>CM053567.1:136903149-136950143 GCA_028646485.1 Cryptoprocta ferox
ACACACACACACACACACACACACACACACAGACTATTCCATCCAAAAGAAAAAAAATCCAGAATTAATCTACATATTCTTTTAGGTACACATGGAACATCTCCAAAATAGATCACATATTAGGCCATAAAACAAGCCTCAATAAATTTAAGATTAAAAGCATATCATGCATCTTTTCTGACCATAACAGTATGAAACTGGAACTAAATCACACACACACACACACATACACACACACACACACACAAACTGGAAAAAAATACAAACACCTGGGGACAAAAATAATATGATACTACACACGAATGTGTCAATGAAGCAATCAATGAAGAAATTTTAAAAAGTACATGAAGACAAGCAAAAATGAAAATACAACAGTCTAAAACCTCTGTGACATAGCAAAAGCAATTCTAAGAGTGTAGTATGTAGCCATACAGATCTATCTCAAGAAACAAGAAAAAACTCAAACAGTCTAATCTTACACCTAAAGGATCTGGAAAAGGAAGAACAAGGTCCATGGTGAGTAGAAGAAAAGAAATAATAAGTATCAGAGGAGAAGTAAATGATGTAGAGATTAAAAAACAATAGAAAAAGTCAATGAAACCAAAAGCTGGTTCTCTGAGAAGATAAACAAAATTTACAAACCCTTAGCTATACTCATCAAGAAAAAAAGAAAAAGAACCCAAATAAATAAAATCAAATATGAGAGAGAAGTAACAGCACCAGAGAAATGCAAAGAATTATAAGAGAGTATTATGAAAACTTATATGCCAACAAACTGGACTACCTAAAAGAAATGGATCAATTCTTAGAAACATACAATCTTCCAAAACTAAACCAAGAAGAAATAGTCTGAACATACCAATTACAAGTAATGAAATTGAATTAGTAATAAAAAAAAAAAAGTCAGGGCTACATGGCTTTACAGGTGAATTCTCCCAGATAGTTAAAGAAGAGTCAAAACCTATTCTCAAACTATTTCAAAAAAAAAAAAAAGCAGAAGAGGAAAGAAAGCTTCCAAATACATTCTTATGAGGCCAGCTTTGCCTTGATACCAAAACCAGAAATAGATACCACAAAAAAAGAAACTGCAGGCCAATATCCCCAGTGAACATAAATGCAAAAATCCTCAAAATATTAGCAAATGACATACAATATGTTAAAAAGATCATTCACCATAATCAGGTGGGATTTATTCCAGAAGTACAAGGATGGTTCAGCATACACAAACAATTCAATATTATACACTACATCAACAAAACAAGGGATAAAAATCATACGATCATCTCAATCGTGTGGAAAAAACATTTGACAAGATTCAACAGCTATTCATGATAAAAATTCTCAACAATGCAGGCTTAGAGCTACCATATTTCAACATAATAAAGGCCATATAATATATGAAAACTCACATCTAGCATAATACTTAATGGTGAAAACCTTAGAGTTTTGTCTCTAAAGTCAGAAACAAGACAAGATGTCCACTCTCACCACTTTTATTCAACATAGTACTGGAAGTCCTAGCCACAATAATCAGACAACAAAAAGAAATAAGAGGCATACAATTGGTAAATAAGAAGTTAAAGTTTCACTATTTGCAGATGACATGATACTACATAGAAAATCCTAAAGACTCCACCAAAAAAACTACTAGAAGTAATAAATGAATTCAGTCTAGTGGGAGGATACAAAATACCCAGAAATTGGTATTGTTTCTATACACTAATGAAGTCACTGATAGAGAAATTAAAAAAACACCACCATAGGGGACGCCTGGGTGGCTCAGTTGGTTAAGCCTCTGACTTCAGCTCAGGTCATGAATTTGCGGTTCCTGAGTTTGCGCCCTGTATCAGGCTCTGTGCTGACTGCTCAGAGCCTGGAGCCTTGCTTCAGATTCTGTATCTCCCTCTCTCTGTTCCTTCCCTGCTTGCACTCTGTCTCTCGTTCTCTCTCAAATATAAACATTTTTTTAATTAAAAAAATACCACCATATATAGTTGTACCAAAAAAGAATAAAATACTTAAGAATAAACTTCAGGTGGTGATAGACATGTACTCTGAAAACTATGAAACACTGATGAAAGTAATTGAAGAGGACACAAATGGAAAGATATCCCATGCTCGTGGATTACAAGAATATTACCAAAATGTTCATACTTACCCAAAGGAATCTACAGATTCAGTGCACTCCCTATCAAAATACCAACAGCATTTTTCACAGAAATAGAACAAATGCTATTAAAATTTGTGTGGAACCACAGAAGACCCTGACTGACCAAAGCAATCCATTGGAGGTATCACAATTGCAGATTAAAGATATTCTACAAAGCTGCAGTAATCAAACACTAAAATCTTAGAATTTACATGATAAGAATTAAATGTGTGGATTATAAAAAATAGTTTGTGCACAGTTAAAGTTATAAATAAAAACAGGAGACAAAATGGGAAATATTTACAGGAGTTAATATTGACAATACTTAAGGAACACTTAAAAATTCATCAGAAGGTGACAGCCCCAGCAGAACCTATGGACAAGAATTGATTGAACAATTTACATAAGAGCAAATCTACATATCTGAAAAGAATGAAAAGATACTAACTTCACAAGTTAAGATATTTAAATAAATGTAACAATTATAAATTAAAGAGTTATAACGCCTATAACTGTAGGGACATGGGTAGTTTCACAATTTTCTGGTAAAAATGTGAATATTTATAACACTTCAGAAGCCATAGGGCAATATACTTTAAAACTTGTAAATATTTTTATCCCTTGAACTTAGAAATAAAAGAATTTATCAACAATTTTTATTATGACCTTGTTTTATGATAAAACTGAAGACACTAAAAACCTCTGGAAATAAAGGGAATGTTTATAAAGTGGTGATTGGTTGAATTGTTTCTTAATATGTATATCATGGAATATTATACAGACATGTAAAATTTTTGTTTCATGTATAATGGCTGACATGGAGACTTTCCACAAGCTATCAATGAGTAAGAAAAAGTAAATGCACATTTTTGAAAAATGACAAAAAGACTGATGTGCATGTGTGTATACACAAACATGTTTGCACATGTACGTACGTGAATGGTTATAAAAGTGTATGAAAGTCTAGGATAATAGAATTCAGTTGCTGACATGGGTTATCTGTGATATGAAAGCAGAAGAGAATAACGAGTAGACAGAGGCGATCAAAGGAAACAGAAGAATTACAAATTCAAAAGTAACAGCATGGTGATATAATTTGGACATTTATATAAAATTACATATGTACATATTTTTATTATTTTTATTTTAAGGCAAATTTTATTGATTTATTTTTAAATAAGGCAAGCGACATGTAGGCTCAGAATTAAACAAGATTTTCAATAACTTCTGGTCATTGTATGATGAGAGACTATGAACATCAAATTTTTTACTATTACTATACAAAACTCAAAACAAATACTTTCCAAACTGTAGCAAAATAAACTCCTCCAATAGGATACCATGAAGTCTACAAAGTCACCAGCAAGTTATTTGATGGCATCCAAATCCTACAATGCTTTCTCAGTGTAAATTTTGGAACATTCTGAATACTTTTATAAGTCCACTTTTCAAAAATGTCATTGAAAAAATACTGAAATCCAAAGAATTTGTTTAAGTGATTGGAATAACAAAACAAATGTACTTTTCTAGGTTAATGTAATTCAAGTACAGTGGTATAAGGATAACATAATTTTAGTGAAACCAAACCTGTTTGAGAAAAAGCAAGTCATTTAAACAAAAGTGGAATGCTAGTATTAGAATCAGTAGCATAGTTTCGATGTAAGAGCAATTATTTTAAAATTTTACCAGAAAATATCTTAAAGGCCTTTCTCTTAAATGGTAGATTATGTTCTAATTAATCAACAATCATGTTTTATAGCAATCTCTTTATTTTTTATACCTGCCAATGTGTTCACAGGCTATAATAAGTCTTTGAATCTGTGCTGTACTTTCATAAATCTGAAAGGTCTTGGCATCCCTCATTAGTTTTTCTACATGATATTCTGTATTAAATCCACTGCCTCCAAAAATCTGCACAGCATCAGCAGCTAACTAATTTGCAATACCTGTAGCAAATGCCTTTGCTATAGAGGCATAGTAGGTATTTCGGCGACCAGAATCAACCTCCCAGGCTGCTCTCTGGTAACTCAATCTAGCTAGTTCAACTTTCATTGCCATTTCAACCAGCAAAAATGATATTCCTTGGTGTTCTACAAGCAGCTTTCCAAAAGTTTTCCTCTCCAGGGCATACTTGGTAGCTTCATCCAAAGCTCTTTGTGCTAGTCCCACAGCACCAGCTGCTACTGGTGGTCTGGTTTTATCAAAAGCTCCCATTGCAATTTTGAAACCAGGTCCCTCACAAATTGAAACATTTTCTTTAGGCACTTTCACATCTTCAAAGATAATTCCTCTTGTATCTGAACATCGCTGACCCATATTTAATTCCTTTCTTTCAATCTGAACTCCTGGGGTATCTGCTTCCACAATAAATCCAGTAAAGGCTTTACTAGCAGGAGCCCTAGGATCCGGATCAGAATGAGCCAATACGAAATACCAATTAGCTTTTCCTCCATTGGTTATCCACATCTTCTGACCATTAATAATATATTCATTTCCTTTCTTTTCTGCCTTGGTCTTTATACCAGCTACATCAGAGCCAGCTCCAGGTTCTGTTACACAGTAGGCACACATCATTGGCTCCTTAGTCATCCTCCCCAAATACTTCTTTTGTGGTTGATCAGTTCCAGCAATAATAACAGGCATCTGCCCCGAAGAATTAGCTTCAATAGCAGTCTGGACCCCTGTACATCCATAAGCCAATTCTTCAGTAATTAAACAAGTATCAAAAATTCTAAGTCCAAGACCTCCGTAACTCTATGGAATGTGTGTATTCATTAAACCAAGTTCCCATGCTCTTTTAATTAGGGGCAAAAGGTACTTGCCAGTTTTATCATATTCTGCAGCAACTGGGATTACTTCTTCCCTGGCAAATTTATGAGCAGTAGCTTGAAACTTTTTGCTGTTCAGTGAGCTCAAAATTAAATCCCAATCCTGCTTCACGTTGTAGGGCAGCTTCTGTATGTTGTGATCTCCCGTCAAAACGAGAAAGACTCTTTAGGACCCCACAGGATCGCCTAAACATCGCTGCCATGTTGATTCCTGGCCCAGCTGCTCAGCTTCTAACTCTCTGCGCAGCTCCGTGCCTCTCTATGTACATATTTTTAAATAAAATTTCTTAAGATGAAAACTTATCATGGTGATGAAAACAATAGAATGGGTATATTTAAAGTAAATGTGGCATTTATATTTTCTTAGCTCAGACCCAGATTTTCTTAAAATTCAACATACAATGATACTACAAAGCCTGAATGTATATTAAAATAGTGCCATCGGTGGTAAATAAATAACTTTTTCAAAATTTTTCCTCCCATATGAAAGGGAAAAATATATAGAAATTGGTCTTTTAGTTAAGGTAGGATCAGTGGAAAGGAGAAAACAAATAGCAGAAAGGAAGAATGGGACCTGCCTAAGGTTGAAATTTTAGCAACCTGATTGCACCTGCAAAAAGATGCAGGGGAATCTAATAGGGAGATAGAAATGAAATTTTCAATGAGCAGATATTTGCCGAGTATCCACCAGGTTCCAGACCCTGTTCTAGGCACTGAGGCCAGTGGTAAAAATGAAAGCACAGAGTTCCTTATATAGAGTTTCGACTCTCTGTCTGGAGAGTAAGATCATAAACAAGTCAACGAGTCAATGGAGGTAGTCTGCAGGAGCAAGTGGGCTCAGATGGTACTCACAGGACATCAGACGGTACTGTGATGACCAGTGGCATGGGGAGGTACAGCAGTCCTGAGACTAACAGGGCAAAATGCCTCCCAATGCAGCTCTAATGGGCAACATTCCCAGGCAGGGAGAGCGGTGAATACAAAAGCTGCAAGTGGACTAAGCGTGGTCCCTTCAAGGCAGGACTAAATGAAGACAAGAGGGCTGGGAACTGAAGATGAAGTCAGCGACAACTGGAAGGCTTTGCATATGGTTGAATCTTCAAGGCCTCACTTGTGTGGGAAAACACTAATTAGAAGTTGATAAAACCTGGATTATCAAAATTTCAAGTAAAGCAAGCTCAGGAGGGGGTACTTGGGTAAGCTAAGGGCTTACTTACCAGGGAACCTGCAGGACCACTCACTTTAAAGAGCATAAAGTACACTCCATGTCAGAAATCATCTCAGGTAGCTATTCCAGCTGAATTAAGTGGGGACAAAGAGAACTTCCTTGAAGACGCAGGATTCTAGCCGAAGACATTTAAGCCTGAAGTAGTACTGTGATATCAATTAATTATATAATGACTACCGAAAAACCAAAAAAACTCGCAAACCTGTTGAAGTTAAGACAATTCCAGAGAGATGACCGTGAGGTTCTGAGTAAGGAGCCAAGGGAGAGGTAAGGCTTAAACTGCTGAGAGAGTGCTGCTACAAATTTGATATACCCTCTTATAAAAACAATCAGAAGGTAAGTTCCTAGAGAAAGCCCACATTCACTTCAGTACCAGTGTGCCAAGAATTCAGGGACAGGGAATAAAATGGAAAGGAACATTTAAAAACTTAAAGATTACCTTTAATTAAATTAAAATTTTATTTTATTTTTTTATTTTAGAGAGAGAGACTATGTGAGTGGGGGAGGAGGTAGTGAGGTAGAGAGAGAGAGAGAGAGAGAGAGAGAGAGAGAGAGAGAATCTTAAGCAGGCTCCATGCTCAGTGTGTAGCCCAATGCAGGGCTGAGTCTTACAACTGTTAGATCATGACCTGAACTGAAATCAAAAGTCAGACGCTTAAATGACTGAGCGACCTGGGCTCCACTTAAATTAAAAAATTTCAGTCAAGACTTTAAATGAGATCTCCTACCTTAAGGGAAAGAAGGGAAATTCAGGGAACTCCTGGGCACTACAGAAGAAATCTTTTACAATGTCTAAATTTTGCAAGAAGACAAAGGTGTTCCATATGACACTCTCTGAAAAGGGAAGAGTTGTGTATGTGACAGATCCCTGCCCCCACCCCCTAGGTTACAGGAATCATAAGGCTATGAGCCAGCTCTTGATTTAAAATTTTCCCTTCTTGAGTTTTAGGTCTGCAAGGGATTCACTCTAATAAGACAACTTTTAACTGGAGTTGTGGTGAGACTGAACTGAAGAAATGTTTATCCTCTTGTCACATTTTTTCTAAATATCCTCTTTCCCAGGTGATAATTAGGTTTCTTCTGTCGATAGCTGCAAACAACAATGTGGGTTAGGACCAATTTTTTTTTTCACTCTGAGAAGTCATGAGGAATATTTTCACTCAAAATCACGAAAATACATATATACTCAGACTCATCCCCAGACCCACTGGTCTCCCATGGCGGGACCCAGGCGCAAGCTTTTGAAAAAGCTTCACAGGTGAGTGAGGCTTCTTCCACTTATAAGAATGTTTGTCAAAATTGTAATATTTATTTCTTCTCAGGTATGCAGCTTTTGTCTGGAAAACCTTGGCATATACAGAAATCAGTACTATGACTGTAATCTGCTATTATTATATGCTTTAAGGGGCCTGAAGTATAAATAAAATTTAAGAATGCGGGAGTTTATTTATTTTTGAGAGAGAGAGAGAGAGAGAGAGGAAGGGAGGGAGAGAGAGAATACAGATGAGGGATGGACAGAGACAGAAAGGGAGATACAGAATCTGGAGCAAGTTCCAGGCTCTGAGCTGTCCTCACAGAGCCCGATATGGGGCTCAAACCCACCAACTGTGAGATCATGACCTCAGCCACTCAGGTGTCCCTACACATGTGGGTTTTAAGGCTACCTGAGTTCATTATCCTGATTCCTCAGCCTAGTTAACACGTTTACTTCAGGCAACTGATTCCTGAGCCTCAGTTTCCTTATTAACAAAGCAGGGATTGCAATTGTACTCAATATCTAAAATTATAAAAATTGAATGAGATTATGAGCATTATCTCATTTATATTTACAGCTCACTCCAGGTTAGCTATACCTATCTCATTTAGCTGTGGAGAATGGTTATTTTTTAAATTTTGTGGGAATGCAACCACAGCTGTAATATTCTAACGTGCTTGGTAGATCTCTGGCAGTTTGAAAGCATAGGCTGATGGAGATTTCTGTGAGGGACTGGAGAAACGACTGTCAGTTCTAGAGGAGGATTTGTTAGTCTGCTGTTGCCACACTGGAACCCACACTCCAATGCAGGCACCTATATGAGACCCTTTCAACGGCCCAAGAAGCAAACAAGAAAAGTACTTTGGTAATATTTGGAAACGTTAAATTTTCAGTGGCAACAAAGAAAGAACCAATTTCTTGGCACTTTGGGGGTTATTTTGTTTCTTTTATCTTTTTGCCGTATTACTGGCATGGTGTGATTTGCGTTGTGCTATTCTGATTCCATGATATAACACACCAGGTTGTAAGAGACAACCGAACCTACTTCTACAAGATAACTAGAACAGGGCATGTCTTCTCAGTCTGGGGTGGCATTGCAACACGTTAATGTCTGTGCTGTCCTGATTCACTTTGACTTTTTTGTATGTATTCGGGGGCAGGGGGAGGGTTGGGGAGACATCAAAGAGGGATTCATAACAGGCTTGAGGTTCTAACCTTCTATCACCTGGTCTCAGCTGCTACCATAGGAGCCATACTGGTAATGGCCACCTGAACGTGCCGGAGAAACTTTTCTGCCCTTTGCTCATCTCCTCCCCAGCCAGAGCCAGAAAAACCTTTACATTTGTCGGATGGGTGCCTTAAAAAATATCACTTGCATCTCCTATGTGCCAGAAGCTGCATCCAGCCATCATATAAACCATCCTACTCACTTCTTTTCATAGCCCATTTTATACAGGAGGCATTGAGGTCATAGAATTTTCTGGGCTTTGCCTGAGGTAGCTGCTGTCAAGTGGCAAAGCAAGAGTATCTGAGCCTCCTCCTTCTGGATCCTTTGCTCAATTACTACAGAAACAGGGAAACCAAGAGGAGTGAAAAAATTTTGGGAATCTAATTCTAACTCCTCCTAAGTCCTTTTACATCTGAGAAATTTTAAACTCAGAATTAAATGATTTGCTTCAGGCACAGAGCCAGTTAGAAGCCTGTCTGGGAAGAGAACCAGATCTTTTTACTTTTAGAAGGCTTGTATCTCAAAATCCCACAAGGCACAGGAAGGACATGAGATCCATTCTAGATAGCTGTCTGTTGGGGTGACCATGCCAACTCATTGCTGGTGCAGTACATTAACGTCTGCCTTTCGTTCAGCAGAGTGAGGGACCCTTTGTACCCTTAATGTCCAGTTTCAAGGGAACCAGAACATTCATTTAAGAGCCAATTTATCCCATAGAGCCAGAATTTAAAACTAAAGAGAAAGAGAAAGAAAAAAATCAGCTGTCAACACTGGGCTAATGGGAAGCACAGAATTCATGTGGTTAAGAAAACAACTTAAAATAATTAAAAGAGCATATAGGTATGTTTTAGAAATGTAAGGTTGTATTTATCTTACTTCCTTTGAATATATAGGACAGTTTTAAAGTATTCACCTATAATCAATTCCCCCTTTTCATAATAAGGAGGATAGATAGTATTTAACAAAATGACTATTTTTAAGCATATGAAGCTTTGAGGAACAAAATTCTCATCTTGCATCTTGACTATAGCTAGAAATATATTTTAATACAATACAGTGGAAAAGTTCATGAATATTTATCACAGAGGCATTTGCATGGAATTCTCATAAAAAAATCACACAAACAGCTGAGAACAATAAATGAACTGATTTTCCAGAAGTAAATTATTCATTGATACTAGTGAATTTATATCTATACATTCTACAGCCTTTGACATCTGTGAAAGAAAATATTGGTGAGCAGCATAATTACCAGGAGCTATGAGGTAAAAGAATCAAAAATAAAACAACAAATTTCTAACATATACTTGTAAATAATATATTCACAAAATCTTCCAGAATAAAAATGCCAGATAAGATGATAGAGTGATAGGTAAATGAAGAAAAAATAAGTTTGAGATTCAAGCTCTTCTGAAGATACCTATAGACGTAAAGAAAAAAATGACGGGTAGAAAGATCTTATTGGATTATATGGAGTTTAGAAAAACTTATACGGTGATAAAAAGCACAGGATAATGATATATGAGTAATGTGTCCTTATCAAGCAATAATGAAAGCACATTTTATTATTACAGCAATATCTACTCTTTAATAATATTAATATATATCTTAATATGTGTACCTTTAAGGATAGTACAGTGTAGAGTGAAGCAGCTATTTTCTCAAATGATTAATCTACCACAGCTTTTAACAGATGGAAGACTCTAACTGAACTCTGCATACAACTGTCACACAACTTTCTCCTCCTGATAGTGATTCTATCTTTGACCATTTCATGGCAAATTTTTGCAAATTCAACTGTGGTAACTTAAAATATCATTAAGATAATTTTATGCGAGTTGCTTTGGTTTAATTAGGATTCTAGCTAAAAACAAGTATCCAGAGTTTACAAACCACCCATTGGCTTATCCCCCCCCCCCCTTATCAGTTATCAATAAAAAATAATCTGGTTGTTTAATGGAAAGAGAAATTTAGACACGTGGTTAACACAACCTCAAATATTTTGATCAGGAAAAAAAACCCAGCATCTTCTTATAGGTTACATCATATTATATTTAAAAGAGTCTTTAAAATAAAAAAAAATCTTTAAAATATCTACAGTCTGGCTAAGGGGAAATGGAGGGGGGCGGGTAGTAAACAAATGCTTTTTGGGTCCTTACAGTTCTGTCTTTAGCAAAAAACGACAGTGCCGGACAGATTAATTTTCCTCTTCCCCCACACCAGCCCCTAACTTTGACCGAGGGCTTCCCTGTTGGAAAATGCCTGGTGGTTTGGCAGAAGAGAGACTAAACCAGCATTTCTGGATACTCTATCTCAGTCCAAAGAAGAGGTAAACATCTCTCCAAGTGCCTTCATCGAGGGCTGTCTGGTGTCCCGTACCAGGGTAAGAAACCACATTTCAGCCTTTCCGGCAAGTGGAAACGCGCAAGATGCAGCCACAGACACAAAGATCATTGCTCAGAATCACTACGGATGAAAAGAACAGTTTAGAAAAGTCTCGCTAGCAACAAGCACGCTCTCCAAGGAGATCTAACAGTTATAACAATACGGCCCTGGAGAGGGTTTTTGAACTTTATGGTTAACAAAGCGCCTCTTTTCCGTTCTCCCAGCTCTGCCAGTCTGGGAACAGGCATTCATGGCCTGGAGACCCCGGGCTGGGAAAGACCCCCAAAAGTTGGGCTGGTGACCAAAGTGACACCCTCCTGGACTGTGATTCCACAGAGGGTGCCCGAGGAACCAGATAGAGAGGGATTGAGGAAAGGTCGAAAGAGCAGAGGTGCAAAATCCAAGGTAACAGTCCCCCAGTAGCACACAGGAATCCTCCAAGCCGGCGAAAGCGCTGCGCACCCCAGAGCAGCCTGGCCGCGCCCTTACCTGCGCCCCGCGCAACGGCCGAGTCCCCGCAGCCATACCGCCCTGGCCAGGCTGCAGCAAGAGGTTCCGCCTCTGCCCGGGCTGCGGGCTCTCACCACCTGCCGATGCTGCCCCCACCGCCCCGCCCCAGCCTGTCTCTGTCCGCAGGCTGGGCACTGGGGCACTGGGGCTCTGCGCTCGCTCGCTTCCTCCTTGTCCCCTTCAGCTGAAACGTCACTCTCCAGGGGGCACCAGCCAGCTGCTGGGATTCCGGAGAAGCTATTCTAATCCCGATAAGGGCAACCTGGATACCTTCTTGTGAAATTGAGAATCCGTGTGCAGCAAAGGGAAGAAAGCAGCACTACGGTGTTGCGTGGTTAGTTGCCTCTCCACACCTTGGGCAAGTGATTTTAGCCCCTATGTGCCTCAGCTTCCTCTTTTGTAAAATAGAGATAGAGATTATGATGATAATAATAGGGAAATCTGAGAATTAACTGAGCGTGTACGTGCAAAATGCCTGGAATGGCGCCTGGGACATATTAAGCATTCGATAAACGTTAGCTATTAAGGTTCTCATCACATCTGTGAGTCCTTGCAAAGGCCTTTTAGGTTGCAAGAAAACCTCTCTGGAATTCTGGAAATGTGAATTCACATCATAATTAGAAGGGGCAAGGAGAGAGCCAGGGGTGAATGCTCAATGATGGTGACAAGAAAATCTGCTTAGCTGGAAGTTGCTAATGGATCATGCCTAAAACTTAACGCATTAACTTAGAGGTTTATACAATTACTGAGAAAGGAACACTTAAAGGTACTTTAAGATAGTAACACAGGCCGGGTCAAGTGTGGGTAAAGCCTTTGCATATGCTTGCTATCAGGTCTGATCCTCACAAGAGTGGGCTGATTAAACAATGGGTGGTATATAATTAACTCCCAGCCCACACAGAGGTACCCGAGGTTCAGTGGCTTGTCCAAAGCCACAGAGGCAGTTTTCAAATGACAAAGCAGGACTTCAGAAGCTGAATTCAGTTCTCTATTAAATCTCTTCCTGAATCCCTGGTAAATGTGGGGTACAAAAACTGCTTGAAGTGATCTTTTAAAATAGGATCCCTTGACCCTGGATTAAGGTTGTAGATCCAGAAATGTGTGTGTTTAAACCTGCTTTATGACTATGTTCAAGCCACAGAAAGACATATCTCTCCTAAGACTTCACCAAGTTCAAGGTAGAGACACCATTCCCACTTCTGTGAGGTTTATCAGGATACCCTAGGCATAGAAAGTCACAGAAAAAAAGAAAGACATTGAACAGATGACTAATAGGAGGCAAGGCTTAGAAAATAAGTTACTTCAGGGAAATAAAGCTAAGAGGACGGCATTCTGTCATTAATCTGAGCTTCTCAAATTGAAGTGAAAAAAAATGTAGACCCCCCCATAATGTCTCTTCCTACTAGAAAAACAGATCATCAAAATGAATAGGAATAATAGCAATGCTTTTGACGAGACAGTGAGGTAATGTCTAGCTCATGAAAATTTTATTTCAAATTAAAACAAATACAAAACCTGTTATGCAAAAGTCATTAAATTGTGAGACACTTGCTATACCATATAAAATGACACAGTGTGAACTCTTGTCCCGATTCCCCCTTTCCCCCACAAATCCTACTGAAAATGTTAGACCATGTCCATAAGCAGGAGAAAATTATATAAAACCAGAGAAGGAGCTGAGATGCACTTTCTCTTCACTACTTCCCCTTGAATACCCACACACCCTGCTTTAATCTCTACCCTTTCATTTATCCTGCTTTACTTTACCCGGTTCCAATAGAAAAGCTTGTCTTTCCCACTAGCCAACACTCATCTGTACAACTGTAAGCTTTGCTCGCCACCCTCTCCCACATTTCTGCATGTTCACACTCTCTCTCTTGTATATGTCTCCCTGTCAAATGAGCTATTCCCACTGACTTTTTTTTTAAAGTTTATTTATTTTGAGAGAGAGCGCGCGCGCGCAAGAGCCATCACACAAGTGGGGGAGGAGCAGAGAGTGAGGGAGAGAATGAGAATCCCAAGCTGTAAGCACAGAGCCCAATGCAGGGCTGGAACTCATGAACCGCTAGATCATGACCTGAGCGCAATCAAGAGTCTGACGCTTAACCCACTAAGCCACCCAGGTGTCCCTTCACTGGCTTTCAATTATGCTCGATCCGTCCTATTTAATAAAAAGTCCCCGCAAGGCTGTAAGTACACACACCCACATCAGTCCTTCCCAGGCACAGCCATGCTGTAAACTGCAGTCCAGTTGTGCTGTTTGCCTCTTTTCTCACTTCTTGCTTACTCATCAACCTGCTCCGATCAAGCTTCTGACAATCTCATTCTAAATGTCTCATCTTTGCAACAGCCTTGCAAAGATCACCGATAGCCTCCATGTTGATAAATACACTGGATTTTTTTTCAGCCACTATTTTTATTTGGCTTTTGAGGGCTTGACTTCTTTTGAAGGTATATTCTCTTGGCATCTTCCATAATTCTTCTCTATTTTTTTTTTTTTTGTTATTTATTTACCCTGCCTAGGTAGCTAATGACTTTTTCTCTCTTTTACAGGCTTCTTGGTTCCAACACAGCCATTTAATAATAAATGTACTAATGTAAGGCTCAGTGCTGGGTTCGTCCCTCTTCTTACTCTGGACTAAACTTCTAGGCATATCCATACTAGTGCCCTCAGTTATCATATATATGCAGGAAACCCAAACATTTATACCTGTAGTCTAGATCTGTCGTCAGAGTTCCAGACTCTTACCTGACATTTCCAATTGCTGTTTCAAGGTCAACCTCTAATTCAACATGTCTAAAATTAGAGTCATCGTCTTCTTCCTAAAACATTGTTTCCCTGCTCAATTTATACCATTTCCATCCATCCTTTCCTTTGCTAACTTAAATATGGTGCAACCCAAGACACCACCTTGCACCATGGGACAGAAACCACATGCTGAGGGTGGCAGAGAAGCAGAACCAAAGGAACCTGAGTCCTTGACTGCTCTGGAAAACTCCTTTTCCAGTTTTTACTGGCTTATCTCTGAAGTCTTTTACATGTGAGAGAAATAAAAGTTCATCTTTAAATAAGGATATACGTCTTTACCTGTCATTATTTATTTCTTAGTATAATCCTGAGTATAAGTTTAAAATCCGTATAACTTGGGGCACCTGCGTGGCTCAGTTGGTTAAGCTTTGACTTTGGCTCAGGTTATGATCTCACAGTTTGTAGGTTTGAGCCCTGCTGACAGCTCAGAGCCTGGAGCCTGCTTAGGATTCTGTGTCTCCCTCTCTCTCTGCCCCTCTCTCATTCTGTCTCTCTCAAAAATAAATAAAACATTAAAAATCATTTTAAAAACAGTATAAATTGATGTAAATAGAAAGCAGATATTAATATATAGTACAAAATAAGAACTTTAAAAGAGTTCGTCTACATGGCATTTAAAATGATTATGTGTACCCTACCTTTGGAAATACTGCCTTACACAGTATGATAATAAACTGGGATGTTGTGGTGCAAAAAGAAGGATCAGGCATGCTAACCATATGGTAGCTTTGGGAGAGTAGATCAGAGAAGGCACAGCAGGAAGGATAAAGAGAACCAGAAAGGAGCAGAAATGAACCAAGTGACTAGTGGGAGGGGAAGATGAGGGAAAGAGGGTGGGGAAGAATGTAACCATAACTGTAGTCATTTCTGATCCAGTGTTTTCTCATTTAGTTGTTTTTGGCCTCATAGTTTTTTGGTGGGCAAAAAACAGATTAACAATAATGTTTGCACTGAGAATAGCCAAGACTTAGGTTTGTATTACGAAAAACCTAAAGACAAAGGACATAGGTAAAAATTCACACCATTAGAAATATAAAGAAAAAACAGATATTGATTGCTAATAATCAGAAAAATGCTTATTAAGACAACATTCAAGCTCCATTTTCCCATTTAAATATAATAGTATTAGCCTGTCAGGTTGGTATGAAGGTAGCATAATTAACATAATCCTTTTAAAAAGCAGTTTGATAATATGTATAAGAGCCAACAAAAAATGTTCCTAGACTTTGACTTTGTAAACTAATTCCTAAAAATATATCCATCAGAAATAATTCAAAGGAAATAAATGCTACAAGTAGAAAATTATTTATAATAACTAAAAGGTGAAAAACCAGTGGCAATCAGGCATACAAACTCAATGAAATTTATAGGACTGTGACAATTTTAATTATAGAGAAAAAATTAGAAATTATTAAGTTAAATAAATTAAGCCCAATATTTTAGGTAAATTAGGATCTCATCTATACAAAAATATGAATTCTTATGTATAATACATCAGTGAACATCTGAATAATAAAATGGTGGTATGATTGTAGAGTGAATATATTTTTTCCAGAATTTTTATTAATTATTCTATAATAATGTTTGTAAAATTAAACAAATAATAATAAAAGGTTATTTAGTTGGATAAAAACACCAGACTGGAAAATCATGAGTCCTAGAAACTGGCTCTGTTTTGTCATTTTAGTGCTTTGTGAGTTTCAGCTTTTCATATACAATATAAGATTCAAACAGTGGTTTTCAAGCTGTAAAGGGCCTATGGTTCTCTCTGTTAAAATCAAGTTACCGAGTTATTATAGTTATCCCAGCCATGCAAATGGTCTGCCTTGCTTTCCAAATTAGTCTATTTCCTTGTCTTTTCAGAAAGAAGTTTATTTAATTCAGTTAATAATATTTGTTGACTCTCTACTTGGGTAAAGTCATGTGCTAATACTTTGGAGGGGCAAGGGGGAAATGAGTAGGACTTAAATACATAAAACACTGCTCCTAAACTCAGGAAACTTCCATTTTTGCTTGTTATGTAGGGGAAAGACACAGGTTAGCATGTGATTAGGAAAGAGGTTTGGAGTCAAAGAAGAAAGGTTACCACATATGGACGCATCAAGAACTTGAAATTTGAGTGAAGTGTCAAAGAATAAGTTCTATTTGGATATGTGAAGATGGGGATAGGGTGGATTAGGTAGATCAGGCAAAGGAAACAGCAAGAGCAAAGTTAAGGAGCTAGGGAACTCTAAGGGATGTGTGGAACAGTTCCTTGCTTGGTTATATGAGAGAAGCATAAGCTGTATGAGAGGAGAGAGAATGTTAGACTGTTTAGGACCAGGGCCACCCTGTATTGTAACTCTGTCTGCACAGCTGCTCACCGAAGCAATGGGATGGGCTTTTTCAGTTGCTTGTCATGAACCTTAAAAGGTGCTCTGTGTTTGGAGCTCAGCAACACAGCCAACATGACATGGGAGGGATAGAGCTGCCATTATGGAGTAAGGTAATAAAATAGAGGAGTCCAAAGCCTTGTTCCTCTCCTCATTCCCTACAAATTGTGTGTGAAATGCAGAACCAAAAACAAAAACAAAAAAAAGCAAAAACCAATAAAAAAAAAAAACAACCCTACATATTCTCCACTGAGGATAGTCAATGTGCCTAGAGAGTATGGGTCTCGATCTGCATAAGAAGTCTCTGTGCACAGGAATTATACAATCAGAAAAACAGTCAGACTCAGCAGTGAGGGACAGCTCCTTTCTCTAAAAGGCCAGATGAGGCTGGTTTTAGCTCAAGGAACCAGAACTGACCTATCACTGCCTGGGGCCCTCTCTCTACCTGGAGTGACCAAGTACCATCTTAGCAGGAAACAGGGAAGAGAAGACTGCATTGCCACAAGATCGTATCCAAACAAGAAGTGATTGTGATATTATGAGTTCACAAGTTCCCAGATGATGCAAATGTTGCTGGTCCAGTGATGACACTTTGAGCAACATAATCTTACAGAAGTTAGTAATTCACCAAAGTCACACAGCTAGTAAATAATAAGGACAGTGTTTGGACCTAAATTTGCCTGAGCCCCAAGCCTTTGTGATTTCTATTATGCTAACTCTATGTAAGGAAATTGAAATTCATTCACGCAATTAAAACACTGGGGCTTTTGATAGATAGTATGGAAGTTATTCAAGGCCTGATTATAAATGCATGGGGATGCTAAGACTTGGAATATGTCAAAGCAAGGGGACATTAAGCACCTGGAACAAATTCATACTTAAATCCTCTAGTTTCTTTTCTTTTACAAAGGAATTGGTAAAGTCAGGATCAATCAATATATAATTGGCCCTTGAACAACATGGTTTTGAACTGTGTGGATCTACTTATATGCAATTTTTACCCATAAATATGGTACAGTACTGCAAATGTGTTGTCTCCTCCTTATGATTTCCATAATAACTTTTTCTTTTCTCTAGCTTACCTTATTGTAGGCATACAGTATATAATAAATACAACATGTAAAACATGTATTAATCAACAGTTTGTGTTATCCTTAAGTCTTCCAGTCAGCAGCAGGCTATTAATAGTTAAGTTTTTGGAGAGTCAAAAGTTACACATGGGGTTTTTAACTACATGGGGGTCAGCACCCTCCCACCCCTGCATTGTCCAAGGGTCAACTGTGGTTTCTAAACAATATATATTTGACCTTTTTTATATGCCCCCACAATGTGATGAATGCTTTGCTGAATACCATGGAATAATATTAATGATATTATTAGACTTCATTCTTCTTCAAAGAATGGTATTATTAGACATCTTTCCTGCTTAACTTCTCTTTTGTGTTAGACTGAACCATAGAAAGGAATTACAAAGTAATTTTTAGTTATATGCTTTGGTTCTATTCTAGGAGCTCATTCTTACATTTAAGCTGCCTTAGAAAATCATGGGTTATCAAAACTCTAGTAACAATATGTGACAGATAAAGGTATGTGTTCCTTCTGGAAAAATATATCATGTTATGGTGAGTGCTTAGGAATTAAAAATCTCCCATTTCTTGGAAAGATGTTCAAAACCACCAACAAACAGAGTGAGAAACATGTTTTCATTCAATTCATTTTATTAACTCTAAAATAGCTATGTTTCTGGACTTTCTCAAGTACCCATAACTTTAGAGAATTTAGCTTAATCCATTGTATGTAAGAGTGGATTTATGTTGTCAACTTAGACTGTAAAATGCTCTAATCCTCTGAAATGACTAAATTCATCTATCAGCTCTTTGACAGAGTCCTTACAGGTAAAGGTCCAAACTTGTCATTACCAAAATTTTGAACTTTAAGTCAGGGTGACTACACATATAAAGTTTAGAACTAAAAGCAGTCCAAAGATGATCAAGATGCTATTGAACTCTGAAATGCAATGGTCAAAGACCCAGGAAGACAAATGTTAGACTCTAGGAGTTATATACAATAATACCCACTTTTAAAATTTTTCATAATAAGGTTTCCAAATGGCAGGTTACCTGGACGGTCTCTAAAGATGAGATTTCTGGGGACAAGGCCTAAGGAAACTCTCCTAGGTGATTTGGATGATTAGCCAAATTCGCAAAGGTTTGGGAATCTCTGAAGATCTTTTTACATCTAATTAGAGCTTCCCAATCACTCTGAGAAGTAATCAGGACAGACATTATTTCCGTATTATATGAAGGTGAAAGGGTGCACTCACATAGACATTCTAAAAGTTGACCAAGCTCACAGAGTTCACCACAGTGTAAAAAGGAAAATAGAAGATATCTTTTTGTTCCAGATCTAATGCCTTTCTTCCCCCTTAACATTTTAATCTGTCTAAACTAAGCTATTCCTTTCACAAATGTCTTAATGTAAAAAACCTGAGGATATAGGCAAGTGGAAAAAGAAATATAACCAGTGGTGCTATCAGTAAGCTATATATTGTTATTTGTATGTATCTGATTTGATTACAATTGATTTGAGATATATTTCTTGAATCCTTAGAATGAGTAGGAAAAAAATTTCTATAAAAGGACATCTTGAATACTTTATCAATTACTTTCAGCATCTCTATTGTGTGTTCCATGCATTGGGTTATCTATAATTTAGGATGATTTGTGTTGTCTTTCCTCCTATGGTTTGAGGACTATGGCTGTGGACCTGGGATGGGGAGTGGCCTAGCTGGTCATGTGTGGGTCCCTATGGCCAAGGCTACCTGAGGAGAAGGAGCCTGACCTAAACTTTGAGTACATAAAGTCCCAAGCAGAGAACAAAGGTGGAGGTAGCAGTAAGTGGGAAGAGGATATGGGCAGGGATCTTCTGTAGTCTTGGTGGAAGACCTGCACTAAATAGGCAGTGAAATCGAAAAGAAGGGGTAGGTAGGATGCTTGATATAGGTACATGCTGCAGGAACTTGCTATGTGGCCGAGATGACTCCTGTACTAGATTTAGAATTTCAATAATGAGAGGATGCTAATACAATTAACATAAACAAAGTCTAAAGAAAGATGTACACCCTGAACCAATGCTGATTCTGCCTTAAACGCTGAATTTAAGTTGAATCCAGGACAGCCAGATGGTGATACCAAATAAGCAGCTGAAATATGGAATTGGAGTATGCCAGAGAGATTAGATTTCCATTTTAGAGTTGGGGAGTCATTCACATAGAGGTGATAGTTAAAGCAGTAGGAATAGGTTGACTCAGCAAGGGAAAATCTGAGAAGAGAGGCAGCTTGAATAAAGACCTTTAAGGGATATCTAGAAGATAGAAAACAACAAGACAGTCCTGGGAAATAAATGAGGATAAATTAGAAAGGTGTAAAAAGAATGTGTCCAGTTGCATGGAAATCAAACTGAAGCAGGCAAGTTTCAAAAAGGACATTCTATCATCAGGTGTCTAGAGAAGTCAAGAGAAAGATCAAGGAGACAAGGCCACTGGAGGATTTTGGTGACAAGGGGTGGGGGGCAGGGGCATAAAGTTATGGGTCTGGCACACATAGACTATGGAGAATCATAAAGAGTTCTTCTTAATTTTTTTAATGTTTATTTATTTTTGAGAGAGAGAAAGACAGAGCATAAGCAGGGAAGGGGCAGAGAGAGGAGGCACAGAATCCAAAGCAGGTTTCAGGCTCTGAGCTGTCAGCACAGAGCCCAACGTGGGGCTCAAACCAACGAGCCGTGAGATCATGACCTGAACCAAAGTCAGATGCTTAACCAACTGAGTTCTAAGTGATCAAATAGTTTTCTTTTTCCAGTTGAGAAGAGTAAGGGAGAAAAAAAGCTAAGTGTTTAACTCAAAATCAAATCTAGGATTTAGGGCTAAGAATCTTTATACTTGTATTTATACAACTATACCTGGGATGTTCCTATTCCTACCTGTGGATGCATGTGTAGACTTACAAGTATTTCCAATGTCAGAAATTGCCTGCTATGTTTGGCCCACCTGATATATAAAGCCATACAAAAGCTATTTACTATCTCAGAAAGTCAGTCTCTCTTTTAGTATTTCAGGCATATGTACATGTAAATAAAGAACAGTGGTTTTGCAGCTTTATAGACTCTAAAAAGATCAATAAAACAGTTCTTAACTGGTTAGGGTGTTAACCAATAGTTACAGCATTATTTCAGCCCTAGGGGTTATCAACACATAAAATCTTGGCTTCAAATACCAATAGTATGAACCAAATGTTTGTTTTAAGGTGGTTGCTGCTTTTATCCCTGAACCTAGCAGAGTGTCCTAGCATAGAATCTCAATGAGTATTTAATAAATGAAGGAGTAAATGGGCAAAGACACCTGAGTTTTGTTAGTTTTAAAATTATCTTGAGAAAATAGTCCATATTGGTAAGATGGTAACAGTCAAGCCAACAAAACATCTACTTAAGCTGGTTGATAATATTCAGTCAACAAGTATTGTGTATTTACTTCATTTCCAGAGCGCAGCGAGTTCAAAGAGTGTCTCTCTTCCAGGGCTCAGAAGTAGGCAAATGAATAATTATATTCCTGTGATAATTGTAATAAAGTCACTATGGGGATATTTAACAAGATTCTCTAGATCCTCCTTCAGGACTCCAAGCAAGACCTTCTGGAAGAGGCAACATTTTATCTGTTTGTTATTGGAGTATTTAGCACTTCAAATAATATTAAAGTGTGAGAAAAAAATTGTCAGACAAACCCTTGGGTAGAAAGAGGGCATTCTAAGAAGACAGAACAACATATTTGCAGGTACTGAGGAGAAAAGAGAAAAGAAAAAGACACAAAATTAATATTTATTAAATGCTAAATAAAGGCCAGGAATATGCAAAGTGCATTATCCTTACAAAAATTCTGTGTATTTTTTCTTCTATAGCTGAGAACATGTAAGCTCAGAGAAGTTAAGTAACTTTTTTAATACCACACAGCTAACAATTGAATTGCCAGGGCTTGACATCAAGTCAGATTGACCAGCTAGGCCACAAGTTTAACCACTAAACGATTCTCCATCTGCTTTAGAATAACTGTAAGTGGTTCAGGAAAGTAGATTCCAGTGTGCGTGCAGTAGGTAGTAAAGAAAAGACTGGAAAGACAGATTGCAACAGAAGGTCAAGAGCTGAGTGCACCAAGAATTAGAAGGTTTTTCCTGAGGGCAATAGGGAGCTGTTGAAAATTTAAGCAGAGTAATGATTAGATTGGTATTATAGAATGGCTGCTCTCTATATACATACAATGCACTAGAGGGAGAACAAGCATAGAGGATTGCCTCAAGAGACTTTAAAAATAAAAGAAGTACTGGACTAGAGGCAGCCGTTTAGACTGAGAGATGAATGGAGACTGTATAGATACGTAGGATGTACAATCAACAGAACTTGGAAGCTCGTTGGTGTAAAATACGAGCAAATGAGAAGCAATGAAGATGCCTCAAATATTTTTCCCTTGCTTGATTGGGTAGTTTCGAGCATGATTAACCAAACTGAGGACCAGTCCAGAAACACCACATTTTAGCAGAAGAAAATGAGCTCTGTTTTAAACATGTTGTTTTCAAAGTGAAAAATATCCAGTATCAATATCAATTGAACAGACTGTGCTTCCTGGTTTATCCTCTACCTCCCTTCCATTCTTATCTCTTATCAGTCTGCCTTTTTATGTTTCAGCTGTTCTGAGTCTATGATTCTCTAAACAAGCTCTGCTTTTCCAACACTGGGTATTTGCATATGGCCTTCCCTTAAAGAGGGCGCCCTCTCTTGTGCCCTTTTAGTACTTCATGCATATTAAAATTCATCACATTTTGTTGTTATTATGTATTTACTTACCTGCTTCCTTCATTCAATATAAGCTCTAAGGAAGTGGGTGCTGATTTAATCACTTCTGAAAATCCAGGTCTTAAAATTGTTATTGGTATATAACAGGTAAGCATGTTGATTGAACTAATAAATTGCTTTAGGAAATCAGGATTAGAAAGACAGATATGATATCATCAGTGTAGAGTTACTTTGATAAAACTAATATTTGTTATAAAAGCAACTGAGCATCATAGTTGAGGGCATGACTCTGGTGCTAGACCACCTGGAATTGAATTTTAGTTCCATAGCTATCAGCTTTGTGCATTTTGGACATATTATTTAACCTCTCTGTTATTTGGTTTCCTTATCTGTAAAATGAGGATAATAGTATTATCTATTCATGAGACATTTGTGACCATTAAATAAATTAGTACATATAATGTATAACAATATCCGATACATCAGAGACCTCAATATTTGGTTATTAATTTCCTAATTGGTCAAGACAGGTTTTAGTCATAGGGTAGATATTAGTCACAAATTTTACTTTCTCTTTCTCTCCCAAGATTATGTTTCCCTTTTCTTAGGATCTAAGAGAACAAAAAAATGTTATATGCTTAACAATGAATAATGCTCTTCACCAACCCAGCTCCGAGGGAAGTAGAATTTAGGTTACTTTCATTTAGATAAAATGGTTGTCATTAAAGTGTAAATAGTATCCCATTAATCTTCACAGTAGTCTACCAGAAAGCTGGATGATAAATATATTCCCATTTCCCTCTTTTGCAAGAGATATTTTAATTATTTACACAATTTAAAAAATCACAAGATAGGTAACATATCTGGGTTTATTTCAAAATAAATGTTTTATTTCTGAATTCTTGCTTTCTTAAAGTATTTTATTACCAACCACCAAAGATCAAATTTCTCAGTAGATTTGAATAAGGATTACATCATTTTTAGGGATATTGATTATATATTTATAATTATATAAGTTTTTATAAGATGATCTAAGGATTTATGTTTAGCATCATTTTTCATACCCATGAAGAGTTCCCAAAAGTATGCAAATAAAGAAATCTGGGGACACCTGAGTGGCTCAGTTGGTTAAGCATCCAACTCTTGATATCAGTTCAGGTCATGATTTCAAGGTTCACAAGTTCAAGCTCATCCATACTGTCAGTGTGGAGCCTGCTTGGGATTCTCTCTGTCTCCCTCCTTCTCTGCCCCTCCCATGCTCTCTCTCTCTTAAAATAAATAAACAAATGTTAAAAAGGAAATCTGAGCATTTTAAAAGATGTAAAAAGCAATTATCTAGTATTTCTCTTTTCACATGTTTGCAACAATGGATGTGGGCTACAACAATAGAAAGTTGTGAACTTTCAATGCAATTATAATTAATTTAAGATTTTAATACATTCTTCAGATTAGTGATTTATTCCTGACCAATTTACATATATTTCTGTGGAGGGTGCCCTTTGACACCACAAATTCATTGAATACTATCATCCTGACCCAGTAATCAAGATGTTCCATTAAAATACTAGCTCCATGCCAATTATCTATTAATGCCTCTTAAATAAAAAATGTGAAGAATTTATCACTTATTGGATATAATCAGTATTTTGACATTTATAGTAAAATATAAGCACTAAAATTATTTAAAAATAACATATTGGTCCATTATGGCTACACAGAATAATAAAATAGGGGATTAGTCTGTCTATCTATTTATATCCTACGTGTTTTACTTTGAATAACAAATCAGTTCTCAAAAGTTGTAAAGTATAAGAGAAATATAAATATTCTCATTTTGGAGAAGAAACAAAGTTAGTTTAAGTATTTTTATCTACAGGGGCACTTGAGTGGCTCAGCTGGTTAAGCATCCGATTTAGGCTCAGGTCATGATCTCATGATTCATGGGTTCGAGCCCCGCATTGGGCTCTGTGCTGACAGCTCAGAGCCTGGAGCCCGCTTTGGTTTCTGTGTCTCCCGCTCTCACTGCCCCTCCTCTGCTCATGCTGTCTCTCTCTGTCTCTTAAAAATAAATAAATGTGAAAACTTTTTTTTAAATAAAGAAATATTTGTGTCTACAAAGAAATCCACCAAGCACACCCCAAAGTACTAAACTTCAGACGGATGTTTCTGATAATTAGATGATTACATTACTATTACAAAAACAAACAAACAAAACCTAAGCAGTTGTACAGTCTTCCAGGCCTGTTTTTTATTTTTATGAAAAAAAATGTAAGAACACTCTTTTGAGGACAGCAAAAGAGTCTGCTAGACTAAACAGTAAACATCTTAACCTTGAATATCAATGGTCTATTACAGCAATGTTCACTTAAACCTATCAAATTCATGTCATTATGAAACTGTCATCATTAGACCATCTGTCTTGGTAACTTACTGCTATAATTTTGAACATTTGGAGAGCTATTTCAAAAGAGACTTTGCTCAGATGAAGGCGTTTCCCTCCCTCAAGAGAATATCCTTGGAATAATGTAATAGTCTTAAGTTTTTCAATGAGGAAAAAAAATTGGTGACTTAAAATGTACGATTACTATCCAACAATCAGGGCATCAACTGGGAACAAAGTGAAGCATCATTTTAGCAGGAAAAAACAGAATTGGCATGAAGAACAAAAAATCCACCCTGAGGGCTGATTCTAGAAATATATAAAGGTAATTTGGATAAAATAATGACAGAGAAAATTAAACATATTAGTGTTAGAGAAAAGGCTAGCAATAACCTGTCCAACCCAGTTTCCTAATGGAAGTACTAGGGACTTGAAATTCTAATGCTTTTAAGTTTTATTTTATGCTGTAAAAGCATCTGCCCGTTATTAAGCAAACATTAGAAAATTTGGGGCATTGGGGTGTCTCAGTCAGTTAAGCGTCTAACTGTGGCTCAGGTCATGATCTCATGGTTTGTGGATTGGAGCCCCGCATCCAGTTCTGTGCTGATAGCTCAGAGCCTGGAGCCTGCTTTGGATTCTATGTCTCCCTCTCTTTCTCTGCTCCTTCCCTGCTCATGCTCTGTCTTCCAAAAAATAAATAAACATTTTTAAAAATTAAAAAAAAATAGTGAATCAACACTATAAAATTAGAAAAGTATGATTTAAAGCAGTGGCAATGTCTTCTTCATAATATTTAAGAAATAAAAGGAGGGGCGCCTGGGTGGCTCAGTCAGTTAAGCGTCTGACTTTGTCTCAGGTCATGATCTCACAGTTCGTGCGTCGGGCTCTGTGCTGACAGCTAGCTCAGAGCCTGGAGCCTGTCTTCCAATTCTGTGTCTCCCTCTCTCTCTGACCCTCCCCTACTCACACTGTCTCTGTCTCAGTCTCTCTCTCTCTCTCTCAAAAATAAATAAAACATTAAAAAAAATTTTTTTAAATAATTAAAAAAAGAAATAAAAGGAAAATCAGAAGGGAAAAGCCTCTGTGAATTTCCATTTTGGGGAGTTTGTGACTCCCACTTGAAAAGATTATAACGATGAGGACAATATAATAATGATGATTTGAAATGCGTATTTGAAAGTACAGGAGAATAGGGAAATCCCTAGGGTCAAACATGACGATGTTGGAAAAACATAGCTAAAGCTGCAGCTCTCCTTTGAAGGCCTTTGCCAATACTAGCCCCTTTGTATTTTAATGACTGCAAAGAAAACAAAAACAAGGATATACAATCATGCATGTGAAGTTGGAACTGCGACACCACTGAAGCCAGGACCCTTGAAAAGTTATTCCTTTAATATAAAGGGTGAGGGAAGAGTCAAGGAAAAAGTGAAAGGCAGGGAAAGATACCTATCTAAGTCTGTGTTCTGGAGAGAAAAGTGATTTCCTAGATAAATTAAAAACATAATTCTGCCTTTGGACAGGTCTAGAATTTGAACTTTCACTCTCTGGTTGGTTCTATACACCTAAGATAATGAGTTAATTGATGAGGTCCCAGATTAACAGACCTCTTGAAGTCATGGAAGAAGTGAAAACCAATGTCTCTTTATAGAACCAGATCTTGCAGTATTCCTGCAGATTAAGATTGGCCAAATAAAAGCTCACAGTCTAAAATTACAGAAAACATAAGGATACAGTCATCAAATGAATCTTAGAAGAAACAATTTTCAGAAAATGACTTCCTTAAGTACTTTTGATATTTCCAAATTATTAAAATATAATATAAAATATATGTGTTAGAAATGGTTATAAAACAGTATGCAAAATATGAGCAAAAAAGTATAAGATGCTGTGAATGACTGTACAGGAGAAATAAGCCTTGACTGTAGCAGAGGCAGTGGGAATGGAGAGACCAGGTCAGATTAAAGGGTATTTTAGGGGACTGAATTTAATACCTATCATATGAGGGAAACAGAGCAATTAATGTGAATTTTATGTCTCCTTATAAAGAATACTCTGCATTCTCAACAAAATCCTTCTATTAATCTGGACTCTATAAGGGTATGCAGATGTGATTGTCCTGACTTCAAAATCTAACCCTTTGCATACTTCCTGAATGACCTGTCCTTTCTTCATCTCTGAGATCTGCTCTTCTTGATTTTAAATTAAAAAGTGTGCCTAGAATAATAAGAGCTCTAATTTGATTTTTAGAATAACTGAAGTCATGTAGATTTGTCTCAACCACATTCTAAGAGCAACACTAAAATCCAGGTACTAGACCAGTGCTACTCAAAATGCAGGCCATGGACAGGTGTGAATCTATGAACTGTTTGTTACTTGTCAGGGACAAAATGAAGAGCATGTGACAGAATGTAAGTTAAATACATCCCTAAGCACACTGTGTAGTTGACATTTCTTTAAAACAAGACTTTTTTTTTTTAATTGAAGTACACTTAAATTGTAGTGTTACTTTCAGGTATATAATATAGTCATTTAACAATTCTATACACTACCCAATGCTCACCACAATAAGAGTCCTCTTATTCTCCTTCACCAATTTCACCCATACCTCCCATATCCCCTCTGGCAAACCACCAGTTTGTTCTCTGTGTTGAAGAGTCTGGATTTGTTTGGGGTTTTTTGTCTCTTTTTTGTTCTATTTCTTAAATTCCACATATGAGTTAAGTTATTGTATTTGTCTTTCTCTGGCTTATTTCACTTAGCATTATATTCTCTAGATCCATCCATGTTGTTGCAAATGGCAAAATTTAAATTTTTATGGCCTAGTAATATTCCATTATACACACACACACACATCTTCTTTATCTATGCATCAGTCAATGGACATGGCAGTTGCTTTCACATCATGGCTATTGTAAATAATGTTGCTGCACACACACATACACACCCCATCTTCTTTATTCATTGATCTATGGATGGACAGTTAGGTTGCTTCCATCTCTTGGCTATTGTAAATAATGCTGCAATAAACACAGGATGCACATATCTTTCCAAATTAGTGTTTTTGTTTTCTCTTCTTGAATCCCCAATAATGGAATTATTGGATTATATGGTAATTCTATTTTTAATTTTTCAAGGAACCTCCATACTGTTTTCCACAGTGGCTGTACCAATTTGCACTTGAAGTCAATCTGTTCAAATTTTCTATTTCTTCCTGACTTGGTTTTGGAAGCGTATACATTTCTAGGAATTTACCCATTTCTTCTAGGTTGTCTAATTCACTGGCCACAAAACAAGTCTCAATAAATTAAAAAATATTGAAATTATACATCTTTTCCGACTATGATGGTATAAAACTAGAAATCAATCATAAGAAAAAATCTGAAAAGAACACAAATACATGAATGTAAATAATATGCTACTATACAGTGAATGAGTCAACCAAGAAATCAAAGAGGAAATAAAAAAGTACTTGGAGACAAATGAAGATGAAAGCACAGTGATCCAAAATATTTGGGATACAGCAAAAGCTGTTTAGAGAGAAGATTATAGCAATTCAGGCCTATCTCAGAAGCAAGAAAAATCTCAAACAACCTAACCTTACACCAAAAAGAGCTGGAGTAAGAAGAACAAACAAAATTCAAAGGCAGTAGAAAAAAAAGTATAATTAAGATTAAAGCAAAAACAAATGAAATAGAAACTAAAAAACAATAGATCAGATCAGTAAAACCAGAAGCTGATTCTTTGAAAAGATAAATAAAATTGATAAACCTTTTGCTAGACTCTGAGAGAGAGAGAGAGAGAGAGAGAGAGGGAGAGAGAGAGAGAGAGAACTCAATAAAATGAAGGACGAAAAACTGACATCACAGAAATACATAGGATTATAAGAGAATATTACAAAAAAATTATAACAAGATTCTTGATGAATATTCCTGACAAAAGCCCCTTATCTCACTTGGGAACAACACCTTAAGTAGCACTATCCTGGATACTACAGATATTAGATATACTTGCATATTTATATATGTTCAGTAGGTGTTTGTTGAATGAGAACTTTAACTCAATGCCCAGTGTTGTAACATGCAAAAGTTAACAGGAGATATTTTTACATCAACATTTCATTACTATACTGCTATATCACTATCTCTTACACTGGTAATTAAGATTGTTAAAACCCTTTCAGAGAAACAATTTTTAAATACCCTCAAAAGGAATATTGCATTCAAAATATTATGACTAATTTGTCTGATTCAAGCTATTTATTCCCAAAAGTAATGATGACATGCTCACTGTGGCAGAATTGTGCCATGCTTGCTTTTACTAACAGTCTCATTAAAGGTGAGAAAGCTAAAGACTATCCCACTAAGTGAGAATTTGGTCCTTATTGCTAATTGTTTGATCAGTGGCTGACAGCTGTTTTATCTGTCTCTTACACCTGTATTGTTGAGGCGTTTTTTTGTTTTATTTTGTTTTTATTCTTGTTTTTTATCTATGCAAGTGAGGAAGACAATTCTACCACATGAATACCTAATTGTTCTTCCAGTTCCCTTCCAGGGAAGGGAATCTTTGAGGCTTTAACATTGCATGGTTCTGGTATCCCACTTTGAGCTGTGGAATACAAAGACTATTTTAAGTAATAGAAAAAGAGAGCTTTGGCTGATTTAAGATTTTTTTCATTTGAAGTAGAGAAAGTGGTGACTCCTCTTAGTATAAAGGCATTGTGGTATAACTCACAGACATACTGTAGTTAACATATTAAATGAGAGGAATGGCTCACAGTCAAGATGGACACTTATCTCTGTAGTAGACTGGGGCCAGCCATCCTATTGTACAAGTGACATTACATCAAGTAACACTGTACATTGTATTGTACAGGTAACATTACATTAAATAACTTTACCTTCAATCCTGTAGAATTACAAGATAAGGGCTTTAAAATCACTAAAGAGTACCCATACTCCTTAAGTGTGAACTACATATAGTGATTTCCTTCCAAAAAATACAGTATGAAAAGGGGAGGGGAGAGAGCAACTTTACAATGGAGAAAATTGACAAACATTACCATAGCCAGGTGAATAAGGACAACTTTGAGTGTGATCAATCATGTTGATAGTATGTATCCTTGATATGAGATGATTAAGGAAAATGACATTTACTATTGCAATCTTCCTCCCCAAAACTCAGTTTAATCATGAGAAAAATTTCAGACAAATCCAAATAGAGTACATTCTACAAAATTCTACCTGACCTACTTCTCAAAACTGTTAGAGTTATCCAAAACCAGCAAAGTTTAAGAAGTTATTATAGCCAAGAGGATTCTACATGAATGTAATTATTATCCTGGATAAGATCCTAGAATAAAAAAAGGATATCTGGAAAAAAAAACAAAGAAAATCTGAAGAAAGTATAGATTTTAATAAATAATAATATATTAATAGTGATTAATTGTTACAAGTATACTATACTAATGTAAGATGTTCATAATGGGGGAAACTGAGTGCACGTATATAAGAACTCTCTGCATTATCTTCACAAATCTTCTGTAAATCATAGCTGTCCTAAAAAAAAAAGTTTACTTTAAAAATCGGTAAAGGGGCACCTGGGAGGCTCAGTAGGTTTATCGTCCAACTCTTGATTTCAGCTCAGATCATGAGCTCACGGTTCATTAGATAGAGCCACACATCAGCCTTGGTGCTGACATGCAGAGCCTACTTGGTATTCTCTCTCTCCACCCCTTCCCCCTCAAATAAACATTTAAAAAAATCAGTAAAGAGAAATCACTGTATATATCATGATAACTGAAGTGACTTGAGACAGCTTAATATAAACATCCTGAAACAGAAATTTTGAAAAAAAACTTTGCTCTGCTATTTCTTTGAAATAGAGAAAACAGAGGAACTTAGTGATCAGAGACCAGTTGAACATTATGAACTTCCCAGTATGGCCAAATATATTGTCTGGGATTAAGCAACAGTTTGAAAAGGACAAAGTGTGTCAGTGGTTTTGATGAGTAGAGCCCTTCAGAAAGAGCAAGATGCAAAAACTTTCTTTGATGGTTAAGTTACAAGATGTTCCAGTTTTGCCAAATTTTTAATTTCTATTAAGATTGAGGAAATATTACACCATCCATGAATTTTTTTTTTAATTTTTTTAATGTTTATTCATTTTTGAGAGACAGATCATGAGCAGGGGAGGGGCAGAGAGAGGGAGACACAGAATCCAAGGCAGGCTGCAGGCTTTGAGCTGTCAGCACAGAGGCCAACACAGGGCTCAAACCCATGAACCTAAGATCATGGCCTGAGCCAAAGCTGGACACTTAACCAACTGAGGCACCCAGGCATCCCAGACCATCCCTGGATTTCCAACTTAAGCTTTCAGTTAAGAGACTGAGTGGGTTATGTTGTGATCTACCATATCTAAATCAAGACAAGGCACTTAGAGGAAGAACTTCCTTCCTGCAGTGTTTGATGACACTGTCTTCCCAGAATTTTTGTTGGAAGCTCTTAGAGTTCTTTCTGCAGAAGGAACTCCTTATGCCCCAGAAAATGGAAGACAAAGTTAATCCTAGGGAACCATACTTAAAAGTAAATCAATACCAGTGCCAAATTAGAGATTTAAGTATATAAAACGAGGCACACAGCCTCTTAATCAATAAAGAGTTGGATGGCACTATTAAATATTTAATTCAAAGACTGTTGTGTTAGGTATCCATGAGCTGAAGCACAAATTTTAGGGTATGTTTTCTTTCCCAGGAGACTATAATCATGGCAATGAGGGTAAGATGCCAACATTATTCTCAGAATTAACTCAGCATCACCAGGGATATGTCATCATTACTTTGCAACATGCTATGGGAAGTTTAACAATGTGATTAAATCAGAATGGTTGTGTTCCCCGAATTAAGAGAAAATAAATGCATTTTACTACCATGTCCAGGACAGCAATGACCACCATCACATGGGTAAGGATAGGTGAAGAGTATGCACAGTAGCAGAGTGTATAACCTTAATCAGAGCTATGAGAGAGCAAGCAGAACGGATAGCTTAAAAATGCTTACTGGTTGTGAGATGTGAATCTCTCCTAGATTAGCCATCAAAAAGATTGATATGTAGCTTAAAATCCCTCCTACTAGAAAACTTAATCTTAGTATATCAAGCAATGAGTTTTTCTGCCTGTGTTCCCCTGATTCCAAAGAATATGTCATCACGCAGACTAAAGATACATTAAATGTTCTAGCCAGGAGATATTTCTCTTTCTAAATCTCTAAAGAAAGTTTTTGGCTCTTCACTTTCCCATCCATCCTGTATGGTGCCTCCAGCTTAACCTACCTAAAAAAGTAAGCAAACAAAACCCATTGACATACTGTGTAAAACACCTAGACTTAGAGAAAAAAATAATTTTGATCTGTATTATATTGCAGCATATATTACCTTTTTTGTCTTTTCATTCTGAGCACTAGAATTGCAATTGCATTTGTTGATGGGGGTCAGAGTCCCAACTGGTCATTTTTTCACAACCACCTATCCTGGAGATGGGGAAGGAAACTCTGGATAGACATTGCGGAAGAGAATGAAGAAGAATGGGGTTTTGAAAATATGGGAGCTGGAATCCTTCCCAAGATCAGAAGCAAGGCGGGGGTGGGGTGGGGTGGGGAGTATTATGGCAAAGAATAGGTGATAGAAAGCCTTGCCAGTAGAGCTAAACCAGAAACATTATAGAAGAGAGAGAATCCAAATGCAGGGCAATCGTCAAGGGGCTAGTCCGGAAAGGGTAGAAAGCAAAGAATAAAGTCAGTGAATTCATTAAAGCCATGAATTTATAATCATCTCAAGCAAAACTAAGTACGGATTAAAATTCTGTGTATGGGCAGGGGCAATGTACAAAGAGCAGCCAGTATCATGGGCAACAGATTGCCAAGCAAGAAATGGTGAAAGGTAAAGGGGATACCTGATCAGTCACCTCAGAAAATGTTTGCATTTGAGGCTTGCTTTTATGATAAGCAAGTGCAGTGGTTCTCAAAGTGTAGTCCTCACCCCAGCAGCAATGGGATCACCTGGGACTTATTAGACATGTTACTTCTTGTGCCCGTCTCAGAACTACTCAATCAGAAACTGGGCCTCTGGTCATGGGCCTACAATCTGTGCTGTAATAAGGCCTCCAGGTGATTCTGGTGCTGACTACAATTTGAAAACCACTGGGTTACTAGGTAAGGCTAGTTTAAAAGCAGAAAGTAGAGCACACTAGGGAAAAGCTTGAAGAGATTCCTTTACTTGGAAATTTAAGTAATTTCATATTACAAAATAACAAGTTCCACTTATTAAATGGTGTGCCAGAGCTTTTCTTTGTCCCTTGTGATCTGCTCCACTCTTTCCCACCCTGTTTTGTGCCCTGGGAAGGAAAATCTGTTTTGGTTAGTATCAAAGGGCTTTGGCTTCTTGGATTCCGCTCATGGGGAGCTCCAGCACACAGAGAAAAGAGTACTATAATTATACTAGTGCCTATGGTTCCTATACAATCCACCCACACCTTTGCAGAATAAGCTTTTTAAATAAACCACTTTGGCAATAAACTCCACAAATAAACCAAACTAAAGTGTCATGTGTGTCTTTTATTGGTACTTTGTATAAGACTCAGGCACCTCTTCAGATTCCCTAAACCTGCAGCTGCTTGCTCTCTTCCTCAGTTGCTTCCATACTCAACCATCTCACTGCTGATATTTCTATGACCAACCACCCAGAGTGGGGGATTGAGTAGCCCTTTCCCTCTAGAACAATTAGGTTGACCAGCCACATGCCTAGAGTTTCTGCTTCCTACTACCCCTTCGAGACTTCAGTGAAACACCATATCACAGGGATTGAAATATGGCACCCCAGATAACAACAGATGGGGCCAAATAATGAAACAAAATCCAGAAGTTGAATGTAGTTGACCAATGGGAAGTGGGAGAATGGAAGGAACTAGGTGGATTAATTTCCTCTCTTACATGGACTGCTCTGACGCATAGTTTTTCCAGCCACTGAGTAAAGTCTCCCAGGCTGAACACAAGTACCTCAAAAAAAATATGCTGTGTTTTTAATGGCTTATGGTGGAGTGGCAGCCAGCATGGTCAAGTATAACTTCCTAATACTTCTCATTTTTCGTCACGTCACATTCACCTCTCCCACTTTGCTGCCTTAGGTTTGCAGAGTCCAAAAGAAAACATAGTGCTTTCATCCTAGCCTAAGGCCCTGTGATGTGGAGATCCCCGGTTAAAACATTCCTATTACAATAGGTAACATAACCATGAACGCAGAGAAGACAATAAAGTAAAATAGCATATAAACCAAAACTGGTTGGTTGTTACTTCCTAGCCTTCCTGACTAGTTAGTATAGACTACTAGGTGAGGCTAAGAAATGTCCTCTTAGTTCTGTTCAAAATTTCCTGATCTTTACTGTCCTGTGTTGCATGATTACTAGTCTACTGTGCTCTGTATTATCTTTACTAGGCATGGATACTTCTGTGGATTCAGGTATTTGTCCTGATTGCAGTGTGTTGTCAATTTCTTTGTATTTACTTAAAACCCATACATCAATATATAGTCTTTATTAATTGATTAGTAAGGTAAAATTAAAGTTGCCACCACATCAGATTTAAAGAATCATATCATTGCCCAAAGTCTTCAGGTTAATCCTTTGTCCAGCCTCATCAATATAATGTTTGCCTTAGATCTTGAAGCCTTTAATCTCTATTGACCATATATGCTGTAATTTTGTAACAAAAATTTGACAAAAATAAATAAGGGAGAAATGATATCATAAAGCTGTACATTTTAAGCAGTAAAATATTAGCTGAATAGGGATATAAGAAAATTAAACATAATTACAGTGTCTGCATAAATAATGACAGCCAGGGTGTATGATTATTTTGTTGCTACTGCTACCAATGTTTTTTTTTTTCAAACCATTACCTAATGCTTAAAAAAAAATCTATACTTCTCTGGACTTGGAAGTATAGTAGAAGGGTTATAATTGGGCTTTCTTTGATACTCAGAATGCCAGGGAGTTTCAGGGCAATGATTGTGAAGATCATTTCACAGTAGAATAAATGTATTCATGCTTAAATATGACGTAACATTGTGTTTTGTAAACAACGGTGTACTACACAAATGTAAGATATAAATGCCACTTATACAGATATTAGACAGTAATTATGAAATGTTCAGTGTATGGCAATAATTGTTTAATAATTATTAAAAAATAACAAAAAGAATTGCAGAAGGAAAAATATTAATTTATAAAGCTCTGTTTTGTTGAATTCTTACTAGTTGATGAACAGGTATAATAACTAGTGTTTTATAGATTATAACTATTTTTTTAAATTTTTTCTTAATGTTTATTTATTTTTGAGACAGAGACAGAGCATGAGTGGGGGAGGGGGAGAGAGAGAGACAGAGTCTGAAGCAGGCTCCAGGCTCTGAGCTGTCAGCACAGAGCCTGTCGTGGGGCTTGAACTCATGAACCGTGAGATCATGACCTGAGCCAAAGTTGGATGCTTAACCGACTGAGCCACCCAGGAGCCCCAACTTATAACTATTATTTAGAACCCTGGTTTGCAAACTATGCCTCACTGAATCAGAGGGGTTTTCAGAGATTCTGAGTCACTAGAGTATTCTCTCTCAAATGACATTTAAACTACCTGAACAGATTAGCACTAAAGTTCTTAGAAAATGTCAGTTATAAATACTACACTGCAATAATAATGTGACAATGTAGGTACACTGACTATAGCAAATGTACTCCTCTGGTGGGAGATTTGACAGCAGGGGAGGCTAGGTGTATGTGTGCGTGGGGAGTAAATGGGAACTCCATACTTTCTGGTCAGTATTGATGTGAACCTAAAACTTCTTTTAAAAACTTAATAAAAAATAAATAGGAAAAGTTATACTGCCTATAACTACTGATTATGAATTTTTTTTTGCTTTTTACTTTTGCATATGAATCAATGGCTACTTTTAGAAATGAGCCTAAAAGTGGGAAGATTTTCCTTAAGGTAGAGTTAAAAAAAAAAAAAGGAAGTAAAAACTGGAAATTTGTGTATATAGAAACAGTCAAATTTAGAAGAATAGAAGTAATGTACAAACTAAGTTTTAAGCAGTTATATATAGATGAGGTAGTGTAAACAATACTTGGGGAAAAGTCTTCAATTTAATTACCCTGTCAGATTTTTTACGTTGCTGATAAATAATCCTGTTTGTACGTAAGGCATAGATAATAAAATCAAAAGAATGGAAAATTACCCAGTGACCTCGAAGTTCTACTAATAATATTTATGATAAACATCTAAGCAATGAGTTCCAGCTTCAGTTGGAATAGAAATAGAAGACATTTAATAAAATTAAACTAATTTTAGTTTCAAATCGATTCATTAAGCAACTTAAATGGCTATGTGAATCAATTTATCTTCATCAAATCCTAATGAATCTTTCAATGTACATTGAAGTCTTTGGTAATATTACTTCATTCCAAATATTCTTCTTTTGTTTCTTTTAAGTTTATGGGGGGGGGGGCAGAGAGAGGGAGAGAGAGGGAGAGAGAGAATCCCAAGAAGGTTCCACACTGTCAGTGCAGAGCCAGACATAGGGCTTGAACTCATGAACAATGAGATCATGACCTGAGCCAAAATCAACAGTCGGATACTTAATCAACTGAGCCACCCAGGTGCCCCCAAATATTCTTTTAATACAAGTTTTTATAACTAGTCATTTTTAATAGATATGAGTGCAATGTTATTTAAAAATGATATCATAAAATATTATTGACCCTAAATATAAATATATATTCATATATATAAATTTTACAGACATAAATTTATATATATACTGTGTGTATATAGATATATATATTTCATTCTAATTTCTCTGCTCTGGCAAGATTTGCTCTGAAGGTGATTCCTTTTTTGGTCTTCTCCGATAATGAATCTGAATTTGGATTGGGATCCTCACAGTTCACACAGAGCAGAATAGCATGTATTGTTGATATTCAATAATGATCTACCATTATCTGTGTTCCTACTGACAGGTGAGGCAGGACTTGCTTTAAAGAAAAAGTGCTGTTCAGGCACACACACTTATTTTACCTCCAGCATCAGAATGTGTGTTCTGTCTGTCTAGTGTATTCCCATGGCTCCTACACCTAGGTGCTTGCCCAAATTATGTGACTTCTGATAGCAAAAAAAACAAACAAAAAAAACCCCTAGATTTAGGCAATTTAAATAAAGGAGCCCATGAAAAGGAAAGCTAATCAATCCTTTGAATGATAATTATGTGTGTCGAAGAATAACAACTCTATAGAAAGGCCCACAAATCATACATATACAGCTCAATGAGTTATCACAATGTGAACCTGCCCATGTAACTGTCACCTGTGAAGAAATAGCCATTCAGGTTAACTGAATAATCTGGGTTCCAGTTTAAGATGGTGACATAGGAAGACTGAACTCACCTCCTCCATAGAACACACCAAATGACACCTATTAATAGAACAGTTCCTCTTGAAAAACTCAGGGCTGACCAAATAGTTTCTGGACAATCATAGAAATGCGAGAGAGATGAAGGCATACCACAGTTTAAAAGAGTAACTAGCATATAAAGCCAAACAGCTAGCAAAGGGCACCAAATGCACACAGTCTACATAGGGGACATCATACAAAAGTCTAATTCTTCAATGTTAGAAGTAGCCATTTCATTAGATATGTAAAAACAAATCCACAGGAACCACAGAAACTAACACAGGAAGTCAAGCAAAACAAGAAGATGGAGTAATATGCTTTAAAATAAGGAACATTATTTCCTTATTTTAAAGGTTCCTTTAAAGTTCCTTTAAAGTTCCTTTAAAATAAGGAACAATAAAATAAGAAAAAACCTTCAGAAAATAAACTAAATAAAACAAAGGTAAGTAAATAATATGCCTGAGAGAAAATTTGAACTAATGATCATAAAGATACTCACTGGGCTGAAGAAACGAGTGGAAGAACTCAGTGAGACCTTCAATAATGAGATAGAAAATATTCAAAAGAACCAATAAGAGCTGGAGCATATGATAAGTAAAATAAAAAACACACTAGAGGAAATTAATAAAAATCACACTAGAGGATACAAAAGAATATATCTGCAATCTGGAAGAAAGTGTAATGGAAAGCATACAAGTTTAACAGCAAAAAAAGATTTTTTTAAAAAGAGGATAAATTTGGGGCACCTGGATGGCTCAGTCAGTTAAGCATCCAACTTAGGCTCAGGTCATGATCTTGCATTTGTGAGTTTAAGCCCCGCATCAGGCTCTGTGTTGACAGTTCAGAGCCTGAAGCCTGCTTCGGACTCTGTGTCTCCCTCTCTCTGCCCCTCCTCTGCTCAATCTGTCCATCTGTCTGTCTGTCCTGTCTCTCTGTCTCTGTCTCTCAAAAATAAATAAACATTAAAAAGTATTTTTAAAAAAAGAGGATAAATTAAGGGATCTCTTGAAAAACATCAAGCAAACAAATACTCATATTATAATAGGGGTCCCAAGAGGAAGAAAAAGAGACAGAAGATGTAGTTGAAGAAGTAATAACTGAAAACTGCCCCTAACCTAGAGAGAGAAATAGACATCCCAATACAAGAAGCACAGAGAGTTCCAAACAAGATAAACCCAAGAAGGACCATACCATGACACATAATAACTAAAATGTTGAAGGTCAAAGAAAAGAATCTTAAAAGCAGCAAAAGAAAAAAAAAGGTTACCTGTAAGGGAAAACCTATAAAGTTATCAGCTGCTTTTTCAGCAGAAATTTTGCAGGTCAGAAGGGAGTAGCATGATGTATCAAAGTGCTGAAAAAAGAAAACCTACAGGGGTTGTCTGGGTGGCTCAGTCAGTTAAGGGTCTGAGTTCAGCTAAGGTTATGATCTCATGGTTTGTGGGCTTGAGCCCTGCGTTGGGCTCTGTGCTGACAACTCAGAGCCTGGAGGTTGCTTTGAATTCTGTGTGTCTCTCTCTGTCCCTCTCCCACTCTGTCTCTCTCTCAAAAATAAACAAACATTAAAAAAAAAAAAAAGAAAACCTACAACCAAAAATACTCTCTGCAGCAAGGTTATCATTCAGATTTGAAGGACAGATAAAGAGCTTTTCAGATAAACAAAAGAAAAATGAGTTTATCACCACTAAACTAGCTTTACAAGAAAAAGAAATTACCATGCAAGTTTAAAATTATACCACAATATCCATAGTTGATAACACCACTCAAGTTCTGGTAATAGTTTGGAATAAGAATTTTAACACAATGTTTATACAGTTTAGTTTAAAAATATATACAGATAAAAGGGCTTTAAATCTTACATATACAGTGGTAAAATTTCCATTTTTTAATGTGAAAAAGGGATGATAAAAATATAAATATTTGTTATGAGAGTGTTATGATGGGAAAACAAAAAAAAATAGTCCTTATGATTTAAATTGAATTCAATTATAACTATGGTTTGTAAAAATGCTGTTAAGAATATGGCATATTTTTCAAAAGAATGTTTTTTTAAAAAAGTTTTTTAATGTTTTGCTAATTTTATTTTTTTTTCTTTTGCAGAATTTTTGCATAGATGCCATGGTCTTTATTACCCTTACTTATCTAGTTTTTTCTTTCTTGCTTTCTCTTTCCTTTGTATTCATTAAAATTTTTTTTAAATGTTTATTTTTGAGAGAGAGAGAGAGTGCAAACAGGTAGGGGCAGAGAGAGAGAGACACAGAATCCGAAGCAGGTTCCAGGCTATCAGCACAGAGCCCAACATGGGGCTTGAACCCCCAAAACCATGGGATCATGACATGAGCCCAAGTTGGATGCTTAACAGACTGAGCTACCCAAGTGCCCCTCATTTGTATTAATTTTTGAATGTGAGTAGGTTCATCTAGCACTGTTGTTTGTCTGAAAGTCATTGGGGTGGACCATGCAGGGGGAGATCCAAGTTACTGAATAACATTAAAATGTCATCCTTAGAATTTAAGCCAAAGATCCTGCTTAATAATGTTTATGTTATCCTTTCAAGTCATCTAGACACCCCGAACAAAGAAAGGACATTTTAGACATTTAGAATTGTTTTCCCAGGTATATTGAAACTAGTGCCCCAGTAATTAGTTCCATCTCTGCTCAGCTTGTTCTTTTTTCTTCAAGTATACAATATGGCTAAAATCTTTGTGGTTTTCCTTTCTACCTGCCTTGTGGATGCCAGGTACTTTTATTATCATGTTGTACTTCAGGTGCCCTGCTTTGGAAAATAATGGGGGAACTGAATTAGAGAAATGTCCTAAGAACTGTGGCTTTCTATTGAAGTATTCTGTAATGCACATCAACAGCCACCCCTATGTTGACTATTGGTCAACATGTGCAAATTACTTTCAAATACATTAATCCTTATCTCTTTCTTAGGTTTGGATGGCCTCCAGACTTCTCCCTCAATGTAATTATGGTTCCTCCTCACTGAACTGAGTCTCTTCCACTATTAACAGAACTTGTTGGCGAAAAATGGAAAATTAACATTTTTCTTTCATGACCCCAGATGGTTCAGGGAAAGGATCACAAAGTACATGTTAATTCTCTTTACTTCCAGGATCCGCTTTGCCAAAGAACCTTGGGCAATTCTACCTAAGAGAACTAATGGGGCTCTTAGGCTAATTTCTAGATAATAATGTGTCCTTTTTTGTGAACATGTATATCTGGGGAACTGCTATTTAGCATGAATCAGAAAGGTTAAATTGTTCTGTTCCCTCTAGGTTATTTTATGTAAGTTCTTACAAGGCCACAGAGTAAAAGAATAGCATGTTACTTAGTTTTATGCATTACGTTGTGAGAATTCTTTTTCATTCTTGTAATTTTGTAAGAGCTCTGTTAGAGAATATATGAGGTTGGCATCTCAAAATGAGAAAGGAAAAGTTGAATTTTGAATCCACATGATCATTCACATTGAATAAAGAGGGAAGAACAGTACCTGAAAGAGGGAGAAATAGTGACTGGACTAGGACCAGGATACTTTCAATGAAGGAATATCTTTTTCTCTGCCTCTTCTAAAATTAGGATAGAGGTGAGTGGTTTGGAGGAGGTCTTTTGTCCCTGCTAGAAATTTGAAAGTGTCACCATTAAGGAGAGAAATCTTAACATAAAGGAAATAGTACAGATAATATCTATTACTTATCAGATCAAAAAATAGAATTGACTAAAAAAACATACTGATTCTGAATTTGTTACTGTTTCCTTTTTAAAATTACTTTTGTTATTCTGGATATGGTGAAAAGAGGGGAATCATCCTCAATCTTTGGTGAAAAAGTCCCTGAGGTCATTCTCCCATGCCTCCATCTTTGTCCCTCTACAGGAAGGGATATTGCAGAGTTTTGCCAGAACTGCCTTTACTATCTAAAACAGCAAACTGACCTCTTGGGGAAGGAAGTAGGAATTGGTTCCCAGTGTTTACTAACATTTTTTATAAATTGTGTTCTGACAGAATTGTCTCAGAGTTTGCATTGTTGGGAAGCCATCATTTTAGCATTAATACTCTCGGCAACCTCCATGCCTACAATTTGTCTCTTTAATCGTTTCCATTATACTTTGAGATTTGAGGAGTTAGGAAGGTTAAATGGCCAAGTAAACAAATAAATGATATAATATCCATCATGATAGATACTATGAAGAAAATAAGGGACTTGGAAGTGATTGGGGGAGAGACACTTTATATGGGTGGTAGGAAAGACTTTTCTGAAGAAGAGACACATTAACGAAGATCTAAAGAGGAGCTAATAGCGACAAAGTTAAAAGATGAGGAAATGAGTGAGAGAAGACAGGGCTTAGATTACGTAGGCCATTATAAGGAGTTTGAGTTTTCAGTTTACTGAAAGACCATTGGAACGTTTTAAGCAGGGACATGACATGATATGATTTGTATGTTTAAAAATTCATCCCAGCTACTGGATAGAAATGTACAAAAGGGAAACAAAAATAAGGGAAAGTGAAAAGTCAGTTAGGAAGCATTTGTGATAGTCTGTGTTGGTGACAGACATGATTTGACCTGGGGTGGTTCACACAGAAAGGAACACAAATTATCAGATCATCATACATTTTAAAGGATTTATTGTTAAATAGGAAGTGACAGGAGCTGTAGCTCAGCCAACAAGAGGAGAGTAGAAGGAGTTATGATCAACTGAAAAGAATGAAAGGAACTTGGGCTAACTCAGACTTACAGCGTAAGCAATTGAAAGAATGAAGAGGTCACAGGCAAATAATCAACCATGTAGAATAGGAGCCAGCCATCCCTAAATTTAGATGTTTCACTCTTTTCTAAAATATTTTATTCACTGTTATGTGTTCTGCTCTAAAATATAAAAAGGAAATATACAAACTGAGATTTCTGTACATATTGGTATTATTAAAGAAATTGAGATAATTAAAAGCAGTACGGCCAACATATAAAGACAGTAGACAAATCAAGTTATAACACAATGAAGTGGATGCTAATTTTTTGAAAATATTGACTTAGGCAGTAGAAATTTAGCCAATTTAGACATTGGGTAGACTATAAATCCATATACTCAGTTAAATCATAGAAAAACCTGTTTATACAAAGAGAACTGAATATAATTACAGTAATAAAAAACAATAATGACCACACTAACAGCCAATTTAACCACTTATTGAGCAATTACTACAGACCAGGAACAGTATAAATACTCTTATACAGTATCTCACTTTATTCTTACCAAATTCTCCCAGACAGGTATTATTCTCCAGGCCTTACAGTTGACAGAATTAAAACTTAAGAGGCTAAATAATTTATTCACAATTATTCAGCTATTTCATGTCAGGCATGGAGACCTTAAGCACCAGAAAACATCACAATCAACTATTTAAGAATGGTTTAATTTGACAGCTTCAATATGACTAGATGAACAGAAAAATCTTAGAGCTGAAAAGGCCAATACAGACAAATCTATTTCAAGAACCAGTGGTATTGTCTATCCAACTCAACAGCACCAGGTGCACAAATCTTCCTTTTATTGCTGTTACAGTGAGAGAGAACCTGTGTCATAGTGATTCCAGGATAGCTTATTGGAAAAGTGTGAGAAAGACATTTTAACATCTAAGTTTTGTGTTAAGTGATTTTGAAGAGGGTTTTAAAAAGCAGGGCTTTCTCTGGCTTGGATGCTATCAGAGAATGAGGAAATTTTCTCTGATTGGATAGCCTAATAAATCTTATCTGGAAGGTAGGAAGAATGAAATGAAGTTAGAGCCTTAATTAAAAAAGAAACAGCACTTATATTAGCTGGCATACTGGGATATTTTATCACTTTTGTGGTTTGGACAATATCTATGTCTTTGTGTTCAGACATGATTACACAGCTATCTCATTTTTGCCTTGTCGGATGTCAGTGCTCCAGAAAATGTATGTCCAAGAGAATATCAAGATCTAGCTATGAGGACGAGGCAGCTACTGCATGTCAGGGGCAGCATTTCTTTCTACCACTGACAAGATGTGTAATTTCTCCATGTGCATGTATTTTCTATATAATCTTTTCATAGATCCTTTTATTTCTTCATTTTAGGTAATAGCAAGACACTGAACATATATATATTGCCAATAAATACACCTTTTTTCTATAAAAAATTCAAATTGCCCTTTTTTTCTTTTATTTACTTTTTTCAAATTTCCCTTTAAATATAGTGCTGCTCAAAGACAACATATTTCTTCTTGGCATTAATTTTATTTTTCACCTATTTAATACTGTTTGGAAATTCAAGAGGCAGTTGTGTGTGAAAATTAATTTAAAGAAAATCTATCATAAAGTAGCAATTGGAGGACTAAAAATTATTCTCTTACTCTCCAGGTTTTTTTTTTAAGATATTGAAATAACATTTAAAAGGCAAAAATATAGAACATATTAAGATGGAGGGTTTCCTATGTTTAAAACTTGGTATGTTTTTTATAAAAGTATGATTATCATAAGAAATTCAAACTAGTTATAAAAAATTACAATTTAGAAAATGAAAAACCCCTCACTCCTATTCCTCAGAGAAAATTACTATTAATAAACATTTTGTTGAATATGTAATGTCTATAGGTATATATTTTTATCTACTAGTATAAAAAGGAATCACACTATCCTTGCTACTATATATTATTTTACGCATACATGTATCATATCCAGTGGAATCCTTTTGTTTATATATTATAGATTATAAGCCCAGTTCCTTATTGATTAGGTTTAATTAGGTCTTTTGGCCAATTTCACTAACAAAGATAGTGCTTTACTGATTATATATATATATATATATATATATATATATATATATGTATATCCTTGTATATTTGCCTAATTATTTTTTTAGAAGTTAGACTGTTGGATCACAGCATTTCTATGATTTATATTTTGGAATTTATTTTCAGATTTTACCCCAGAAAGGTCAGACATGTACAAGAGTGCTCACATCTTGATATACTCACTAGTATTTGTAAATATATTTCTAAGTAGTAACATTTGTATATTTGGATACAAATAAATCCAAATGGCCAATAGGCACATATACCACCCCTGCTGGTTTTGCTTTTGTAGGGAAATCTTGCTAATAAAGGATCAATAGTAGGTTTAGGGCTGTCCCTCTCCCCTCCTAACATGGCCTCTTGCCTCCTCATAGTTCAAAGCAATGGTCAGCAATGTGGCAGAAAAGAACATTAGCCCAGTGAGAGACAGCCTGTCCCATGGACTATGTGGTGATAAGTCCAGTTAGGGGAAGTGTTAACCCCTCCTCTGGTGCGATCAGTAACTGGGTTACAGTAGCAATATGATATGTCAGAACCTTAACTCCAGTCCCATCCTGCCTCTTCCTGATGTACTCACATGTCTGGGGTCAAAGCTTTGCATTACAGGCAAAGATCTAGATTCTGGCATGATTTGCCATGCCAGCCTCTATGGCTGTGCAAATACCAGTCCTTGTCTGGGTCTGTTGGACCGGGGTCCACTTCCTGGAGTTGATCAGTACTGATTGCTTTAAGCACTGATGATAGCCATTTTTCCATGGAGCTTTGCAGGAGTGGGTGGAGACTGATTCTTTTTCTGGATAGACAGGGGGCACAGAAAAGCCTGGGACAAATTAACCCTTACCTTTCATATTGTCAATGATAAATAACATCTCATTCTTAAAATTCCCATTCCTTTGATTGATAGTTTGTTGATCATATATTTAAATCACTATCCACTTGCATTGCTCCTTTGCTTCTTATTCCTCTTATTGCCTGTAGTCCAAACCACCATCCTGCAGTAACCTCCTATCCAGTCATACTGCTTTTATTCTTGTAGCTCTACCCGCACCTCCATTTCCACAGAGTAGCCTGGGACTCTTTGCCCTCTGGTCCTCAGGGTCTCTCTACTTTGGCACTATTGCCATTCTGGACGGGAAGATTCTTTATTGTTGACAGCTGTCCTGTGCATTGTAGCAAGTTTGATAGTGTCTTTTCTTCTACCCACTAATGTCAATATTAAACCCTCAGTTGTGACAACTCACAAATTTTCCAGCCACTGACAAATGTCCCCTGGGGACAAAATTACCCCTGCTTAAGAATTACTGCTAAAGGTTTTGTCCTTTACACTCTGATAAAATCCCAGTTCTTAATTAACCTACCTTGATCACATATCCCTTTATTCTGCCTTCATTCTGCTCTAATACCTTTGGCCTCCTTGGTTTCCTATGAACACTGATCTCTCCTTTTTCAAGCCTTCTGCTTGCTCTTCTATGTACCTTTAATTCTATTCCCCCAAATCAATTCATGGTTCTCTCTTACTTCACTGGTTTCTGCTAAAATGTCAACAAAGATGTTTTCCTTAATCACTCTGTATAAAAGTCCCTTTTATTCTCAATCATTCTTTATCCCTTGTTTACTTTTTAATGTAATTGTCTCAATCTGCAATTTTATTATATAAATCTGTTTATTATTTATCTCTCTCATGAAAATGTAAGCTCCATGGGAAATGTTATCTTCTTCATGCCTATTCAACCATATCCCAGCACCTGATAGCTATTGGGTAAGTAGTTGTAGAATAAATGAATGGAAAGAAGTAGATGGGCAATGATTTTTTATATTACCAATTCCAGATGGAAGAACTGACAAAAAAATATTATTTTCAAACCACGACTCAGAGAGTAGTTCATAATAGTAAAATCAGCTCTCCTTACCCCTCAGCAAATCATGATACCAACATACTCCTGCCAGTCTATCTTTTCTGATCATAGAATTGTGTTTCAATAGAGTGCTTCAGTTAGTTATAAATGCTTATACTTCTGGCACATGCGGTAAGAGCAGGGAAGAGGTAGGTTTGCAAACAGAAGTAGACAATAGCACTTCATTTTGTTGGCCCATTACTGATAGAGAGTTCCTATGACAGTTTATCAAAACCTGCAGAATTTTCCGTTGCTTTCAAATCCAGTTATGATTATTCATTAAAAGTTTTTTAGCATAATTATTTCCTCCTGGTTATCAAATAAATAGGATGGTTGGTGATTCAGGCTCATTTAAAAATGTGATATATGAAATTCTATAAAAATTAGTTTTATGGAACAATAACATACTGTCCTATTTATGCTTATGAGCAGATTAATTGGTCATTTTATTAAAAATAAAATTTTGCAACCAAATTTATTTTATGTATACACATTATTTTTCATTGCAATACACCTTTCTATGGTCTTCAGAATAATAGCTTATGCACTAAAAAGAAATAAATAAGTGGTTTAATGAAGCAAAGCTATAATAGCTAATATTCAGATTTAAAATCTGAATTAGTTCTAAATTTATACACTTACCAATGAGGTAGAAAAACCCAACAATAAATTTTATGTTTAGTATTCTTTTTAAAATGCTTTTATTTACTATGATTAAATAATACAAGTTTATACTTGTATAAACCATACAAATACCATAAACCATAAAATACCTAGGAATACCTAGGAATAAATCTAACCAAAGACGTAAAAGAC
>CM053567.1:136950643-136967825 GCA_028646485.1 Cryptoprocta ferox
CTTTACCACCGGGACCCGCCCGTCCCCTAATTTCCCAGATCACAGTCACTCACTCAGGCATCTTTGAGGTTGTCTTCTTTCTGGCGTCTGTTTCTTCTTTCCCCCACTTGCAATCCAAGTTTTATCCCTTCAGTCCTTCTCAGTTCAATCCATACGGGCGTGCGCGGATTACAGAGCTCCCTGCTTCTCCGCCATCTTGTCCTCAAGAATTCTGTTCATAATGGAATTTTCATCATTAATTTGGATGTTTTTAAAAATAATGCAGTAAAATAATACTACTCATAAATATTGAGTTCTTTGATACCTCATTAAATTTTCATCAGAGACATTTCCTGGACTATAGTCCCAGTCTGAATAAAAAAGTATGATTTCTGCTTTGGAAAACTAGATAGCAATTCATGCATAATAAACAGCATATTATATGAGTGCATGTTTCTAGTGAACTTCAAACATAATAGGGTTATCAAAATTGTGCTAAAATTTTTCACAGAGCTAGAACAAACAATCCTAATATTTGTATGGAACCACAAAAGACCCCGAATAGCCAGAGCAATCTTGAAAAAGAAAAGCAAAGCTGGAGGCATCATAATTCCAGACTTCAGGTTATATTACAGAGCTGTAGTGATCAAAATAGTATGGTACTGGCACCAAAACAGACACATAGGTCAGTGGAAAAGAAGAGAAAACTCAGAAATGGACCCACAACTATATGGTCAACTAATCTTTGACAAAGCAGGAAAGTATACCCACTGGAAAAAATCTCTTCAAAAAGTGATGCTGGGAAGACTGGACAGCAACCTGCAAAAGAGTGAAACTGGACCACTTTCTTACACCATACAAAAAAATAAATTCAAAATGGGTTAAAGACCTAACTATGAGGCAGGAAACCATCAAAATCCTAGAGGAGAACACAGGCAGTATGTAAGCTGTTTGACATGAGTTCATAGCAACTTCTTACCAGATATGTGTCTTGGGACATGAGAAACAAAAGCAAAAATAAAGTACTGGGACTTCATCAGGGTAAAAAGCTTCTGCACAGCAAAGGAAACAATCAACAAAAGTAAAAGGCAACCTTTAGAATGGGAGAAGAGATTTGCAAATGACATATCTGATAAAGGGTTAGTATCTAAAATATCTAAACTTTTGAAACTCAACACTCAAAAAATGAATAATCCAATTAAAACATGACCAGAAGACATGAACAGACATTTTTTTAAAGAAGACATACAGATGGCAAACAGACACCTGAAAAGATGCTCAGCATCACTTATCGGGAAAATGCACATCAAAACTAAAATGAGATATCACCTCACACCTATCAAAATGGCTGAAATCAACAACACAAGAAACAACAGGTGTTGGTGAGGATATGAAGAAAAGACAATGCTCTCACACTGTTGGTGGGAATGCAAACTGGCACAGCCACACTGAAGAACAGTATGGAAGTTCGAAGTTAGAAGTAGAACTACCCTATAATCCAGCAATTGCACTATTAGGTGTTTATCCAGAGTATACAAAAATACTGATTTGAAGAGATACATGCACCCCAACATTTATAGTAACATTATCCATAATAACCTAATTAAGGAAATAGCCCAAAGGTCCATTAACTGATGAATGAATAAAGAAGATGTGATTTATACATATCCAGTGGAATATTATTCAGCCATAAAAAAGAATGAAATCTTGCCATTGGCAACTAATCAAAATAAGTCAGGAAGAAAAATACCATATGATTTCACTCATATGTGGAATTTGAGAAACAAAACAGGTAAACATAGGAGAAAAAAAGAAGATGCAAACCAGAAGACAAACTCTTAGCTATAGAGAACAAACTGAGGGTTGCTGGAGGGAAAGTCAGCAGGGGTATGGATTAAGTGGCTGATGGGTATTAAGGAGGGCACTTGTTATGATGAGCACTGGGTGTTGTATGTAAGTGATTGTGGTAGGTTCTCCTTTGTGAGGAGGGGTCCTGGGGAGACGACGAGCGAGATGCAACAACCGTTCCCAAAGGCTGATGGCCAATGGAAACAGGGACGTTCCCAAACACCGCGAATGGGAACGTGAACAAGGGATGTTTCTCAATGGAAACGTGAACAGCCCTGAAAGCAAGGGCACCGTGGACGTCCCTGAAAGCAATGGAGACGGACCAAGAGCTGAGGTCTAATGGCAAACTTTATTAGGAACAGCATCTTATTTTATACCCTCCTTAAAAGCTTGGAGAGCACAGTAAATGTTCCAGTGAAAGTTTTATTCAGAACAATAGCTACAGATAAAGGAAGGACAGATCAGGAATATCCTGCAACTGTGCGTGGGTATATCTCCGGTGCTGTGGTTTCTTGACGCACTTGGCTGATGACCAGGGAGTCTCTGTCCTGCACGTCCTCCTGAGACTTCATCAAGTCCCATGTTCCCAGCGTTCTGGGAACAGAAGTCCGATAAGCACAATACATACACAAGAACAGTGCTGAGAACAGAGGTCTGATAAGGACAGTTAGTCCTATTTCCCAACAAGTGATGAATCACTAAATTCCACTCCTGAAACTGGTATTACATTGTATGTTAACTAACTGGAATTTAAATAAAAAACATCCAAAAAATTGTGCTAAAAACCATATAACATAAAATTTACCATCTTAACCATTTTTAAGGGTCCACTTCTGAAGTGTTGAACTATATACTCACACTGTTGTGTAACATCTCCAAAACTTTTCTAACCTTGCAAAACTGAACTCTATACCATTTAATAATACTCCCTATTTCTTTTTCCCCTTAACCCCTGGTACTTGACATTCTACTTTTTGTTTCTTTCAATATGAATTCTATCAATATACTCCTTTAGATTCCTCATATAAGTGGAAGCATAGAATTTGTCCTTGTGTGACATCACTTACCATAATGCCCTCAAGGTTCATTCATGTTATAACATGTGACAAGATTTTCTTTCCTTTTAAGACTGAATAACATTCCATTGTATTGTTTGCTGTTGATGGGTATTTGGATTGTTTCTAGTTGGCTATTGTGGATAAGGCCATTGTGAACATGATGTGCAAATATGTCTTCAAGACCCAGCTTTCAACTCTTTTGGATAGATATTTAGAAATGGTATTTGCTGAGATTTTATGTTTATTCTTAATTTTTTAAGTAACTGTTATACTGTTTTAATGGTAAAGTGGGTTTTGCTATTTCATAATCCCACTGAAAGTGCACAGGTGTTCCACGTTTTCTATCTTTTTCTATATCTTCAGCAGTACTTTTATCCTGATATATATATAGATATATTTTTTTTTCCTCCTAATGGGTATGAGGTGGTATGTTATTGTAGTTTTGATATGCATTTCTCTAATGGTGGGTGATATTGACCATCTTTTCATATGCTTATCATTTGTATATAATCTTCAGGAAAATGTCTACTCAGATTTTTGGCTCAGTTTTTAATCACACTATTTGCTTGTTTGTAGTTGAGTGGTAGGAGTTTCTTTCTATATTCTGGATATTAGCACCTGATCAGATATATGATTTGCAAAAATTTTCTCCCACTCCATGGGTTGATTGTCTTTTCACTCCATTAATTGTGTCCTTTGTACAGAAGTTTTTAAGTATGATGTACCTCCATTTCTCTATTTTTTGCTTTTATTTTCTATGATTTCAGTATCATGTCTGAGATATCTTTGTCACATTCAATGTCATGAAGTTTTTCTTTATGTTTTATTCTAGGATTTTATAGTTTTTGGGTCTTTCATTTAGGTTTTTAATCCGTTTGAGTTAATTTTAGTCTATAGTTTGAGCCAACTTTGTTTTGTTTTGGTTACTTTGGGATGTGTATATTTAGTTTTTCTAGGATCATTTGTAGAACAGATCATTCTTTTCCTGTTAAGTAGTATTGGCATATTTTATCTAAGATGAGGTGACCATATACATGAGGATTTGTTTCTGAGCTTTCTGTTCTTTTCCATTGGTCCATATGTCTGTCTTTATGCCAGTACCACACTTTTTTGACGACTGTAGCTTTGTAATGTTTTGGGGAATAAGGAAGTGTCAGACCTCAAACATTGTTCTTTTTAATGCTTGCTTTGGTTATTTGTAGTCCTTTGAAATTCCAAATGAATTTTAGAATAGATTTTTCTATTTAAAAAAATTTGATAGGGATTGCATTGATTCTGTAGGTCACTTTGCATAATATAGACGTTTTAACAATATTATATCTTCCAATCCATGAACACAGGATGTCTTTCCATTAATTTGTGTCTTTTTAAACTTCTTTTATCAATATTTTGTGGTTTTCAGGCTTTCACCTTTTTTAAAGTTTATTATTTTGAGAGAGAGATCACATATGCATGAGGGAGGGACAGAGAGAGAGGAGGTTCCACTCTGTCAGCGCAGAGCTAGACTTGGGGCTCAATCTCAACAGTGCCATCATAACCTGAGCTCAAATCAAGAGTCAGACACTTAACCAACTGAGCCACTCAGCGCCCTAGGCTTTCACCTTCTTGCTTAAGTTTATCCATAAGTATTTTATGCTTTCTAATGCTATTATAAATGATGTCGTTTTCTTAATTTCCTTTTTGGATTATTGATTGTTAGTGTATAGAAACCCAGTTGGCTTTTGAGTATTGATTTTTATACCCTGCAACTTTACTGAATGTGTTTATTAGTGTACTGACAATATACTACAAAATACTATAGAGTTAATATTTGATAACAGTATGGTGTAGGGGATGAGAATAGTCCTTTGGAACTCCACACTGGTCAAACTACATATGAAGGATTGTATTTGGTTACGCTTTCAATTTAAGAGGGACTTTGTCTAACTAAATAATGTTCTGGAATTCCAGGATTATATTATCTGCTTTTATATAATGGTAGACTGTTTTTATGGTAGAAGAAGCAGATTTTACATTTGTTACTGTAAATGATAGAGGACACATTACATGGTGGATATTTACCAGAGATAATCTCTACTTAAGGAATTCTCTCATTTTAAGAATTGTCTAATGGAAGATACCTGGATGGCTCAGTCAGCTAAGCAGCCAACTTTGGTTCCAGTTATGATCTCACAGTTCGTGAGTTCGAGCCCCGCATCTGGCTCTCTGCTGTCAGCAAAGAGCCTCCTTTGGATCCTCTGTTCCCCTCTCTCTGCCCCTCCTCTGCTCATGCTCTCTCTCCGAAAGAAGTAAACTTTAAAAAAAATGTCTAATGGAATGAACTGACTCAAAAAACTGGCAAGTCCCCTATCTCCATTAGCTTCCAAACTTAGATTATAAAATCACATAATGTTGAAATATCATCAAGCTGTTGAAATATTTTCATTAATAATTTGCCAATGATATAAATATATCACTAAAACTGAAATTTGGTATATCTATCTTAACTTGACATATATTAGATAAATCAATGTTTTGGGGATTTTATGCCTTTTTTAGTATAGTTGGCACACAATGTTACATTAGTTTCAGGTGTACAACATAATGATTCAACATCTTTATATATTATGCTGTGCTCTCCACAAGTGTAGGTAACCTTTGTCATCACACAACACTATTACAATGTCATTGACTGTATTCCCTATGAAGTGCCTTTTATTTCTGTGACTTATTCTATAAATGGAAGTCTATGTGTCCTTGTCTCTTTAACCCATTTAGCCTATCCACCCCCTCTGGGAAACATTAGTTTCTCCTCTGTGTTTATAGTTCTGATTCTGCATTTTGTTTGTTTATTTGTTTTGTTTTTTAGACTCCATATGAATGAAATTGTATGATATTTGTATTTCTCAGTCTGATTTATTTCACTTAGCATAATACCCTTAAATCCATCCATGTTGTTTCAAATGGCATGATCTCATCCTTTTTTGTAGCTACATAATAGTCCATTGCATTGTGTGTGTGTGTGTGTGTGTGTGTGTGTGTGTGTACATACCACATCTTTATCCATTCATCCATCAGTGGACACTTAGGTTGCTTCCATATCTTCACTATTATAAATAATACTTCAATATCAATAGGAACATATATATCTTCTCAAATTAGTGTTTTTGTTTTCTTTGGGTGAATATCCAGTAGTGGAATCACTGGGTCATATGGCATTTCTATTTGTTTGTTTATTTTTTATTTTATTTTTAGAGAGGGCAAATGAGGGAGAGGGATAGGAAGAGAGAGAGTGAGAGAAGGGGGGGGAGAGAGAGAGAGAGAGAGAGAGAGAGAGAGAGAGAGAGAGAGAGAATCTTACGCAGGATCCACACTTAGTATGGAGCCTGATGCAGGGCTTGAACCCGGAAATCTGGGATCATGACTGGAGCAGAAATCAAGAGTTGTACTCAATCAACTGAGCCACACAGGTGCCCCTCTATTTTTAATTTTTTTAGTAAGCATGTACTATTTCCCACAGTGCTGCCCCAATTTATATTTTCACCAGCAGTACATGAGGGTTCCTTTTTCTCCATATTCTTGCCAATAGTTATTTTTTGTGTTTTGATTCTAGCCATTCTGACAGAGATAATGTGATATTTCATTCTGGTTTTGATTTGCATTTTCCTTATGATTAATGATGTCGAGCATCTTTTTGTGTGTCTTTGGCCCTCTACATATCTTCTCTAGAAAAGTGTCTATTCAGATTCTTTGTCCATTTTTTTAATGAGATTGTTTTTGTTTTTGGTGTTGACTTATATAAGTTCTTTATATATGTTGGATATTAATATCTTATTGGATATATCATTTGCAAATATCTTCTCCCATTCAGCAGGTTGCATTTTTTTTTGTTGATGGTTTCCTATGCTGTGAAAAATCTATTATTTTGATATAGTCCCAAAAGTTCATTTTTTGCTTTTGTTTCTCTCACCTTAGAAGACACATCTAGAAAAAAGTTGCTATGGTCTATGTCAAAGAAATTACTGTCTGTGTTCTCATCTAGGATTTTGATGGTTTCCTGTCTCACATTTAGGTCTTTCATCATTTTGAATTTATGTGTTGGGACCTATTTTCATTCAAGTAGCTGTCCAGGATTTCTATGTACATTATTATGTGATCTACAAATAATGACAGTTTAACTTCTTCCTTACCAACATGGGTGTTTCTTATTTCTTTTTCTTGTCTGATTGCTGTGGCTAGGACTTCTAGTACCATGTCTAATAAAAGTGATGAGAGTGGACATCCTTATTTTGTTCTTCATTTTAGAGGAAAAGCTCTCATTTTTTTCACCAGTTAGTATGATGTTAGTCCTGGGTTTTCAATGTGGCCTTTATTATGTTGTGGTATAATCCCTCTAATGCCGTTTTTGGTGAATTTTTTTTTCATGAATAGATGTTGAATTTTGTCAAATGTCTTTTCTTTATTGAGATTATCATATGATTTTTTATCCTTCATTTTGTTAATGTGTATCACATTGATTTGTGAATACTGAAATATCCTTACATTTCTGAAATAAATTCAGAATTTTAAAAATGATCTTTTTAATGTATGCAGTTTGCTAATATTTTGTTGAGGATTTTTGCATTTATAACAGTTATTAGCCTATAGTCCTCTTTTTTTGGTGTCTTTGTCTGGTTTGGGTATCAGGGCAATGCTGGCCTTGTAGAATGTGTTTGGAAGTTTTCCTTCTTTCCTGTTTTTTTTTTTTTTAATAGTTTGAGAAGAATAGATATTAACTCTTTTTTAAATGGTTGGTAGAATTCACCTGTGAATCTATCTGGTCCAAGACATTCATTTTTCGGTAAATTTTTGGTTACCAATTCAATTTTATTACCTGTAATCAGTCTGTTCAGATTTTCTATTTCTTTTTGATCAAATTTTGGAAGATTGTATGTTTCTAAAAATTGATCCATTTCTTATAGGATGTCCAAGTTGTTGGTGTATAATTTTTCATAGTACTCTCTGTAATCCTTTGCATTTCTGTGATATAAGTTGTTACTTCTCTCTCATTTCTGATTTTATTTGTTTGAGTCCTTTTTCTTTTTATCTTGATGAGTCTGGCTAAGGGTTTACCAGTTTTATTTTTTCAGATAAATGCATGTTTTATTTGATAAATGCATGTAATTTTTAAGAGGTTCATTTCTGCAGTGAACACGAATACAAATTTATATGCTCATATAAAATACATTAACCAAATAGGTATCTGAATTAGTGTTTTAAATAAAAAAATTGAAGGTTTCTAATCTCTAATAGCCAAAGCCTGTAATGTTACGTTTTATTTCCTTTTAGACTGGTTTTAGAAAAAAAAATTTATTTCTTTCACTATCATAAGGATTTTCAAAAAACTTTCAAATGGTCAGCTAGAATTTATATATTTATTTGGGTACTAATTTTGTTCCAAAAATGACAAAACTATGTGTATAAAAGTAAAAGGTAAAGAGAAATAGCTCATGTGGCAATTGCTGTGTGATATCATTATGGACAAAACTATTGGTTTATCACTGTCACAACTTAGAGTTATTTAGCTTGTAAAATGCCAGTGTTTCCTTCTGTATCGCAGCTGAGTGATGATGTGTATAATAAAATCCTGAAATACTGGAATGCTTACTCATTTTCCATGATTTCTGGCTTAAGTAATAAAAATCATGGTTTAGTGATTCTTCCTGAAATATTCACATAAACACTCTTCTCCTCAGCTTCATTCTTCCCTCCCTGGCACCCATGACAGCTGTGTTGACTTTACAGATGGTAATTTTAAGAATGTGCTGGGGAATGGAACATGGGAATAAAGGAGAAAATTTTCTCTGTTCAGTCATGGCAGATGTCTGGAATCCATGCTCAGTGAACTTATACTCAGTGTAGGGAAATATCTCATCAAGAGGATATTATTGCATTAGAAATTTCACAGATGTAGAGGAAAAAACTATCTTCATGCTCTTTTGGCTGTGAAAGAATAGCATCTGCTTTATTGATGTTTAGACATTTCATTGATGGCCACCACAGTTATTGGGTCTTTTTAGACATGGCTTTCTTTCCCGTTTCTTTCCCACTTTCTCATTGAGCTCCATACTTCTGGCTGCATGTTGTGATACTGGGGTGGACTCTACTGTCCACAAAGTCTTTATTGTGTCTTGTGAATATCTTGTGTCCTCTGACACAGTGGCATAGTGGAATCTGCTTGCTGCACAGTAGCTTGCTTAGACCTGTAACACCTAATGCCTTGAGAAGATTTCCTTCCTGATCCCACATTTCTCCAAACTGGAGATATTCCCAAACTTCACCAGAATCCTAATCTACAGCTACACTGAACTGTTTGAAACCTTAAGTACTTGCTGAGGACCAATAACTCTGCCATGTTCTCACACAGTGTTTTCTTCACCGTATTTACATTCCAGATCTTTAAGCTGCATTCCTTTGTGGTACATGTTTTCTGCACTAGTTTACTTAAGTATTTTTTGGGTTTGTTGTTGTTGTTCCCTTAGGCTGTCCCCCATTACTTGTGAGAGGGCTCAGTTGAATTTCTGAAACTTTGATATGCTTAACTTGGTTTCTTTCTTTTTCTAACATCTTTAAAGCAACTGCCATTTTCTGTAATTTAGTGCTTTCTCTTTTTTTTGACATGTCTAATGTTTCTCTTGTAAAATCTCCCATACTGAGTGATATAAATCAACATATTCTTCAATTCATGCATATATTCTGCTATAAACGACTATTTGCATCTTTTCCCAGTTTAGAGCTATTTGTGATGCTATGAATATTCTTGCACATATATTTTGCACATATTTGTATTGGTTATATACATAGGAGTGTATGGATACAATCTGCTTAGGAGATGTTAAAAGCGAGGTGCTTATTTGAGAGCAAAGGGAAATAGACGTAGTCCAGTTGATATAAATCTAGAGTTCACAAAAGTTATCCAGGCTAGGGACATAAATTCTATTTACAGGACTGTATTACTTTAAAAAATTATCTAATAATACCTTGAAAATGTTATGCTGATATTTTTTTCCTTTCACAAATATGCTTGATGTTTTATAACTCTTGTTATAACTGCCTCAGTCTTTGAAGGATGTCTTTCCCAAGAACTGGTACTATAGGCTCTATTTGTGACCTCCAGAAGGCACTTTCCATTACATAATGGTTCCATTACACATGATTCTGACAACTCCTCTCAGAGATTTTGCTTCTTTTCCTCTGTTAAATTTATTTAGGCCTTCAATTAGTTACCAGCCTAGTAAAGGAAGAAATAGTCTCATTTTCTAAAAGCTTAATTAAGACCAATTTCTCCTAGTACATTTCTTCTTCCCTGTTATATTTGCCTATCAGGTCTATCCTAGCATCCCACAACCTCATTGCCATCGTCTAATCTCTTAAGATCTCAATCTTTTCCCTAAAGGAGGATTTTCCTTCCTCTTTTATTTTTATTTTAATTTTCTCATTCTCTGTTCTGATAGTAAAATAAAAGCAAGTTTTTTTTTAAACCATTGAAGAGATGGCATTTCAGGCAAAGGCTTTGTAAACTGTCTTTGTATTTACAAAATGGAAATCACAGATTCTTTTCAAAACAAGGGATTTCATTCCTTATTATTTGTTTATTTATAAAATCATGCAACCTTCTATGGGTAAAGACAATGTTGGATCTTAGAATCCTAGAGCCATGGTCAAAGATTTTATAATTAACAAATCAAGAGCCAGTCTGAAATCACATGGTAAGTGTGACCCTTCAATCACTGGAATCCATAACATTGGATGTTCTACTGTACCCTCCTCTGGACCAGAATATACTTTGAAAGTAATCACAAAGAAGGGCGCCTGGGGGTCTCAGTCAGTTAAACTTTGCCTCAGGTTATGATCTTGTGATTCGTGATTTTGAACCCTATGTGGAGCTCTGTGCTGACAGCTCAGAGCCTGGATTTTGAATTGGATTCTGTATTTCCCTCTCTCTCTGCCCCTCTCCTGCTCACATTCTTTCTCTCAATAAATAAATAAATATTAAATACATTTTTAATTTAGAAAGTAACCACAAAGAGATGGAATTTGGGCAGGCTTTCTGCAACTCTTTTTAAGGCCTGTCACAGCCCACAAAATAAGGCTCATATTTGCTAAACTTTCAGTAGACCTACTCATAGAAGTTCAGTTCTGCCCCTAGAAAAACAGCTTTTGTTGGACTGTCTGACGCTACCTGCTCAGGACAAAAGATAAAAGCCAGAGTCACACCTGTGAAAAACAACTGTAAGGTACAACATAAGCCCAAATAGCTAAAAGTGCCCCAGTTGTTAAGCTGCCATCAAAACAGAGCTCCTGACAGGAGTCCCAGTCTATTATTTTTCTCCCCAGATGCCATCCTTGTCTGTCTCTTAATTTTGCTGGCACAAAACAGCAGGTGTTGGGCCTGATGGAGCCCAATAAATAGCAAAACTTATCCCACAGGAATTTTTAACTAATTGTGAAATAGGACATGAAGTAAGAAAGATTGAAAATGAAATATCCCTTTTATTACTGAATGGTTAGATTGACATATGATGCTTAGGTATTCAGACAGACATAATATACACTTCCTTATTCTGAATATTGGATATATAGACATAGACAATAGAATTGGATATATAGACATAAGGCAATACTAGAAAATCACAGTATCCTAGAGGGACAGGAGTGGAGGAACAGATCAACAGGGATGATTTTGTTAAGAATCTGACTCCCAAGAAGATGAGAAGGGAAGTATTTGAGTAATAATGAGCAGTTACTTTTCCAAAGTCACCAATGAAATAAACTCCACTTATTTTCAGAGAGGCGAATGCCACAGTATAGTGCAAGAGCACAAGTATGTATTGGAAAAATTCTTCTGCATGCCAACCTAAGAAATAACAAATCTTCTCTTCTCTCTAGTGCCCCCTGGAAATGGCATGGCCTGCACAGGATTTAAATTTTAGAATAAAATACTCAGTGTAGTGTGGACACTGTGCTAGAGGCAGAGAGACCAATTAGGAGGCTATTTCCATGATCTAGATAAAAGATGATCGGTGATATCCTCACATCCTGGGGATGTTCAAAAGAGGAACTAGATTCTATGTCATATATAGGAGGAAGAATCAATAGGATCAAACTGGATATTAGTGGTGAGAGAAAGAAGACAGTGACCCCAAGTTAATGGCTATATAACTGGAAATGACAACGTACTTCACTGAAGAAATAGAGACTCCCAAAGGGAGATGACCATAAGGATGCCAGCTATATGGATAATATGTTACATTAGGAAAAAATGTGATATACTCTAAAAATATGTCCCTGGGAGTCACTACAATCAACATGGGAACTGAAGATTGAAGTTTTTGGAATTAATGAAATCCATCAGGAGGCAATATTTATGGAGATGAGGGCAGCAAAGAAATCTCTGGAGAACAGGTAAGTAAAAGAGGCAGGCAAGGGAAAAAGAAGCCTGAGAAGTAGCATGAAGGTCAAGTATATTGAGATCACCACAGGAAGAAGGCCATTTTAAGGAGAGGAATGCTTATGATAAAGCAAATGAAATAAGGCTTACAATATCCACTGGCTATAGTGGGAAACTGGCAGGGTCTCCAGGAGTTTTTCAAGAAACAGGTTGGTATTGTGCAGATAAGGTGATGAAAGACAGAGAGATGAGGTTGAGTGTGACTAGGGAGGAGAATAAAGACATCTCATTGAAGAGGATTAAGAGGTCAGACTTCCAGTTATAAAATAAATAAGTAAATGGAGATGAAAAGTACACACACACATACACACACACACACACACACACTTTAAGAAGCAGTGACACAAAAGAGAAAGGAATCATGTGTCTAGAAAGAGTTTTTTTAAAAAATTAATTCCCACAATTTTAAAATGAAATTTAAATAATTCAAGTAATGGTAATAGAATATAACTTTTTACATACAAATCTACTAATGAGAAGAGTGGGGGATAGATTTTGCTTAATTGGGATTCAAAGTAAGTGTTGCCTTTTATCAAAATATATTCCAAATATTCACCTGTTAGTGCTGATCTCTAATGGCATTTTACATGTTTTGTCTTCAAAAATTTCTTTTCACACAGATGTCAAATAGTGCTCTCAGTCTGTGATCATATGATTTACATTGAAAATATTCATCATTTGGAAGCCTGAATTTAAGAATTCTTTTAGCTACTTCTCTTGATATTTTCCTCTTAGCATATATTTACAATGCAGACCAATCACTTCCAATTGAAGGTTAAGTGAAAGCTCTTCAACTGTATAGTTACATGGATTTTTAAAAAATGATTTTAAACTTTACTTTTTAGAGCAATTTTAGGTTCACAGCAAAATACAGAGAGTTTCCATATGTTCCTATTATACCCACCCTCCCACACTGTCCCACTCTTCTATCTATATTCACACCAGGGTGGTACACTTGTTATAATCAGTGAACCTATACTGACATTATTATTACTCAAAATTCATAGTTTACATTAGGGTTCTGTCTTGGTGTTGCACATTCTATGGGTTTGGACAAATATACTGACATGTGTATATACAACACTTCCATTGACCTAGAAAATCCTCTTTGCCCTACCAATTCATTCCTTCCTCCCCTCTAATTTCTGGAAACCACTGATGTTTTCACTGTCTCCATAGTTTTGCCTCTTCCTGAATGTCATATAGTTGGAATCACATAGTATATAGTCTTGCATACTGGCTTTTTCACTAGAAATATGCATTTAAATTCCCTCTATGTCTTCCCATGTCTCGATAACTCATTTTTTTAGTGCTGAATAATATTCTGTCATGTCAATATACCACAGTTTGTTTATTCATTCACCTGCTGAAAGACATCTTTGTTGCTTCAAAGTTTTGGCAATTGTGAGAAAAAGCTGCTATAGACATCCATCTGCAGGTTTTTGGACATGAGTTTTCAACTGTTTTAGGTAAATTCTAAAGAGCATAATTGCTGGATCATATGGTAGGTAACATTGTGTTTAGTTTTGTAAGAAGTGCTAAGCTATCTTCCAAGTGGCTGTACCATTTTATCAGCAATTTATTACTCCCAGCAATGAATAAAAGTCCCTTTTATTCAACATTCTTACATGCATTTGGCATTACTGTTTTGGATTTTGGCCATTGTAATAGGTATTTATCTTGTTCTCATTTATAGTTCCTTAATGACATATCATGTGGAGCATCTTTTCATATACTTATTTGTCATCTCTATATCTTCTTCCATGAGATGTCTATTTGGGTCTCTTGCCCATCTTTTCATTGGGCTGGTTTCTTACTTTTGAGTTGTAAGAGTTCTTTGTATATTTTGGATAATAGTCCTTTATCAAATACGTCTTTTGCAAATGTTTTCTCCCAATCTGTGGCTTGTCTTCTCATTCTCTTGAGATGGTCTTTCACAGAACAAATGTTCTTAATTTTATTGAAGTCTGGGTTATCAGTTATTTCTTTCATGAATCATGCCTTTGATGTTGTGTCTAAAAAATCATCACCATTCCTAAATTTGTCTAGATTTTCTTATAGGCTATCTTCTAGAAGCTTTATAGTTTTGTGTTTTACATTTAGGTCTATGATCCATTTTGATTTAATTTCTATGAAGGCTATAAGGTCTTCATCTGTATATACTTTTCACATGTAGATGTCCATTTCCGACATCATTTGTGGAAAAGATTGTATCTTCTCCATTGTATTGTCTTCTCTTCTGTTGAAGATGGGTAAACTGTATATATGTGATTCTATTTCTAGGTTCTCTGTTCTGTTCTGTTGATCTATTTGTCTATTCTTTCAACAATACTGCACTTTTTATTTTATTGCTTTAGCTTTATAGGAAATCTTGAAGCTGGGTAGTGCCAGTCCTCCAACTTTGCTCTTTTTCAATATTTTGTTGGGAAAGAATTTTTAAACACAGGAAAAGACTAGAGCATTTCTATATTATGAGGAAAAACTTATCAATATATACAGGGCAAGGTTGAATAGAGAAGGAAAAACTTGATTTAAACTCCCCAAAGTCTTTTTGTCAAAAGAAAATAAGCACCATTATATATTTCTAGTAATATCTGTCACCATTAATATTAGACCTACTTGAGTTTAGTATTAGAGGTTATTTTTAATATTCTAGGAAACTTTATAAAGGGAATATTTAATATATGTTAATTTATGCAATCATTTAATTGCTTTATACTAAACATGACAAAATTTGTTGGCAAATAAAATGAAAGATTATTATCAAAATTAATTTTCATTCCTGATCATAGTCTTATTATAATTAACAGCCTTGATGCTATCTTCTTGTTATCAAGAGTACATTTAATGATGAAATTATCCATGACTTGATGTATTATATAGGGCAAAAAATAACAAAGAGGCAATCCAGCAACAATTTCCTTCTCCATTTCCAGAAGGGGTTGGAGAGAATGCAAGAAACAACAGGTAGCTTACAGAAATAGAAAATCTATAGTTTTCTCATTTCCTTCCTGCATCAGGAAGTGTTGTTGGTGAAAGGGGGTAATCTCATGTCAGAAAGAATCATTTTTAAAAAAAAAAATATCTGAGAAAAGAAACCTGTAGGATATATAAAACAGATATAAATATGCACTTAAATATTTGATTTGGATATTAAATTTCACTGGCATATAGAGTGAGAATTTTTAAAACAGTAATGTATATCTTCCAAAAAGCGAGGTTCCAGGAAAATCCAAGTTGTATAATTCTGATTATGAGGCATTCTGCTACATCCAACCATAAACCTTAACTCATATACATACACGCTATATGATGATGAATAAAGTTCTGTGGGGTTGACTAAATTAATTTTTATAAGCATTGTCAGAAGCAGAAGAGCCAGGAATAGCAAATTGCGATTAATATAACAAAAGTATAGACTGACTCAGTGACATAGTATCATTGGAGGCAAAAGAATCATTAATAATCATCTCCTATCTCTTCTTCTCCCTAAAGATAATCAATATTTTAAAATAACAGAAACAATAATTAGCATTTATTGCTAATAAATTGCTAAGGAAATTTAATTTTTTATTGAAGAAGTAAAAGCAAAATAATAAGTAATATGCTTTTGGCTATTCTTGATGCCAATATGAGTTTCAAATGCTCTGCATTGAAGCCAGGAAATTTGCTAATTTCAAATGAGATAAATATATCCTGCCAGAGCTATTAAAACCACAGTTGCTGGAAAGGTTATGAATGAGTTCCAACTCTAGGGAGGCTGCTAATGTCACAGTATGAAAATACAAAAAAAAAAAAAAAAATCAACATACCTGTGTGAAGAGACATGAGCAAGTGTATGAACTTTTAGTTTGAGATTACCATCAGTCAAGGACTATGCAGTATATTCTTCTAGTGCACCTACATTATTTCATTTAATTCTTACAGATGATGCTTACCATTAGCATATTTTACCCTCATTTTATAGATGAGTAAACTGAGGTTTGGTGTCATTCACCAGATATTTGAACTCAAGTCTTCTGATTTTAAACCTAGTAAATATACTTTTCATTTTACTGTGGCTAATGTAAGCATGTTAATTATTTTGTAGGAAATGATCCCTGCTTACCTTCACACCCAAAAGCAATGGAAAAATTAATAGAAATTTCGTCATTTTCTTTTTGAAGCCTTTTGTGCCTATCACATAAAGATTCAATTTCTAAAACTGGTTTAGGTAATTTTTTTTCTTTTTGAAGTAGAAACTTAGAGCATTTTTTACTCTACTTTAAAATGTTGGCTTTGGGTCGCCTGGGTGGCTTAGTCGGTTGAGCATCCAACTTCTGCTCAGGTCATGATCTCAGGGTTTGTGGGTTTGAGCCCCGCATTGGGCTCTGTGCTGAGCACTAGCTCAGAGCCTGGAGCCTGCTTCAGATTCTGTGTCTCTTTCTCTCTCTCCCCCTCCCCTGTTCACGCTCTGTCTCTCTCTGTCTCTCAAAAATAAATAAAAAAAAAATGTTGGCTTTATGCAGCTCTTAGAAAAGTATTTACTTGCTGAAATACATTTAAGTTGTCCACTGTGCTTAATTTCGCCTAAAGTAGTATGTTATATTGCTACAAAAATGTGTTAAAATCCATCAATATATACTTAAGATTTATGTACTTTATCAAATTTTTGCTATACTTAAATGAAAACTATATCTACTTCTTAAAAAGTTTTGCTCCTGCAAGCAGAATTTTTAAAGACTTCCATAATGAACAGATATTTTCCTCCTGAACGACACCACAGGAAAATGAATGAGAAGATATTTCCTGCGGTGAGAACTTAAAGGCAGTTCTGCAGAGAAAACAC
>CM053567.1:136968325-137031586 GCA_028646485.1 Cryptoprocta ferox
TTAAAAAAAAAAAGAACAGAATTATTGACATTAAAATAAAGACAAAATCAGTAAAAGTGCCATGCCAAGCCATATTGGAGCCTAAGGCAAAAAAAAAGTTGGTAATATTGATCCAGGGTTAAATCTTTTTATCTCTATCCACTCTTAGATGACTTTGCCCCAAACTCACTAGTAAGACTGAATTCATCTGATCTAAACCTCATCTCTTTCCTTCTCTTCACTTTAAAATCTAGAATCCACTTTTCCTTTATTCCCATCTCTGAGATGTTCCCCCTGCAAGAATTTGGTACACTTGGACTCCTCATCTGTCCCAGCGTCAGTCTTTCCTTTATTATATATTTTTGTTAATGGAACATCACACTCTCAGATACTCAAGAATACAAGTCTGAATCTGCTGAATATATATGAATGCATCTGAATTTGCTGAATCTAAGCTTTAAATCTTCTGCTAATAAGTCTGCCTTCTCTGTTAGCAGCTATATTAACCATTAATTTGTAAATTCTAACTCTAACTCTGGATTCTAACCCAATTCAACGTTTCTGTTCCTGCTTATGCTCTCTCCTTATTTTATGTAACAGTTGTGTTTGCAACCACCCTTACCAATACCGTCTGCAATATGTCGCCAGTTAAACATTCATTGCTACACTGTAATCTCTGGAAGGAATTTTCTTTTTCTCTTCACTTCTGGACATTTTAGCCACTTCCCAAGAGCTAGCCACCTCTTCTGTTAAATCTTCAGGGATAAATAAAGCTAGAAATAATTTCTCTGCCTGTAAATGACCATGGGATTTTGCATTAGTCACATGTAGTTTATTATTTTTTTAATTTATTTTCAGAGAAAGTGGGGGAGGGGCAGAGAGAGAGGGAGAGAAAAAATCCCAAGCAGACTCTGTACTGTCAGTGTGGAGCCCAATGCGGGGCTCAGACTCACGAACCATGAGATCATGACCTGACCTGAAAGCAAGAGTCAGATGCTTAACTGACTGGGCCACCCAGGTGTCCCTAGTCACATGTAGTTTAAATTCCTAGTTTTGATCTTATTTATGAAATGTCTCATCTCTCATAAATTGTAAGCTCTCAAAAGGCAAGGTCCATATATATATACAGTAAAACCTAGTTTTGCAAGCATAATTTGTTCCAGACACATGCTTGTAATCCAAAGCACTTGTGTATCAAAGTGAATTTTCCTATAAGAAAAAGTATAAACCCTGATGATTCATTCCACAACCCAAAAATGTTCTTATAAAAATGATTATAATACTGTGATATAAAATAGCAGCAAAAATACAAAATATAAAGAAATAAAAACAAATGAACCTGCACTTCCCTTTGAAAATCTTCATGGCTGGTTTGAGGGAGAAAAGAGAGAGGAGGGTTATTGTGTAGGAAGACTTTCATTATCACTAACAGATGTTGACTATAGTACAGTATTAATAAACTCTAGTCATATACTGTATTTAATGTAACTGGCAGTAAGGCAGCAGAAGGAAGGGTGTCTATCTGCAGGCAGCCTGACCAAAATGAAGCAAAGCATTCCTAAGCGTACTCTTGTATGGAAAAGCAAAGGACTGTCCACAGGTGCTTTGAAGTGACCAAAAAAAAAAAAAAAGAAAGAAAGAAGGAAAGAAACTCCAAAAACAAAAAACTAGTACCAGTTGTGGGCACCTTCCAACATTCTGAAAAATCACTGATTTCTGCCAAATACCACAGCTAGAGACTAAATATCCAAGCATGGGAGACAATCACCCACATTCCCAGAGTGAGGAAGATCAGAACCATTGGCTCAGTTGTGATCATGTGACATTTGGTGTCACATACTACTCATATTGCAAGACATCGCTCATTTATCTAATAAATAAAATTTCTTAGAAATGTTTTGTTTTGCAGAACACTCACAGAACAAGTTACTCCCAATCCAAGGTTTTACTGTACTTTCAGTGTCAAGCAAAATGTTGAACCTTCCTCTCTGTGTATGTGAGAGAGAGATAAATGAGAAACTAACAACTTTGAATCTCCTCATCTCATAGTTTCCCCACATTATATATTATATAGCACTAGCCACTTAAATGCTGTGGGCCCTGTGGAGAAAACAGAGACTAGCTCATGAAACTTCAGAAATAAAATGTCTCCCTAGGGAATGAAACATTTTTTATTTGTTTACAGGTTAGAAAGCTAAAATGTTTAACATGTTTTCAGCCCAAGGGAAACACTAGAGTGCAACCAAATATATTAACACTGTCACTTTAAAATAAAATGGATGTTTTTCAAGCTTAGGATGATTATCTCAGGTATGCTTCTGAGAACATGAAAGAAGTTTTACATTTATATAATTAATGTAAATAACATTCTACCAAAATTGTTACTTGGATATAATATTATCACATAATACTCATGCTGATAACCATACAAACCAAAAATTGTTATCTTCCACAGTAATAAGTGGGCTTACACTGCATAAATAGCTTTTCTACTTTCTCAGATATTCCAGGAAAAAATTACTCCTAAAAAGGGAGACATCCAGAAAAAAATGGCTTATAGACTTCCAACTGCAGTTTTAAGAAACAGCCCATTATCTGACAAGTTTTTATTGAGCTGCACTACTGAGCATTCTATCAGTTGGGAGCTATGTAGAAGAAGGAGAAACCATGATCCCTGCTTTCAAAGAGCCTACAGTTTTGACTGAACAAAATCTTAACCCATGATATCTATGACATCTAGTCAGAAAGAGCAAGAGATGGCTAGCACACTGGAAGTCCTGATCAAACACATGTGCTTCAGAGAATAGAAGATTAACCAAGTGAAGAGTCGATTAACTTTGTAGGAGTCCACTGGTGAGGAATCCACTGGTATTGCCTCAGAAGTAGTATTAGACAAATTTCTTCATCTTGCTTGCCTTCCTTAATTTAAAGAAAGAAGCACAATAACGGTAGGCATCTTTATGGTCTGGAGGCAATGCATTGCACACCTAGGAATATTGCTCTGGCTCAAAAATAAATGACACTAAAAGCTGTCAGCTTGAGTAGAGCCTGGAGCAAAAAAGAGCTCTATGGCAGATTCAAAGTGTGCTGGAAGTAGATTTTCCAGGACACTTAAGCTATACAATAGGGCAGAATTTATAGAGTCAGATGTGGCAGGGGTGTTGAGATACAGTATTAAGTTTATGTCAGGCTCCATTAAGATAATCACAGTGCAGGCTGTTAGGTTTTTCAGGGTCCTGCAATAAGGCTACTTCATCTGAGGGAGTGAATTAGGTGCCTTTTGAAAAATAAATCCTGGGATGGTACTGACCCTGATAACATGGTCATGGAACATTAAGTCAACATTTGACTACAGTATCCATTTGAGTTGGATTATGTTGACATACCAAGTCATAAATATGGATATTATAAGCAGTAGTCCATTAAAAGAATACATGAGTAGATAACCCAGACCCATTTCACCCCAAAGATTTGTACCAGCACCCCACATTTAGCTCCTATTTACAGGCATGTGTGTGGGAGTGTTCTATAGGTGCAGCTGAAAAGAAGAAAAAAACCCTGAGCTTGGATTTCATATAGTTCAAGTTTGTATATGGGTGTAAGCTAAAAATGAATGGCAGCTGAATTATAGCCACATACAAGGGTGGCTTTGAGAGACAATGATAAGGAAAATATTCCCAATGGACAGACCTTTAAATGGTGCACCTGGCATCTACTTTGTATGACAAGAGAAGTAGGCAGAAATGAAAACTATATATAGATTTATGGAAAGTGACCAGAAGCCTGGCCAGCTGGCCAGGAACCTGGAAGGAAAACACTGGAATATTGGACACAAAGTTCTGAAGTGGAAACATAGGGGTGGACATATGGTAATGTGCAGAATGTCCCTCCAGAATGCAGTATACAAACTACACCTAAAAACTCTCTGTGGTTGTCTCTGTAGAAGAAAGACTATGAGGGTCCAAGAATCAAAGGCTGTAGTGTTAAGTAGTTCCACTCACCATCTTTCCCAATCACTCACTGGGGGAATTTGTACTTTCATCCCATCTCTCTGGGTTCTGTAGCATCAGAGGTCCTGACCCCTAGGGAGGGGTGAACTCTTGCCAAAACACATAGTGAGGGTCTTTATGAACTATAAGCTATGGCTGTCCTTTGGGCATTTTGAACTTCTCTTGTCTGGAAGCCAGCAAGTGAGAAGAGATGTCAATCTTGGAAGAGATAATTTACCTTGATCATGAAAAGGAGGCAGAGCTGCTTTTACTAAATGGGAAAGAATGTGTAAAACTCAGTTGATCACTTAGTTATCTTTTGGGACTCCCTCACCCAATTATAATTGAATGGACACATACCTAAAAAATGGATAGTTTCCAAGGGCTGAGATTCTTCAAGAATGACAGTTTGGGTCATACTACCAGGTAAGCCAACATGGCATGCAGATAAAAGCTAAGGATGAGGAGGATTTAGAATGGATAGTGGTGGAAGAAGACAGTGAGTACTGGTGTAGGCCTCAAAGACAGAGTCTGCAGTTAGTTCACTAAGCCCTCTCTTCTCAGTTCCCCCTCAAAAAGATAGACCCATGTGGATCTATTCCATGTACATGTATGGAAGTGGAATTATAATGTGTAAGGTGTGGACTATGGTAGGCATGGAGTTGTACCCCTCAGATCTCTTTTCAAGAGAGCACTTGTTGTAAACAGTATAGTTAACCTCCAGACATATCACCTTCCATATCCCTTCTGCTGTAGACCAAAAATTGACTTTAGCCCCAAGGCCAGGGTAAATGTAGAACTCAGCTTATTCATTCCCTTTCTTTCAGTGAGCACAGTCCTGCACTGCCTGCTGTTCAAAGTCTGAAAAATAGTTGTCTCTATTTTGTACAGCTTTTTAGTTGTTTTACATGGGAGAATAATTTCCATGCCAATTAATCCTACTTGGTTGGAAACAGAAAGCCAGTGAGATTTTAATGCTATATTTAATAATAGCTTCCTCAGAAATCATATTATGTCTAAATGCATTTGAATTATAGTAAGAATGAAATTCCCAAGAGTTAACTCTACTTTGGTTGCTTTGATTCAGAGGATCATGTGTATATCTCTAAAACATTTCTTATCCATAAATCTATAATTAGATGAACATTAGGAAAATTTGAACACACCATGTCACTTTGTTATTGAAAGTTATTTGAATAAATCCTGCTGTTAACGTAATACCTGATAATACCCACAGCTAAAAAATTCACAGAAATGCCGGAAATTACAAACATACAACTTTTTAAGAAAAACTACTAATTCAAATTGATATACAAGTCAACCAAATATCAGCTCCTGAAATTTTTTAAATGGATAATGACACACAATGGAGGTTAAATGCAGCCCTAAGAAACTGCTATGTCATTAGATCATTTAACAATCATATAAAAGAAAAATTGATTTGGAAGGAATCTAAAGATTACCAACTTAATTTCTCTTATTTTTATTTATCAATGTTTTTAGGTTTTCTGGTTTTGACTTTGTAAGTATTTATTCACTTTGGCTTTTTTTTTGAGAGAGAGGGCACATGTGTGCATGCAAGAAGGGGAGGGACAGAGAAAGAGGGAAAGAGAGAATCTCAGGCAGACCTCATGTCCAGTACAGAGCACCAGGCTCAATCTCATAACCTTGAAATCATTACCTGAGCTGAAATCAGTATCAGATGCTTAACCAACTGAGCCACCCAGACACCCTGTAAAATTCATTTTGAATTTAACTGAAGTTAATATTTATATTCTTACATTAAGCCATGATCAGATGTGTAAACGCAGATAAAAACAGAAAGCTCAGTTCACTGTGGTTCATTTTATTCAATCTATTTCTTGTAGTGCTGTTGGAATTGCTTGAGCCATTGAATATTAAAAATTAGCTAGGTAATCAGCTGACTAATCTAGTGATAATGTGGTATATTTGTACAAAGTTTATAAAGTCAACATGTAAGTTTCTTGGGTTTAATATTAAATTGTACTTTATTTTATCAGTTTCTATGATTCCATTTTTAACCTGATCAAAACAAATAGGTAACATTGTGATCTTACTATAATTTTTAAATTAAGTTCAATTAATTGAAAATGAATTTTACTTTATTTTAATGTCCAAAGGTTCTAATGCCAATTTTAAAAATAACCTACAATTACTATTATGTAAATTCTCAAATCTCTTTGGTTGCATACTTTTAATTTTGATTCCTTCCACCCATATTTTATAACAGTGAGATTATCTCATAGTAATACTATAACACACGTTTCTTTGTAAGGAACAAATATCAAACATGTTAAAAACAAAAAACAATTCTGTCAATATATTAAAATATGCTCTAATATTCCCCCCCAAATCAGCATATTTCTTTTATTATAAACTGCCTATATTTTCCTATCTTGTTTGAGAAATACATTTCTTTACAAACATCAGTTTTCATATATAAAACATGAAAATAATGTTTGACATAAATATGAAAAATTCAAGAGTGGGTTTTTGCAGTATCTTTTGATTGATGAACTATTTGTTATCATTGCACTATTTTTATTTTTAAATGTTTATTTATTTATTTTTGAGAGTGAGAGAGGAAGTGTGAGGGATAGAGAGAATCCCAAGCAGGCTCTGCGCTGCCAGCAAGAAACCTGATATGGGGCTCAAACTCATGAACCATGAGATCATTACCTGAGCTGAAATCAAGAGTCAGACACTTAACCAAATGAGTCACCCAGGTGCCCTAAATCAAATATAGTTAAGAGAAAAAATTTATACACACAAAGCATCTCAATAGATGCTGATAAGAAATTTTTAAATAAATGGATGTTTGCCTATATTCATCATACAGTCATTTAAAATTACCTTGGTTAAGGAAAAATAGAAACTATGTACTTAATATGTTAATACGTCATCTCAAAGCAAAATTCAACCTTATGTGTATACTAAAATTTAAAAAACCTATTAATGTTGTAAAAAAGACATGAGTATCTACTTCTATTGTGTTTTTAACTGTATTTAGAAATACTGTCTCTTCAATATTACAAGAAAAATAGATTTTGAAAAATATTTTCACAAGATATGATTATCTAAAGAAGTAAACATAGATAAAAATCTGTTTACATTGTCATTTGTTAAACACCTAAACAAAAATCCATGCCATTGTCTATATATCCACGTCATCATTTTCAAAACAAATTGATAATAAACCCATGGTAAAAATGGGATGGGACCTTGGAGTTATTGAGGAATTAAAAAAAAAATTGGAAGGTGCAAAACTGATGAAAATTTATTTCACAAATGAAATAGAGTGAATCATAATACAGTCCTATGAATTAATATATATATAACTACATCAATAACTGAAATATATACATTCTTTTTAACCTTAAAAGGAACTTTTATAAAAATTGGCCTTAAATAGGACATAAAGCAAAGTAACAAATTTAAAAGGAAGAAATCACTCAATGTATGCTTTCTGAACATAAAGAAATTTTACTAAAATTCAATAATGCAAATATACGATAGCCATATATTTGAAATAAGGAAATTCTTAATGGACATTAACAGAAAATATTCTACTTTATAATGTAAGGAAACACAGATATCAAAACTAATCTGCACTACATCAACATGAATGAGTCTTATTCACCTAATGTGGGAAAGAAGCAAAATGCAACAATGTGTGCCCTATGAGCCCATTTTGAAAATTCAAAAATGTGCATTAACAAGAAGTTTGTAAAGAAAAACGAATACATAATTCATATTCAAATAACTTTGAAAAGTTCAACAGAATATAATTTCTGTAAGAAATGCCTTAAAACTGAAGTTACTAAGAAAATAATAGCCCAAATTGTTTTACAGACAAATTTGACTAAAAACTCAAGAAACTCTTGACTCCAAATTTAACACCCTTTAAGGGAATACAAAACAGAAACACTACTCAACTCTAATAATATACTACTATAACCATAAATGGTAGCATAAATGGTACAAGATAATAAAACTACAGTCCAGTCTCATTCATAGTCTTAGACCTAACTATCTAAATATTTAAAAACTAAAGCCAGCAACACAAAAAAGAGATAATACATCATACGAATCTGTGTTTTTATAAGGAATATAAATTTGAATAAACAAACAGAAGTAGAAAAGTCATAATCATGTCAAAACTTGCAAATCCCATTTAATAAAATTCAACATTAATAAGCACAACTCTTTATAAACTTAGACAAGAAGAAAGCTCTCTTAACATGATCAAGGGCATTCACCAAAAACTGCCATAAACATGGTATTCAATAGTAAAAATCAGCAACAACGAGGATCCAACTTTTAATTCTATTACTATACTGGAGATCCTAGTCAATTTAGTACGATTAGAAAAAGAAATTAAAGGGGCGCCTGGGTGGCTCATTTGGTTAAGCACTGACTTCAGCTCAGGTCATGTTCTCACAGTTTGTGTGTTCAAGCCCCCCATCAGGCTCTGTACTGACAGCTCAGGGCCTGGAGCCTGCTTCGGAGTCTGTCTCCCTCTCTCTCTGCCCCCTCCCACTTGTGCTCTCTCTCTCTCTCTCTCTCTCTCTCTCTCTCTCTCTCAAAAATAAACACTAAATTTTTTAAAAAAAGAAAAATTAAAAACCATAAAATAATTCAAGAAATAAAAAGTCATAATTTACAGATGACATAACAAAGAAAACAAAAATTTTTACAGAAAAAATATTGGAATAGCAATGTTGGTTTAGCAATGTTGCTAGATACGAAATCGGTCAATAACTAGAGAGTAACTGCATGTATTAGCAGAAAGGAAAGGATAAAGATCTAACATTTTTACTTTTTGTATTTGTACTGAGACTATTTTCTTCTTAGATCTCCTTTTCCATAGGGCTAAGGACTCAATGTAAGAGCAACCCTAACCTCTGAAGGGTAATTAATCCATTTGGATGCAAGGTGATCTGGACTTGGATGCAACCGTTTTTTGGGTGTTGCCTAGGAAAGTGAGTTGCCTGCAACAGGGCAAGGAAGTGTTTCCTAATACAAAGGGAAAGAAAAGGTCTTATAGAGAACTTTGCTTAAGTCCAGTCCCTCCAGGTTGAAGAAAGATAAATGTCCTAGAGGCCCAAGCCAGTTTGTTGTGCTTTCATCCTTCTCTCTTCTTACTGACTCAAATGCTCACTTTATGCCTCATGGTACGGTGGTCATCTTGTAGTAAGGAGGATGAAAGCAATAATGTCACAATGAGAAAACATGAAGTTAAAAAGTCTGGTCCTCAATGAAACCACTAAGTCACTATCACAGCCCTAGACTGTCTCTCTCCAGGCTCCTTATTGCAAATGCATTTTTTCATTTTTCTTTTTTTTAGCCACTGTAGTATAATCTTAGCATGTAGCAGAATCTAATTTGTATAATTGTCTCTATATAAAATCAAAGACACTCAAGAGACCAAATATTAGAATAAGAGTATCTGTTAAGAGCTCTGAATACAAGATAAACATAGGAAACTCAATAGCATTCTTCTATAAAAGTAGCACATATTTAAAATGAAGTATAAAATGTATCCATTGTCAAGAGCAATAAAAACATTGTTCATTACATTGAAATAAAATCAAAGTAGTATAAAATCACACAAAAAGGTTTGAAACATCTGTAAAAAATATTACCAAAATTACTAAAGAACAAAAAACGTCTTAATAAATGGAGAGATATACCATGCTTATAGAAGACTCAATATTATAAAACTTAATTCTCTCCAAATCAACCTCTGAAATCAAGGCAATTTCAATAAAATGACCAACAAAGCTTTACATAAATTTATAACAGGTGATCTTAAAACAATTCATATGGAAACATAAAAGGTCCAATAGAGATAAGAAGAGTTTTTGGAAGATGATCAAGCCTAACTATAAATCTATAGTATTAAAAGCAATATTCTTGTCGGGATAGACAAAATGATCATTAGAATAGATGAGAGAGACCAAAAATAAACCTTACTTCACACCAAACACAAATATTAATTTTATACAACCTAATAGCCAGAGAAAAGCAAAACTTTAAAACTGAGGGAAAGAATTATAGAATAGATTTATGTCCATCATCAGGATAACAAAGTATTCTTAGATAATCACAATAGACCTATATAAAAAGGAACTATTGACATATTTAACCACATTAAATCTGAAATTTCTGGAACAAATACTATACAGAAAATGGAAACACAAGCTGCAGAATGAGAGACTATCAGCAGTGAATAAAACTAGGAAAGAATTGGTGTCCCTAGTGCATATAGAATATCTGCTTATCAATAAGACAAAAAAATAATTTTTAAAGAAAATTTGACAAAGAATATTAAAAGACAATTCACAGAAGTTAAAATGTCATTGGTCAGTAAAGAAAACAGATTTGCTTTCACATTACAGAGTGTAAAGATAGGTATTTCTTAAAATTGAATCTATAACTCAATGAAATTAGGTGCAACAATCCATTACTAACAAATACAAATCTCCCCTAAAACCCCCAATAGACTCTGCTTACATTGTACTGGCCAGAATTCAATATCCTCTCCTCCACAAGCTATAAGAAAGGATGTGAAAATGAGCATTTTTCTGGAGGTGGCGGTATGTCTTTCCCTTAACCAAAAAATGCAAGTTGTATTCATAAGGAAGAAAATACATGTATCCATAAGTGTTTGCCATAACGAGTAATTTTTATTCAACATGTAACAAATAACAAAATGGGTAAGGAAATAGTATTAGGAATTTACCTAAATGCATTGCAAAGATATAGAATAGTATACAAATTGAGACATGTAGAGGAATTGAGAGACTCCAATATACATCTGACATTCCAGAATTAGAAAGTAGAAGGAAGCAATATATGAAAAACAAAATAGTTTGGTAAAGAGAGATTTTTCTTTAAATGAAGAGACACAGGAGGTTTTGTTGTTTATGAGTGTTTTGTTTTTGTGTGTGTGTGTTGTGTGTTTTTGTTGTGGTGGTAGTGTTTTTTTCTTTTTTTATGAGGAGGAGGACACAGAGTAAGAATATTTTTCTCTCTTCTAAGTGAGAAGAAATCAGTAGAATACTATTTCTGTTTCTCTCTGTCCCTTTTTAAAAAATGTTTATTTATTTTCAAGAGAGAAACAGAATGCAAGTGGTGGAGGGGCACAGAGAGAGGGAGACACAGAATCCAAAGCAGGCTCCAGGCTCTGAGCTGTCAGCACAGAGCCTGACTCAGGGTTCAAACCCACAAACTGTGAGATCACAACCTGAGCTGAAGTCGGATGTTTAACTGACTGAGCCACCCAGGCACTCCTCTCTCTGTCACTTTAATCACTCCACCTCAAAGTACCATGACTTATTTATTGAGTATATTTGAAGAAAATCACTAAGCATGTTCAAGTCAGCAAATCTGTTCTTTGCTATTAGGAAGGACTCTTCAACTGGGGAGGTCCACTTGTCTGGGCCTAAAAGGGAAAATGTGGTCAGTTCTGGAGTTCAGTAATTATCACACACACTAGACTAATCTAAAATTAACTAACCTCCATGCTAGCCTTTACCTATAATAAAGATGACATTTGACATCAATTGTTACTTCAAAACTTTTTCAAAACCCATGTGAAATGGAGATCAGCTACTTATTGGGGCTGCTTTAGAAACCTCAAGAGCATCCTTGGATTTAGAGGTTACATTTAGTGCTAAACAAAAACAATTCTTTGATACATAGTGAAATGTAGCACCTCAGTTATAAAATCTTAGAAAATATCAGAAAGAGAGAGAGAGAGAGAGAGAGAGAGAGAAAGGGAGGGAGGGAGAGGGAGGGAGGGAGACAGAGAGAGATTATGGTCAAAAGAATAACTGTCAAACTAATACCAGGAGAAAGAAAATATAAAAGCAAAAGCACAGAATCAGAAATGTACAGAGCTGGTTTTCAGATTATCACGCATTTTGAGTAAAGTTGGATCATATTACCGAGAGCTTGGCAAGAAACCATGGCAAAATACCAAAAGCTTTATGAGTTCAAGAATAACAATTTAGGGTGGCACCTGGGTGGCTCTGTCAGTTAAGCATCTGACTTAAGCTCAGGTCATGATCTCATGGTTCGTGAGTTCGAGCCCCACATTAGGCTCTGTGCTGACCGCTCAGAGCCTGGAGCCCACTTTGGATTCTGTGTCTCCTTCTCTCTGCTTCTCCCCCACTCTCTCTGTATGTCTATCAAAAATAAATAAAACATTTAAAAATTTTTTTAAAAAGAATAACAATTTAACTGGCAGTAAGGAGGAAAATGATCTGTGGGAAACGAAAGTCAAGGAAGAATATGAGATATAGCAATACTGGAATTTGTAGTTTAGAAACAAAATGTATGGAGTGGCGATGTGTTTCCACTAATTTTTTTCCTTTCCAACTTTGTGCTTTTGCTCATTCTATTATTAGGCTATTCTTCATCTACTGCTTTTGAACATGGATACAACAGAGTGTGTATAGTGTTCAAGTATTTCTGAATTTTACCAAAAACCTAGACTCTGAGTGGAATGAAGACATTAAGGCTTAGGCAAAACATTTGAGATTTGACAAGTGAAACCTAAATTACTACCACATTCAGGTTTAGGATAGATTACCCTAGGCTGAAAGAAGGAGAAAAAAGAGATAGACAGCCAATTACAAAGAATGGTAAAGCCAGACCTTGAAAACCAAGCCTCTCGCATTAGGAATGAAAGAGATTGCAGCACGTGGTTTTATGAGTCAGGTGTGCATATCCTCAGATGACACGAGTATCCACACAATAAAGCACTATATATCAGTTTCTTTTACACAAAAAATATTTTCAAAGAACAGTTAAATTTAAGGTGCAATAAAAATCAACAAAGGAGCCCAGAAGTGGGAAGATGATGAAGAGAATATTTTTGTTCATACAATTATCCAGTAAGTGTTGGTTGTGCACCTTGTACAGAGGCCTTGTAAAATCCTGGGGTAAAAAGCAGTGCAAATAAATATATTTAAGGTTAAAGACATCACTGTAAATTCATGTTTAGCTTAATACAGATACAGATTATTATATAGAGAAATATTTATAGATATGTGCAACTATAACTAGTAGCACATATATAGTTACTTCCTTTCTTGAAAGATCCTACAAGCACCCAAACCTCGTGACTATCAGTTCTTCATTTCTAAAACCATTCTCCAATAAAGAGAAACAAAAGCAAAAATGAATTACTGAGACTTCAAGATAAAAAGCTTCTGCACAGTGAAGGAAATAATCTGCAAAACTAAAAGGCAACTGACAAAAGGGGAGAAGATATTTGCAAATAGCATATCAGATAGAGGGTTAGTATCCAAAATCGATAAAGAACTTGTCAAACTCAACACCCAAAACACAAATAATCCAGTGAAGAAATGGGCAAAAGACAGGAATAGACATTTTTTCCAAAGAAGACATCAAGGTAGCTAAGAGACACATTAAAAGATGCTCAATATCACTCATCATCAGGGAAATGCACATCAAAACCACAATGAGATACCACCTCACACCAGTCAGAATGGCTAAAATTAACAACTCCGGCAACAACAGATGTTGGTGAGGATGCAGAGAAAGGAGAACCCTTTTGTACTGCTGGTGGGAATGCAAACTGGTGTAGCTGCTCTGAAAAATAGCATGGAGGTTTCTCAAAAAATAAAAAAATACCCTATGACCCAGCAATTGCACTACTAGGTATTTATCCAAAGGATACAAAGTTGCTGATTCAAAGTGGTGCATGCACCCCAATGTTTATAGCAGCACTTTTGACCATAGCCAAAGCGTGGAAAGAGCCCAAATGTCCATCAACTGATGAATGGATAAAGAAGATGTAGTTTACATATACAATGGAATATTATTTGATGATCAAAAAGAATGAAATCTTGCCATTTGCAACAACGTGGATGGAATTAGAGTGTACTATGCTAAGCAAAATAAGTCAGAGAAAGACAAATATCATATAATTTCACTCATATGTGGAATTTAAGAATACAACAGATGAACATAGGGGAAGGGAAGAAAAATAAGATAAAAACAGAGAGGGAGATGAGCCATAAAAGACTCTTAAATACAGAGAACAAACTGAGGGTTGCTGGTGGGATGTTGGGTGGGGGATGGGCTAAATGGGTGAAGGACATTAAGGAGGGAACTTGGTTGGGTAAGCACTGGGTATTATATGTAAGTGATGAATCACTAAATTCTATTCCTGAAATCATTATTACACTATATGTTAACTAACTTGGATTTAAATTAAAAAATTGTTTAAAACATTTCTCTAATAAAAAAGCAGTGTTCCTTGTAGAAATGGCTGATTCTACTACTGAGGTGGGAAATAAAAGATCTATAGAAATGGCTGATTCTACTACTGAGGTGGGAAATAAAAGATCTATAGCATCTTATAGTCTCAGAAAGTAAGGAAGCCCTAACACAACACACACACAGACACACACACGAAAGGGTGTATGTCAAAAGGATATAGAAGCCAAGTGAAAGCGTTTCTAAAAACTAAAGCTGAAATCTCTGAGGAACAAAACAAAGTAGTACTGTATTAGAACACAAAACATAAAATAAGTATCCATGAGTCCATACTGACATAAAAGATTGCATAAATAAATGCATGGGGAAGAAGACGCAAATCTCTAATGCAGAATCCTACATTATCTGTGTACATTCCTCATCCTCCAGGAGGTGGATCATAACTCTGTACTCCTTATGTCTGGGCTGTGTACATGGATTTCATTCCAGAGAATACAGTATGAAAAGGAGCTGAGGGGACAGTAACTTTAAAGTGGCCAAACCTTAAAAATATTACCTCTACCAAGTGATCAAGGTCAACATGAACAGTGATCATGTACCCTGGATATGATATGGTAAAAATGACTTTTTATTTGTTATGTTCAAACCCAAATTCAGTGTAATCAGTATAAACATGAGGGACATTCTACAGATGAATCCCAATTGAGGGACATTCTATAAAATAGCCATTATTCCTCAAAAGTGTCAAAATTATCAAAAAACTAGGAAAGTTAGGGAAATTGTCGCAGTCAAGAAGAGCTTAATGACAATTAAATGTAACTTACCCTGGATGGGATACCTGAACAAAAAAAGGGATCTTAGGTAAAAACTAAGGAAACATGAGAACTGCTTACTCTCTTTACAATGTTTTGTATATAAAAAAACTCTTCTAAAATAAAAAGTTAGAGTACATGCCTAGAACTAAGAGATAAATAAATAATAATAACAATTATAAGAAAATTCAGAACATTTTTCTTGTTAGACGGAGTTCCAGAGAAGTTTAGGATAAAAATTAATCATATAATATTCAAAAAAACATAAATTTGCTAGCAAATTATAAGTACTGTAAGGTCAAAGGAATGAAAATATAAATAAGCTTCTGGTGGCTTTAAAGATACAACTAACATGAATAAAAACTGGATATAGTCACTTGAGAAAAAAGTGATTTTTCATTTCTTTTTTAATGAGTCACCTTTTTAAATTTTTTTTTATTTGAGAAAGAGTGAAAAATAGGGGGAAAGGGACAGAGGAAGAGAGAGAGAAAGAGCTAGAGGGAATCCTAAGCAGGCTTCACGCTCACCATGAAGCCAGATATGGGGCTCCATCCAATGACCCTGGGATCAAGACCTGAGTCAAAATCAAGAGTCAGACACTCAACCAACTGAGCCACTCAGGCACCCCTGAATCTTCATTTCTAACTACATTTTGTAGGGCAGACAAAAAATAACCCCAAACTATACTGACAGTTATAGTATTTACTACAAACACTTGAAATGTACAATTTAATGGAAACAAAATCTATACAAATTATGCATGGCAAGACTATGGGAAATCATATTAATATGTATATTTTTAATATTTAATGAAAGTGGTAGCAAAGATTATATATCCAAAGTTTAATATGGTATAAAATATGTATAAAGGCCATAGTATCAATATATTCACCAAACCAAAGGTTAAGAACTTGATTAATTTACCAGAGACATTGACATTTATAAAAGGTCTAGTAAGTCACAGCCCAAAGAGAGACATTCTTCTCTTTAAAGTGACAGTTCAGGGTAAGGCACATTTAAAAAACAGTCAATATTCTTCCTAACTGAATTACCATCATTGTGTGTGACCTGGTGACTCAGTTTGTCAAAAGAATATAGGTCTGTGTGCTACTCAAAGACTGGATTCTAGCTGTAGCCCCCGCTGTTTTGAATCATACCATGGGCCTCATATGAGTGAATGGTTGAGTATAAAGGAGGAAAGATATAGAAGACATATCATCCCACACATGTTTGCTTTTAATATTATTCCATCTACTTCAAATATCCCAGAGTATCACAAAATAAGTACATCTTTATTACATTCTTATGTTCATTAAATACATCCAACAAAGCTTTTGTCATTTTTAGTTTGTTTTGAATTCTCGTTGTTTTATAAGCATTGTTTAAGTTCTAGGGGATAAAAGAATGAATAAAACTGACAAAAATCCTTGCTCTCATGGCTTACATTTTAAGTAGGCCAATAAGTAGACACATATAGTTAACATAGTGAGTGGTGATAAGCGCTAAGGAGAAAGCCAAAGTAAAGAAAGAGAATGTAGGGGATGGAGTTTTAATTCTGAATTGAATGATCAAAGAAAGTCTCGCTGAGATGGCTAATTATGAGTAAAGAAATATAGGAGATGAGGGAGCCAGCTAGATGGATATGTATGGAAAAAGTACTCTAGGTATATATAAATATCTTAAAAAGGAAACAGCTAGGCCAATGTGGCTTGAATGGAATGAGCAAGGGGAGAATGATAGAAGATAAACTCAGAGTGGAGGCCAGAATGTATAGTCCCTTATATGAGCCATTAAAAATTTTTGAGTAGACTATTTTTTGAATCACGTTTTACACTCTGGCTGCTGAGCCACAGAGAGAGGCTGTTGCAATAATACATAGGAGATACGATGGAGGATAGAATCAAGATGGTAGCAATGGAAATGGTGATAGATGGTCAGATTCTGGACATTTTGGAAGTTGACTCTACAGGATTTGTTGAAGGATTGGATTTATGAGAGAAAACATAGAGTCTAATTGCCCTTAACCACTGGAAGAAATGGATTACCATACTAGATTAAAAAAAAAAGACCAAAAATCACATTTGAATAGAACATTAACAAGTACCTGCTGAGAACCACTTTCCATTCCCCACCACTAACTGTTGATCTCATTCCAATAGCATTATTTGTAACAGATGACAGGGTGTCTTAAGTAAATGAGACCTCTAAACCAATCAAACCTTCAGCAGTCGTGGAATAGTAGGAGAAATGAATCTGGAAAGATTTGATCTGAAATTAAAAAAAAGAGAGAGAATCCTTAATCTGGAACTCTCATGACAATGGATTTCATGAAGAGGATCTCAGAGGCATTCACTTCATTTCCTGAGTCAACTAATAACCAAGTATTGAAAATATGAAACTTACTGTCAATAATGGCTAGACAACTCTTCATTATGTGAATTTTTATATTCCCACAGACAACTGTCTGCTCTGAATATAAGTTAATGTGGCTTGTCTGGATAAGTTTCACTTCCAAAGGTATGTCTGGCAGATTTTGCCATAATTCTATAAATTTTCTACTTTATATATAAAATGTAATCTTAAATTTATCTCTTCATTGCTAGAGAATGGCCAGAGAAGGAAATCAAAGAAAATAGTAAACAGAGAGATGAAAAGAGATTCAAGAGAAATTGGTACATTATCAACCAAGAGAGGAGAATCTTTTAATAAGAAGAAAGTGATCACAGGGAAAGAAGTGATCGGTCTATAGTCTATAGTCTATAGTCGGTCAAGTAGTTGGCTATGGAAGACCCAAACTGTCTCAATAGGATGAGTCTTGCTTTATTCCTCTTTTGCATGAGCCACCCCAAAATCTTTGGGGCTTTGGAGACTTGTTATACACATAGTAGTCTGGCATTTGGGTGTGATGATATGGAAAAAGCAGAATAGCTTATAGTCCCAATTCTGCTGCTTACTCTTCATATTCTTGAATATATGACTGCTATTTTCTGGCCTTTAGTTTCCATTTAAAAATATGGTGATAATACCACCCCATGTGAATAACTGAAATGATGTGAAAGTGTTTGCAAGCTGCAAAGAAATGAACATGATACGAACCACATTCATCTCAAAGCCTATCTTAAGCATCCCTAGCTCTCTAATAGAACACTAAGAGAATGAATGAGTAAACGGAGTTCTGGTCTTAATAAAACAAAAAGTATTTGCAAAAAAAAATTGACAAATTAAATTTTGGTAGGACAAGGATGAATGTTAATGTAAGAGATATCTGAAGATCACAATCTCATTCAGAAGCTGAGAAAGATAGTCAAAGAAATATATACTTAAAAAAATATGAACCTGTATCGGAGGGCAGGAATCAGTGTATCTTTGTGAATAAAACAGGCAGAAGAAAGCAATAATGGCTTTGACCTAGAGAGATAGTCTATATAATAAGTAAGGAGCTTACAGTGTTTATCTTTGCAGTTAAGATCTATCTCAATGTTTTTGATTATGTGTTCCATAAGGCAAACTTTGAGCTAGACATTAAGAGGAAGGTGCATGTATTTCAATATGATTCTTAAAATGTCACAAAATAGCCAAGAGACCAGAATAATTCAAGACTGCTGCTAACATCAAGGTATTGGATACGCAGACACTATCCAGAATATAGTGAAGGTAAGAGATAAAGAAGGGAAAAATATTAGAAAACGGTAGCTACAATTTATTGTCATTTTCTTGCATTTTTGCAATAACTGATTTCAACCTCAATTCTCATTCTTACTACCTCTTAGAGGAAAAGCAAATCAGGTTCAGAGTCAGTTTGACTTTTGTTTTTTTTTAATTCTTTTAAAATGTAGCAAGTGAGTCAGTTGACAGTAATGGGTAAAAGCTATTTCTATTTCATTCTAATATTAAACCACTTGAAATCAGTGCAAAGATTGAAAAAGAGTATTTAATGATAAAGGTCAAAACCATAAACTGTGATGAATATTTGACAGATATAGTAAAGGTCCTCTTGTCTTTAGATCTGAGCCCATAGCAATTTTCTTACACACAATTTCTCTGATTGTAGACCCATGCTGATCTTTCTTAAATAGCTCGCCCTCACAATAATTTCCAATTTCGTTTTTTTAACTGGAGCAAGAAATCAGATACCTACAAAACAACCTGAGTTCAGAATCCTTTTAGATTTCTTTGATTTCTTATACTGAACTTAGAGTAATTTTTAGTGACTCCATCTTGTCACTTCCTCACAAAGCATTCAGTTGGGTTTCAATAAAACCCACCCTTTTGTATTTATATAGTATCAGATTACATAGTATTACAAGTAAATTACCAGATACATAAAATATAAGTGGCATAAACAGATTTGGGTATAAACACACTGATTTAGGTAAACAGCTAAGAAGAGCAGGTAAGCATAAGCACACAAGAGAGCTACCCTCTATTCATCAGTCATAAAATCAGGGCAGCCTGAATCATGAAGTCACCGCATGGAAGAGAACTACACTGGATAGTCACACAGACTCACATATTTTGTGTCAGCAACAAATAAACTTATGTCAAGCCCCTGAGAGTTTGGAGTCAAATGCTAACTCAGCATCACCTAGCTATCCTTTATATCATAGTCATCCTAAAAACACTAGTACTTCTGGCATACATTAAACTTATCTACTCTTGCAGCTAAGTATGCCAAATTTCAACGCTCTGTCCAATGAAAGCTAAGAGTATCTATAGGAGGCATCTGGGAAAACCTTTACTTTCCTTATTAAAATCCCAGATGCAGCTGGTTCTGCATTTTCTGACTTAATCGTAAACATCCTTTGACCATAGGTGACAATCTGAGGACAAAAGGTCAGCATGCTAAGGATGGCAAAGGGCAGAGAAGGAAAAGAGTCTGATCCATTGAGTAGTTTTACCAATGTCGAGCAAATACTTACCTCTGGATTTCTTGTTATTTGAGGGAAACAGATTTTTTTGAAAGCCTATTTGATGAAATAAAAATTAATCCGATAGTCTGTTAGAGCTGAAAACAGTCCTAACAAATACAAGAATCTAGCCCTGTCCTATTTAAAATTTGATTGATTTGTAATGAAACAAGTTTGTGTCAGAATGTAAATCATCTATATCCCTCAGCATGTTGGCTTGTCCTACCAAGACTTTTTTGAACTAAGCAGGGTGATGATTTATATTCTAGTGCGTGCTTCTTAAAATTCTGTAAACTGCTAATTTTTAGTTAACATACAGTGCAATACTGGTTTCAAGAGTAGAATTTAGTGATTCAGCACTTAACATACAACACCCAGGGCTCATCACAAGTGACCTCCTTAATAACCATCACCCATCTAGTACATCTCCCAATCACTTCTCTCCAGCAACCCTCAGTTTTTTCTCTGTCATTAAGAATCTCTTGTGGTTTCTCTTTTCTTCCAACCCCCCAACTTCCCTATGTTCGTCTGTTTTGTTTCTTAAATTCCACATGAGTGAAATCATATTGTATTGGTCTTTATCTGATTGACCTATTTCACTTAGCATAATACATTCTAACTACACCAACATCACTGCAAATGGCAAGATTTCATTTTCTGAGGGCTGAGTAATACTCTGTGTGTGCATGTATGTATGTATATATACATATGTATATGTGTATGTACGTGTGTGTGTGTGTATGTGTGTGTGTGTCTATCACCTCCGCTTTATCCATTATTCAGGAGATGGAGATTTGGGCTCTCTCCATAGGTTGGTTATTGTTGATAATAATGCTATAAACCTTGGGGCGGATTTCCCTTTCAAATCTGTATTTTTGTATCCTTTGGGTAAATACCTTATAGTGCCATTGCTGGATAGTAGGGTAGTTTTATTTTTAGTTTCTTGAGGAACCTCCATACAGTTCTCCGAAGTGGCTCCGAAGTACCAGTTTGCATTCCTGCCGACAGTGCAAGAGGGTTCTTCTTTCTCTGCATCCTGGACAACACCTGTTGTTTCTTGTCTTGTTAATTTTAACCATTCTGGGAGGTGTGAGGTGGTATCTCATCGTGGTTTTGATTTGTATTTCCCTGATGGTGAGTGATATTCATGATCTTTTCACATGTCTTTTAGCCATCTGGATATCTTTTTTGGAAACATATCTATTCATGTCTTCTGCCTATTTCTTATTCTGGGTTATTCATTGTTTGGGTGTTGAGTTTATCAAGTTCTTTATAGATTTTTGGATACTAACCCTTTATCATATATTTCATTTGCAAATATCTTCTCCTTTTCTGTAGGCTGCCTTTTAGTTTTGTTATTGTTTCCTTCACTGTGCAGAAACTTTTTATCTTGATGAAGTCCTAATAGTTCATGTTTCCTCTTAATTTCTTTGTCTTCGGCAACATGTCTAGTAAGAAGTTGCTCCAACCAACGTCAGAGAGACTGCTGGCTGTGTTCTCCTCTAGGATTTTGATGGTTTTCTGTCTCACATTTAGGTCTTTCGTCTATTTTGAGTTTATTTTTGTGTATGGTAAGAGAAAGTGGTCTAGTTTCATTTTTCTGCATGTTGTTGTCCAATTTTCCCAACATCATTTGTTGAAGAGACTTTTTTCCAAAAGATATTCCTTCCCACTTTGTGAAAGATTGGTTCACCATATAGTAGTGAGTCCATTTCTAGGTTTTCTATTCTGTTCCATTGATCTATGTGTCTGTTTTCGTGCAAGTACCATACTGTCTTGATGACTACAGCTTTGTAACATAGCTTGAAATTTGGAATCATGATGCCTCTGGCTTTGCTCTTCTTTTTCAGAATTGCTTTGGCTATTTGGGGCCTTTTGTGGTTCTATACAAATTTTAGGATTGTTTCTTCTAGCTCTGTGAAAAATGCTCACGGTATTTTGACAGGGATTGCATTAAATATGTAGATTGCTTTGGGTAGTACAGACATTTTAACAATTTTGTTCTTCCAATCCATGAGCATGGAATGTTTTTCTATGTTTGTCTATTTTACACAACAAAGAAATTTTTCGTGTTTTTTTCAATTTTTCAATTGAATTCAATTTCAAAAATTTTTTCAATTTTTTGCAAAGTATTCTATTGTTTTCAGAGTATTGATTTTTTTATTTCTTTAGTTAGGCTTATTTCTAGGTCACTTATTGTTTTGGTGCAATCGTGACTGGGATCCATTCCTTGGTTTCTGTTTCTGCTGCCTCCCTATTGGTGTATAGAAATGCAACAGATTTCTGCACAATGATTTTATATCCTGTGGCTTTGCTGAATTCATGTATTAGTTCTAACAATTTTTTGGTGGAGGCTTTGGGTTTTCTACATAGAGTATCATGTTGCCTGCAAATAGTGAAAGTTTGACTTCTTCTTTCCAATTTGGATGCATTTTATTTCTTTTTGTTGTCTGATTGCTGAGGATAAGATTTCCAGTACTATGTTAAATAGTAATGTTGAGAGTGGCCCTCCTTGTCTTGTTCCTGACCATAGATGAAAGGCTCTGTTTTACCCCATTGAGAATGATATTAGTTGCGGGTCTTTTGTAGATAGCCTTTATGATGTTGAGGTATGTTCCATCTATCCCTACTTTGTTGAGGGTTTTTATCAAGAATGGATGCTGCATTTTGTCAAATGCTTTTTCTGTATCTATTAACAAGATGGTATGGTTTCTATCCTTTCTTTTTTTAATGTGGTTTATCATGTTAATTGATTTGTGAATACTGAACCAGCTCTGCAGTCCAGAAATACATCCACTTGATCATGGTGAATAATTCTTTTAATGTACTGTTAAATTCAATTTGCTAGTATCTTGTGGGAAATTTTTGCATCCATGTTCATCAGGGATTTTGGCCTGTAATTCTCATTTTTAGTCAGGTCATTGTCTGGTTTTGGAATCTAGGTAATGCTGGATTTGAAGAATGAATTTGGAAGTTTTCCTTCAATTTCTACCTTTTGGAACAGTTTGAGGATAGGTATTAACTCTTCTTTAAATGCCTAGTAGAATTCCCCTGGGAAGCCAATTGGCCCAGAACACATTTGTTGGGGGATTTTTGATCACGGACTCAATTTCCTTGTCAGTTATGGGTCTGTTCAAATTTTCTATTAGTTCTTGTTTCAATTTTGGTAGTTTGTGAGTTTCTATAAATTTGTTCATTTCTTGCAGATTTCCCAGTTTGTTGGCATATAATTTTTCATAGTATTCTTTTATTGCCAGAGTCCAGCTCCAGCAGGTCCAAGTTTCCCCTGAAGGATGGACGGTGTTGGCACGAAAATGATGAGAATGGGCGAAAGGGGAAGGAAATCAGAAAGCCACGAGTTTCTTTCAGATCAGCAGGCAGGCATCTCTGCTCTCCAGTCAGGCATCTCTGCACTGACCAGAGAGTCAGTCTTTTTTATTGAAAAAATGTATGGGGTACAAAATAAGAGTGGCAATTGCCTTAGACAATGATTCCGGATTGACAAATTCATTGCATGTAAAAATTTTCCAAAACATAGTTTGGTAGAAGACTCATGCATAATCTTTATCAATAGTGATTGATTGTAGGTCATTTAGATGATTATCATATGAGGAAGGAAGGTGCCCTCAGTATTGAAATACAAGGCAATGTTTTTAGCATAGCAAAGGCAAGAGTTAGTTCTTTTGTGAGCAGGGTTCAATAGCCTGTTTTCTTGATGGGGAAGAAAAACAGGTTTCTCAGGAAATGTAATATTTGCTCCTATAATCACAAAGGAAGAATCTCCTATAACAAGTTTTTTCATAAGGTACAATTCACATGTTTTTAGCATAAGAAGGCAAGTCATTCCTGATATCAGTCAGTCAGGCGACTTGGGGGGTCAGTGCTCAAGCAGAAATTGAGTGGGGGTTGAGTGGGTGTATATGTCAGTCACCATCTGATGGTGGGAGACCTTGCAAACCCGCCTTACCTCACAAGGAGATTTTTTCTCAACTTACGAGTTTAGAAACTGGCTTCCTGCATTTTATAATTGTTGTATTTCTGTGATGTTGGTTGTAATTTCTCTGTGATTTTATTGGGGTCCTTTATTATTTTTTTGATAAGTCTAGGGGATTATCAATTTTGTTAATTCTTTCCAAGAAGAAGCTCTTCATTTCATCGATCTGTTCTACTTTTTTTGTTTCTCTATCATTTATTTCTGCTCTAGTCTTCATGATTTTCCTTGTTCTGCTGGCTTTAGGCTTTGCTGTCCTTTTCCAGCTCCTTTAGGTGTAAGATTAGATTCTGTATTTGGGATCTTTCTTGTTTCTTGAGGTAGCCTGATTTACAATATACTTCCCTCTTAGGACACCCTTTGTTGTATCCCAAAAGGTTTGTTTCCATTTTCATTTGCTTCCATGTATTTTTTTAATTATTTTCTTTAATTTCCTGGTTAACCCATTCATTCTTTAGTAGGATGTTCCTTAACCTCCATGTACTTGAGGACTTTCCAAATTTGGTTGGAAATGGTTGATTTTAAGTTTTATAACATTGTGGTCCAAAAATATGAATGGTATGATCTCAATCTTCTTGTACTTTTTGAGGGCTGATTTGTGATCCACTATGTGATCTATTCTGGAGAATGTTCCAGGTGCACTCAAAAAGAACGTGTATTCTGTTGCTTTAGGATGAAATGTTCTGAATATATGTTAAGTCCATCCAGTCCAGTGTGTCATTCAAAGACTTTGTTTCCTTGGTGATATTCTGCTTAGGTGATCTGTCCATTACTGGAAGTGGGGTGTTAAAGTCCCCTACTATATTATTTTCAATGAGTTTTATGTTTGTTACTGATTTATGAATTTGTGTGCTCACAATTTGGAGGCATAAATAAAATTGTTATATCTTCTTGACGGATAGACCCGTAATTATGATACAATGCCCTTCTTCATCTCATTACAGTTTTTTTTTTTTTTTTAAATCTAGTTTGTCTGACATAGTATGGCTACTCTGGCTTTCTTTTGACATTTATTAGCATAATAAATCCCCTCACTTTCAATCTGCAGGTGTTGTTAGGTGTTAGGTCTAAAATGATCTTGTAGGCAGCATATTGATGGATCTGTTTTTATTCATTCTGACACTCTATTGTCTTTTGATTGGAGCATTTAGTCCATTTACATTTAGGGTGATTATTGAAAGATATGAATTTAGTGTCATTGTGTTACCTGTAGAGTTGGTGTTTCTGGTGATATTCTCTGGTCCTTTCTAGTCTTTGTTACTTTTGGTAGTTTTTTTCTCTCCACTCAAAGAGTCTCCCTTAAAATTTCTTGTAGGGCTGGTTTATTGGTCGCAAACTCCTATAGTTTTTCTTTGTCTGGGAAACTATCTCTTCTCCTATTTTGAAGGACAGCCTTGCTGGATAGAGTATTCTTGGCTGCATTTTTTTTTTCTTTTCAGCACATTGAATATATCTTGCCAGTCATTTCTGGCCTGCCAAGTTTCTGTGGACGGATCTGCTGCAAACCTGATCTGTTTTCCCTTGCATGTTAAAAGCTTTTTTTCCTTTGCTGCTTTCACATTTTTTTGCCTGTATATTTTGTGAATTTAACTATAATGTGTCTTGGCCATGGCTGGCTTTTGTTGAATTTAGTGGGAATTCTCTGTGCTTCTGGGATTTTGATGTCTGTATCCTTCCCCAGATTAGGGAAGTTTTTAGCTATAATTTGCTCACATAAACCTTTTACTTCTTTTTCCCTCTTTCCATCTTCTGGGACTCCTATGATAAACATGTTATTATGTTTTAATAAATTCCCTAAATCTGCCTTTGTGATCCCTAACCTTTGTTTCCCTCTTCTTTTCAACTTCATTATTTTCCATAATTTTATTTTCTATTTGCTAATTTGCTTCTCTGCCTCATCCATCCTCATTTTTCTAGCTCTCATTTGGGTTTGCATTTTGGTTATAGCATTTTTAATTTCAGTCTGACTAGATTTTAGTTCTTTTATCTCGGCAGAATAGAATTCTCTAGTGTCTTCTATGCTTTTTTCAAACCCAGCTAGTATCCCTATAATTGTTGCTTTAAATTCTAGTTCAGACATTTTATTTATATCTGCATTGACTAAATCCCTGGCCATTATTTCCTCCTGTTCTCTCTTTTGAGGTGAATTTTCCCATCTTGTCATTTTGGAGGAAGAAAACAACAACAATTGTGCAGATTATTCTGTTAATCCTCAGGTTGATTTCTTTCTTTTTAAAAATTTTTAATGTTTTTTATTTTTATTTTTGAGAGAGAGAGAGAGACAGCATGAGGAGGGGAGAGTCAGAGAGAGAGGGAGACACAGAATCCAAAGCAGGTTCCAGGCTCTGAGATCGAGCCCAACACAGGGCTCGAACCCACATACCGTAAGATCATGACCTGAGCTGAAGTCGGAGGCTTAACCGACTGAGCCACCCAGGCGCCCCTCTTCAGGTTGATTTCAAACCATCAAAATGGTTTGATATTGATCTAGCTGTGTTTAATATACAAGAAAAGCCCAGGGTTCCCTTACTACTCTGCCATCTTAACTCCTCTTCTCCAGAGATAATTTTTAAAGACATTTCAAGGAAGAACTAGAGGTCACATTTAGAAACTATATGACAAAAATTTAATGAAAATAACTAAAATGGCAATTGTTCATATTATGCAGGCAATGACAATTATGTCAAATGAACTCCTTTGTTGAGTGTTGAGACTTTTCTTTGATATCAACCAAAGGATACATCTTTATATTAGAAACACAAAAATGGAAAACTGCGGTCTTAAGCTGAGACAATTATGGTGTTCAAGAATTGTGTCCAAACAATTCAGAGAAAGAGGGAAACTTCATGATAATAGTTTCATTTTAGTTTCCTTGTTTAATGATGGTCCTTTGAGTCTAATATTATAATCATTGTTGTCAAGTTAAACATGAATGTTCAAATATTAAATATTGGCTATATCACCAGAAATTCTAGAATCTAAATTTCTACATAGATGAAAGAGGCATTGCTTTGATAAAGTGCTTTCTCAAAATGGGATTTGAGGATGGTTTAAGAATATTAAGTAATTCTAGAACAATACATTTTTTTCAAAAGAATTCTAATAAGAAATTAAAATACTTTTAATTTCAAAGTAAGGTTATTAATTCCACATTAATTCATAGAGATAAATGCATCTAAAACCATTTCTGGTGAAGGACCAGTTTAATTTTTAATCCCTTAAGATCAATACCTTTGTAAAATAAAATAAAAATTTCTAGAAAAAAATGATTACATGTTTATATATCACAGCAAAGCCAAATTTCTCCTTATAGGAGATAGCTAATACATATGTTCAATTTCTTTACTTTCCTAGCCATGGACTGGGAACCAATAATTTACAGAATGGCACAAAAGACCACATTTTGAGTACTTGTTTGTTTACTGTTGGTGACCAAAGAACACTGATGATCCTTACACAGTTTTTGTATTATTCTTGTCACACTTACACTCTATCATAAAAATAAAAATAGACAACAGACTATGATGGTTTCCATAGGAATCTGTGAAGTAAAGTATATAATTATTTTGTCTCAAAAAGATGCACAGAAAATGCAACAATCAATAGAGTGAAAAAGCAATCTACAGAATGGCAGATAATATTTGCAAACCATTATCTAATAAGGTGTTAGTATCCAAAATATGTAAGGACCTTGTACAACTCAATAATAAAAGACCAAAGCAAAAAACTAATATCCTGATTAAAAAATAAGCAAAGGACTTGAATAGACATTTCTACAAAGAAAACATACAAATAACCAACAAGTATCTAAAAAGATGCTGAATATCACTAATCATCAGCGAACTGCAAATCAGATCTACAATGAGATATCACCTCAGTTAACAGGAAAACCAGTATCAGTTTGTTATATTAAATAACAAACGTTGGCCCCAAAAAATTGGAACCTACAGTGCCGGTAGGACTGTAAAACGTGCAGTTGCTATAGAAGGCAGTATGGAGGTTCCTCAAAAATTAAAAATAGAACTACCAGATAAGCCAGAAATCCCACCTTTGGGTATTTGTACAAAATAATTTATATCAGGATTCCAAGGTGATATTTGCACTCTTGTGCTCAGTATAGCATCAATAACAATAGTAAAAATGTACAAGCAATCTAAATGTCCATTGATAGATGAAGAGATAAAGAGAATGTGGTATATACATACAATGAATTATCCTTCAGCCTTATAAAAGAAGGAAATTATGTCATATGCAACAACATGGATTTGATGCAGGAGCATTAAACTATGTTAAATAAACCAGTCTCAGAAAAACAAATATAAATGGATTCCACTTACAGGAGATAGCTAAACTAGTCAAACTCATAGAAGCAAGAAGTAGAATGCTACTTGTCAGGGGTTGGGAGAGGGAGAAATGGGGATTTGCTGTTCAATGCATATAAAATTTCATTTATGCTACATGAAAAAGTTCTGTTGTACATAATTGTGCTCAAAGGAATAATAATACAGTTAAGTGCACTATATACTTAAAATTTGTTAAGGGGGGATATCTCATGCTATGCTTTTTAGCACAATTTAAGGAATAAAACTAATATCAATGTTACAAAAAAAGAAGAAGAAGAAGAGAAGGGTGAGACTGGTAGGACACCTGACCCTTACCTCTATCCTAATCTTTGAGTTGATATTTATCATTCATTATAAACAAAGAACAAAAACAAACTAAAAGAAGAAGATTGGTAACCTTTTGAAAAATATACTCCATATATTTAAGAAGGTGGAGGAAATATGAAATGATAAATAAATGAGAAAAAATATTTTTAAATGACACAAAATTTTAAGAAAAAAATACCTGAAATAAAAAAATGTATTATATGGAATTGATAACTCTAGAAAAGAAAAAAAATATTACTCAAAGTGAATGCATAGTGACATAAACCATCCAAAATGCAGCACAACTAGAAAAAAGAGAAAATGAATGGAGTTCAGTGATGTTTGACAATATACATAAAACTGGAATACCAGGGGGAGAGATGGTGAGGGGACAGGACAAGTATTTGAAAAAACGATTTCCAAAAAAATGTTTCAAATTTTATGAAAAGAATAAGCCCAATGGTCAAAGTGGCCAACAAACCATAAGCGGAATAAACATAAGGAAAATCTTATTGAAGTACATCCTAATTACTGAAAACAGTGAAAATTTGACAATCTCAAAAGCAGCCAAAGTGGGGGGTACATTTCAGGTACAGAAAAACAAATATAAGGATGATAATAAAATTACCTTATTTTCATGAATGATATGATCAAGTACTTTGATCAGATTGATAATTATAGAACATTTGATCCAACAAAATACATATTATTTTCAATTATACACAAAACATTTACCAAGCTACATGTTCTAAGCCATAAAACAATTCTCAATAAATTTCAAACTACTGAAATCATGAAAGTAATGCTTTTTTTTTATTTTTTTAATGTTTATCTTTGAGAGACAGAGAGACAGAGCATGAGTAGGAGAAGGGCAGAGAGAGAAGGAAACACAGAATCTGAAGCAGGCTCCAGGCTCTGAGCTGTCAGCACAGAGCCAGAAGCAGGGCTCAAACTTAGGAACCACAAGATCATGACCTGAAAAAGTAATGCTCTTAAAACACATTAAAAAAAATTTTTTTAATGTTTACTTATTTTTGAGAGAGACAGAGCACAAGTAGGGGAGAAGCAGAGAGAGAGGGAAACACAGAATCTGAAGCAGGCTCCAGGCTCTGAGCCATCAGCACAGAACCCCACACGCAGGGCTCAAACCCATGAACCATGAGATCATAAACTGACTCAAAGTTGGAAGCTTAACCAATTGAGCTATCCAGGGGTCCCAAAAGTAATGCTCTTAAATATGGCAGAATTAAACTAGAAATCAAGAAGAAAGTTATTTGGAAAATTTCCTTAATAATTAGAAATTAAATGACATACTTCAAAATGACTCACAAGTCAAATAAGGAATCTTAGAAAATAAAGTATATTTTGGAGACACCTGATTTTTTCAAAGGCTAACAGAACTGGCAGATGCTTCAAAACCCATGTTTGGAGGGAAAACTACTGCATCAACTGCCTATATTATTAGAAAAGATGATCTAAAAAATCAATGGTAAAATCTTCTATTAAAAAAAACACAGAAATAGAAAATCAAACCCAACATATGCAGAAGGAGAGCAGTACCTGATAAAGTAGTATGCAGAAGAAGAGCAATAACTGATAAAATTTAAAAGGAAAAAAATAGAGAAAATCAATGAAATCAAATGCTGGCTTGTAAAGGTTGATAAAATTTATAAACTTCTAACCATAAAGATAAAGAAAAAGAAGGCAACAAAAATCGCAATATCAGAAATGACAGGTGACATCACTATATAGTCTACAGATGTTAAACACAATTATTATGAAAACTTTAGGACAATTTGACAACTGAGATAAAATTGGAAAATTTCCTCAAAGACAAACTACCAGAGCTCAAACAAGATACAGATAATCTGAATAATCCTATATAGCTAAAAAATTAAATTTGTACTTAGAAACATCCCTACAGAGAAAACTTTAGATGACTTCACTGGTGAATTCTACCAAATACTGAAGAAGGAAATACTACCAATTCTACAAAAACTCCTCCAGAAAAATAAAGAAGAGGTCATACTTCCCAACTCATTGTATGAGGCCAGCATTAACAATGCTAGTACCAAAATTAGACCAAGTAATTGCAAGAAAAGGCAACTATAGAGTAATATCAATCATAACCATATACAAAAACTTTAATAGCATTTAGCAAATCAAACTCACCAATGTACAAAAAGAGTAATTCATCCAAATGACCAAATGCAGTGTATCTGAGGAATGGTTTAACATTGAAAATCAATGTAGTTTGCCATATAAACAAATTTTGAAAGAAAAACCACATAATCATCTTAATAGAAAAGGCATTTGACAAAATCCATTACCTATTCCAGGTTTTTTAAAAAAATTCTCAGGGCGCCTGGGTGGCTCAGTCAGTTAAGTGTCCCACTTCGGCCCAGGTCATGATCTCACGGCTTGTGAATTCAAGCCCCGCGTCAGGCTCTGTGCTGACAGCTCAGAACTTGGAGCCTGCTTCGGATTCTGTGTCTCCCTCTCTCTCTGCCCCTCCCCTGCTCGCACTCAATTTTCTTTCTCAAAAACGAACATTTAAAAAAATAAAAAGATAAATAATTTAAAAAATTCTCAGCGAACTGATAACACAACTTTCTCAACCAGAAATACAGTCATCATTTAAATGTTTAACAGTTAATGTTACATATTGAAAGCTGCCTCCTAATATCAGGAACCAGGCAAGTTCTAATCAACATTGTACTAGATCTGGTCAATGCAATCAGGCAAGACAAAGGAAAAACAATTCAGTGGAATCTATAAATAAGCTACTAAGTTAATTAGCATGTTTACAAGGTGTGAAGTAATTCTATACAAAAATCCATTTTATTTCTATCACTACGAACAAATAATTGAAAATTGAAATTTAAAAACATCATGTATAATAACATTAAGAAATGTGAAATACTTAAGAATAGATGTGGTAAGATGTGCAATGTAAGCACATCAAAACCCACAAAATATTATAAAAAAGAAATGTTAAAATATTTAAATAGAGAGTTCTACTGTATTCATGAGTTAATATTGTGAGGATGTCAATTGTCCTTAAATTTATCTACACAGTCAACTCAATCTTAAAAAACAAACAAGCAAGCAAGCACTTTTTGGTAAAGAAAAAGACGACTAAGTGATTCTAAAATTCATTTGGAAATACAAAACACCTACTAAGACCAACAACTTTGAGAAAAGAACAAAATTGAAGAACTAATACTATTCAATTTCAAGATATTATGAATCTACAGTAATTGAGTCAAAGTAGTATTAATGTAACATAGGTAAGTAGATCAATGAAACAGAAGAAATAAACTCACAAATATAAGTCCAACTAATTTTTTATCAAAGTGCAAAGAAAATTCTGTGGAAAAATAATGCTCTTTTTAACAAATGGTGTTTAAAAAATTAGATATCTATATGCAGAAAATGTACTTTGATACCTAGCACTGAATACAAAAGGTAACTTAAAATGGAACATAGGCCTAAATGTTAAATTAAAACTCTAAAAATGTTTTAACTGAGGAGAAAATTTTTATGGCTTTAGCTTGCCGAAGTTTTCTTGGATTCAACACCAAAAGCATAATCCACAAAAGAAAAGAACTAATTGTATTAGTTTACACAACTATGATAAATGTTAGATTTTATTTTAAATCTACTCCATTTAAGATTTCCTTCCATGAAACAATGTATCAGACAGCACAGAGAAGGCAAAGTGAGTAAGTAAATATTTAATCTCTTTTCTACATTATCTAGGTCCAAAGTTCGCAAATGATGAAACAGGCTTGCAATATGGTAATCAATAAGCTCTCAAGAGTCTAGCTTCAATTTAATCCTTTTATTCTTAACTAAAAATCTTTTAATTACTTCATTCTTTATTACATAAACTCTTCCCATGAACTTCTCCAGAACTTCATTTAAGGGAGATATCACTGGACATCTGTATTTACCTCAAATGACTCTTTTTCACATGTTCTACATTCTATATTTATAATAAACATTAATTCTATGGTCAAAGTCACAGAGTTGGACTTTCTACTCTGGTAGATCAAACTCCAACAATGTTTCTTGTTCCACCCTTGTGGTAAGAATGCACACCATCTGCAGAGTATTATTTTGTCTGTTTCCATAAGGTCCTGGTAACTTTCCATGTCCCTTGAACTCACTGACTCCACACACTCTAATTCTACCAAAATCTTTTTTTAGTTCCTTTACCCAATTCTGCTATATTTATTATTAGCATTTTCATTGGTACTACAGAAGACCCATTGCTCAAGTTCAGGAGATTAACATATGTAGACTATTCGATGTTCCAGTTCATAAACAGCCTTCAGTATACATAGGTCAACTTTCTCTCTAGCAGGAAATTGATATTCTTAAAAACACAGTAATAGTATTTTTGTTTTCTAAATATTTGTTGCTGGCATGTCAAAATACAATGGATTTTTCACATGTTGACCTTGTAACTAAATAATCTTGCTAAACTTAAAGAATGCATATATGTTATTTGTAGATATGTCATTTGTAGATTTGTTTATGTACAAATTATATCTTCCTTGAATACTAATATTTTTTCCTTTTCAAATATCATTCCTTTCATTTCATTTTTATTTATTATGCTGGTTAGATTATCAGTGTATTATTGAATAGAAAGGGTATACTAAGCATTCTTGTTCCATCCCATTCTTGGGGTCTGAAGGAAAACTTTGTGTATGGTTATTATGTCTTTCTTAAATGTTTGGTATAATTCTCAGTAGGATTTCTGAATCATATTCCTAGCAGAGTTTTTTTTTTAATTTTGGATTTTTAAAATAATTACTAGAGAATTCAGATTTTATTCTTATACAAGCTTTGATCGTTTGTATGGAGGCTTTATACATATTTTGGGAATTTTCTATTTAAATTTATTGGCAAAAATTGCTATAACAAGTTCTCATATTAATCTAAATTCTATAGGTTCTGTAGTTATCTCCCTTTTTCTTCCTGATATTTGTAATTCATGTCTTGTCTTTTTCATGAATCTTGTGAGTGGTTTATTCATGTTATTTATTTTTTGGTTTTAAAATTTTTCTTTAGAAATACAACTCTGTCTGCTCTTAAGGACATATTTAAGAACACATTGTTATTTTATCATTTGCATGAGAACAGCCCTTAGTTTCCTAGACTTTCATTGCTACAAAGATCACTGTATTTATAGTACTCATAAATAAGGAGAAATTCCTTAATGAAACTTTGATTAATTCACACAGTATATTTCTTACAATTGAGAAATTTGCCTTAAACATAACTTTTAATAAAATTTACCTGCTTTGACCTAAATATCTATTATTCTCTGTGATCTTTGGCTCAGATTTCCTCCCTTGAACAGGATAAATTAAAGTCATCTGGCAAAAGATGAGAATCGGGGTTGTATTTGTCATGACATGTTAAATTATGTTATAACAAACCTCAAAATCTTAATGGTCGTGATATAGATCCTTTGCTGGTCAGGAGGGGGCTCTGTTGCTCTTAACTTACTCAAACCCATGGAACAGCCATCGTTTTGAAAGCAGTTGTTTACTGCATAGATTGGGAAAGGAATTTCCCATTTATAAATAAGTGATCTGACTCCATAATGGCAGGGGCATGCATCACTTCTCATAACTTGTTGTCAGAGTTTCTCACACATGACTAAAGGTACACAAAGTAACTTCCATATGCTTGGAAGTGAAGGGAACCAAAATTATCTGGTGAACAGCACTTATTAGTTCAAAAAGATACACTTTTGTTTCCACCAAGAATGTTCTTACCAATTAATATTAAATGTTGTCTATATTTATGACTATTTTTTAAGTATTCTGCACATAGAAGTAAAATAAATATGGGAATTAAAAAACACTATTATCGGTAATTATTTCTGTGTCAGATCTATCAGTGATATATAGTTTTACCTTTGCTTATGTGTTTTTCCATAATTTTTATAATTACATATTTTTTGAAAATAAAATTAAAACACAAAAAGGTTAAATTGACAGAGAAATCAAGCGTTCCATTTTTCTGCATACTTCTCCATTTTTCTCCTTTCAACAACCTGACTTCAATCAATTTGAACCACCAGGGTGCATGTGGAGTGGAGAAAACTCTCAGGATAGATTGAAAAGCAATCACCGGTCAAGGCAGATACTAAAACTTCACTGTTACATTTCAGCTACCATTACACATACAGAATATTTAAAAAAAAAAAGTATTTTGTTCTGTTTCATGTACACAGAAGGCATTGATAATTGAAATATCATTGATACAAACTCAGGAGAAACATCAAGCATTACAAATGTAATTAATTCATAAGTAAAATTTGAGAACTAAGAAACTGAGATGTTTTGCATGTGAATAGAAATTGAATGTTATCCACCAACTGCTGTTTAATGAGTGTTAAAACTGTTATAGACTTATTAAAATTTGTATTTATAGATCGGGCCTCTTATACTGACTGAGCTATAAGTAGTAGGCTTTCACTCACCCAAATGCACATTCTAAGAGATGACTTTGGAGATTATGACAATTTTAATATATGAGTCTCTTAAGAAAAGTCCTATTCTGAAATACAGAGACTTAATGAATTAATTTAATAGAAAATGATATGCTTCTTAATTTTTTATTTTATTTTGAAGAGAGAAAGAGTGTGAATGGGGGAGATGGGGAGAGAATGAATATCTTAGACTCCATGTTCGGCACAGAGCTCTATGTGCTTGGATCATGACCTGAGCCAAAACCAAAAGTTGGACACTCAACCAACGCAGGCGGCCCTCCCAAATTTTTTAAATTTAAAAACATAAAACTTCTGCACTTATTTAATTTTATCCAACTTCTCCATTAACATTAAATTTTACACCCCTGACAAAAATTTCCAAATATCCATCTAAACTTTTGACAAAACCAGTTGGAACTAAAGGCTGTTAAATCAGTAACACAAGTTTTAATCTCTATCAAGTTCCTTTATTTTTGTTTGTGGGTGGATGTATGAATGAGAAAGAATTTGAGTTTACTTATGGAACTAAAATTTTTACTGCTGGTTGAGGGTGCACGGACTTTTCCACTCATGGTCTCCATGGTGATATCAAACAGATTTGGATTCACGTCCTCCAGGTCTATAACTTACAAGCTAGAAAAAGTTACTTAACTTCAAAGTCCTGTAAAAGCAAAATAGCTAATCTGCTTTAAAATGAAAATGTTAACATAAAATGTATAACAATTTTCATGGTAGTTAGAATAGACTAAGCACTTAATAACTTTTATCTATACTACCAACAAAAATATGCATTTTTATTATTAAGTTGTACAATGTTCCTGGTGGCTTCTATTGAAACAAAAAAGATATGCATATTTTTCAGTTAATACTTATCTTGACAAAAGCCCAACAATTAGAAATCCCAAGTTTCTTTTTTCATAGAAAATTATTTCTACTGGATACCATTAGATTTTTTTTAAGGTAATAGGGTTAAGTTTTGATTGGTTTTCCCCAACTCATTTCTGGTGAATCAGGATGTCCACAACATTTTCCTATTTAAAGCTGTATTTATTAAATAACTGCAGCAATAGCTTTTTTTATAAGGGCATTTTCAAGGCACACGCAAGCAACTTTATGAACTTTGGATGCACACAGGAAAAAAAATTAACTAAAATCCACTACTACTGACCAGAGCAAACTGGTCCTTAACTAGAATGTTCAAAAGTAATTTAGAGTTTCTAAAGAAATGCTGTATTATCCATTTTAATCATAAATCTGTTATTATTGTTTCTTTTATTGCATTCACTCACCAGAAATGTGGTTTTCTTCTCCTTGACCTAGTTTCTGGAAATTAAATTGAGTTTTCTCTATTTTAATGGATCACTTGAAAGCTTCTAGAATCAGAGCCTCTCAATAATCCTGCTGTTGATTAAATCAGATCAGAGCATATCTGACTACCACGTGCTGACAATGACAGACATGATGTCAATTATCTGTAATAATTGTCAGTGAACTATTATTGGAAGAATCAGAAATTAAAATTTTATGTATTTTATACTGCTTAGATTAAGATATCATCTACAGCTTTGCTCAATTTTCATTCCTATTTTCAGAATAAATAGAATTCAGGTTTATCCAATCCATAAACAAATTACTGAGCACTTAAGTTGAACACAGTACTAGGCTCTGTGACTACAAAAAGGAGTGAAACAACAATTCCTGCCTTTGAATAACTATGGCATCATCTCATGGATTGAACAAAATGGAAAAAGTGATCATAGAATGTTTTCCAATGCAAACCACATTGTAAACCTATAAATAATGCTTCCCCTTGAATCCCAGCTATGATAAAATAGTGAAGAGGATCAGAACACATAATTGTTGATAATTGCTATATGCTAAGTATTTTAAATATTTTAATTAATAGTTATAACAACATTGCAAGACAGAGATCATTCATATTTAATAAAGAAATTTTCTTAATAAATGAGGAAACTAAGACTCAGAATTAAGAAGCTTGCTAAAGATCACAAAGCTGGTAAATGGTAAATTGAGAATTTGAATTAAAGGTATGATGTAGTAATAAAAGAAGAAAGTAGATCACAACCTCTGCAATCATGCATGGGGACAAAGGAAGAGTGGAAATAAGCCACCAACATCTTCTGCCAAAACATGGTAGTCATCTCATTTTCTCTATTGTTGGGAGCCATTCTGAACTCACAAGTTGAGAATACTGCTTGTGAGGTTAAGGCAGGTTTGCATGGCCTCCTGCCGTCAGATGATGATCGATATATTTTTGCCTGAGCACTGACCCCCAGGACACCTTGTTGATTGGTATCGGGAGTGACTTGTCCCCTTATTCTGGCCCTAATATATGCTGATTGCACCTTGTGAAGGAACTTATTGTAGAAATTTCTTCTTTTATGATTATGGGAGCAAACATTGCATTTCCTGAGAATCCTGTTTTTCTTATACTTCCCCTTAAACAGACTATTGATCCCTGCTCACAAAGAACTAACTTTTGGCTTTGCTATGCTAAAAACATTGTCTTGTATTTGAATGCTAAAGATACCTTCCTTCCCCATATGATAAGCATCTAAATCATCTACATCAATCACTATTGATAAAGATTGTGCATGAGTCATCTACAAATCTATGTTCTGGGAAATTTTTACATATCAAAGAAATTTTTCATCAGAAATCATTGTCTAAGGCAAACGCCACCTCCATGCTGTTCCCCATACACTTAACCATAAATAAAGCTGAGTTTCAGTCAGTGCAGAGATGCCTGCCTGGTGATCAGAAAGAATATTCATGGCTCTCTCATCCCTCACTTTCACTGACACAGTCCATCCTTCAGGGAACCCTGGACCTGCTGGAGCTGGACTCCGGCACTCTATCAAGCACTGAGATCACTGAATTATAATTTTCTGGTTTATTTCTCTTCTTCACTAGATCATGAGCTCAGTGAAAGCAAAGACATGGTCATATTCATCTTTGTAATTTTTTTTTTTACTTAAATTCTTCTCAGTAAATGACTTCTGAAGAATATCAGAACTACTTAAGCATTTCTTTTATATAAGAGCTATCCCTTTTGATATTTCAAAGCAACCACTTGAAGGAGGCATACAAATTTCAGAGACCAATTCTTGGGTCATAATTCTCTTCTACTGTAGTTCTTAAATGCATAATTGAAATGCAACATAGAAGTTCCAAGCCTTTCAGTAAAAGGAAGTGAAATGTCTTGCTAAAATATGACAAGATTCAAGTTTTTTTATGTTTATATTTATTGCATGCAACAGTCACTATGCTACCAATTCCCTCAAAAGTTCACCATATTAAAAATTCCTGATGTTAAAGCTTTAAATTTTCATTAGTCAAATGAAGACTAATATAGTCTTCTCATTCTCAATTCTCCCCAAAACATTTTGTATTACAGATATAGACACAGAATTCAAGCAGAAGTCTCTTCAATTTCCTATAGTTCTACATGTTTAAATAATTTCCACTGGTGGGTTTGAATCTATTTATAAATTAAGGGGACTTTTATTGAGCTATTTCTGTGGATGGAGAAGAAAAAGAAGAAAAAGACATTCTCCTACCTTAAGTAAGTTCACAATAGAGTTATAGAAGCCATCAAACTAAAAAATAAGTCATGAATTAAAAATATATATATTATATATATATATATATATATATATATGAATAAAATAGAGATAAACAGAAGAGTCTTAAACTTGATAGGGATTTTAGGGAGACCCAAAAAAAAAAAAAAAAACAATTAAGCTGGGACTTAGAGGATGAATAAGAATATGACAGGTAGCTATGGGAGGTAAATAAATTCTAAGTAAAAGGATCACAATGCACAGAAACATGGAAATCATGGTGAAGAAACCCATGAGACAAAAGGAAGATGAGATTTTGAGTCATTCTGAGCAGGTGGTTTCCTTTGGGAGCAGGCCTTAATCATTCCTTGCACATAAGAGACAGGTATTTTTCTTATTTTGAATCTTACTTAAAATTTATAAGCAAAGGAAAATTAGATTTATAAACAAAGGAAAGCTACAGAGATGTGGATTCCAAGATCTTCCTATAGTCCCTGATTTGCACAGGGATAAAGCAACAGTGACACCTGTAGAATGGACATGTCTGCTGGTTTAGAGACTCAACTTTGCCAAACCACTTTGAACCATTCTACCAGTGCATCAACCAACAGATGGACCACTGTTCCTGTCAGGATCTCTAATTCTCCCTTCCACATCAAAACCTGTACTGATAATCCAAAGTGAATTTACCAAATAGGCAAGACTTGTCTCTGTAGGTTCAAAATTACACTATACATCCTGATATGGCCACATAAATCAATTCACTCAATAAAACCTGTGCTTGGCACTACAGCCATGGGCCATGGTAACACTTATAAGTTATCAGGGGTTACAGATAACTAAACAGGAATTCACTATATCATGGGTCAGTACTAGAGGAGTTTTGAGAAGCTAGTAAACCCTTCTTATCTAAACTAGGACCTGAAGAACATATATAGATCATATAGATCAGTTAGAAGAGATGTGTAGAGAAGAACAGGAAATAAACAAGGTTACCAGGTTAATGAGAAGGTATTCAAACCATTGACTTGATGTTAAGTTAGAGAATTCATCCAGCTGATTTTAAGATGTTTTAATAGTCTGGCTTCAGTTTGAAAAACTATATTCAGGCACTTAGATAGGCATTAGTGGTCTACAGTGGAGGACACTAGTCTTAGCAAAGAGCTTGCATTATAATAAAACCACATATCCATACACAAATGCAAATGTATTATAGAATGACAACAGCACTAAGAGATTCATGTTACAGGGTCAAGGTTGTACAGAATATTAAGTTTTTATGGAGCTGCAGATTCATTCACCTTCAGAGTATGAGTTACTCTTCCTGATTTGTTTGTGTCTTACTGACCTCATCGAGAAAGGAAAGGGCACAAAAGTGCACTCATGACTAGATTTATCAAAATAAGCAATACTAAAAAAATCTAAATTGGTAGTTTAGGACGTGATTTCTTTTTTGAACATTCTTTTGAATAATTCCCTAAGTCACAGAGAAGTAGGGTGACAATATAATTTGACATCTGAACCAGCACTATGTTTTAAAAAAGATGATGTTAATTATTAGGATGGAAAACAGGAGGGCAATAGGAAAGTCTCTGGCAAACCAGGGCATGTGGTCTCCTAGGGAAAAGAAAAATTATTTGCAAAGAATATATGATGGCAAAGACTTCACAATTCACAATTTAACTAGAACTAAATGTTACCTAAAATCATGCATCCAAGACTGCATCCATTACTATACTAAGACACTATCTAAATTCCACTACAAATGTATCAATGTCAAAAGTCTAATGAAGTATACCATTTCCAAGATATATTTTAGTTCCCTATTTTGTCAGGAAAAAAATGGTTATTCTAGCAATTTCATGAAAAGTAAAAAGGATTATTTTCAAAATGCATCACATTAAGTCAAGTGCAATTACTTCATTGGATTTGTTATTATTTAATGATGCCCTTACACATAACATCTATACACTGCATTTTAGCTGACATTTGATATATTCATAAAGATTATGCATATGTTATAATCAAACTTGATTATATAGGCTTACAAATTAATTGCATCTTTAAACATGCTTAATTTGTTTTGATTCAACATTATGAAGCATGCTGGGTTTTAAATTCCATTTGCATTTTCAATGTCCGGCATATAGCTGTCAAAATTAAACCAGTCTTTGTTGTAATGAATCTCATGTTTTAAGGATTTTTAATGCTTATTTCCATTTCTATAATCTGATTATTGCCAAGACAAATCAGCCTGGGGCACTGTTTGCAATAGCTCTAATGCTCAATTTTGTTTTTCAAATAAATAGGTTTTCTCTTTTACTTTTATCAAAGAAACTTGCTCATAATTTAAAAACTTGAAAAGTACTAATCAGTTTATAAAGATAACAACTATTGTAGTGTTTCTTCCAGTAGTTACCTCTATGTTTTTAATAAGGTGCAAGCTAGTTTGCTTTTTAAATTTTAGACATTATTTGTTGACCTCCGCAAAAAAAAAAAAATTTATTCTATTACCATTCACACGCCTCTACTACCCTCATCCCCACTCCCAAAAACCAGTATTAAACCAGTATTTTGAGTATGCAAATATTGCTTCTTGCAGGCTCACAGAGTGTACTATAATTGTATTTTACTTGTGGAATTTTTGTTTGTTACTTAGGTTAATAAATGGCCCTGTTCTAATTCCTGTTAGCTTTCTATGCATCTATTATTGATCCTCTTTAGATTCTTTAGCTTAACTCTAAAACACCTCTAAATAAGGTCCAACACATTGATCAGCTTACTACTTTTAAGAAATCTCTGGGAATTCTCATATCTTTGTATGCAAAATACCTTGTATTCTGCTCTAATCACAACTAATTTTTTTCTAGATAGCATAGATACAGTCCTGGGATAGCTCTTTACCTTTTTGTGGGCATTCTCAGGGTCTTTTGAGATTGGCTTCCAATATCCATCTCTACTTGTGTCTTGCAATATCCCCTTGTTTTGGTACAACAGTAGCTTCCCAATAAAAGGATGAATATTTTTGAAGACAGAAAGTTTATTCTACCCTCACACTTGTTTGGGAGTTTGCCTGTCTCCTCAGCATCTTATTGTGTCTTGTGTCATGAATGCACTACTTTCTCTTAACTCTCTGAGGATATTAATTAAATGGTTTGTTTTACTTCCTGCATGGTCATGGATTTCTCCAAGATAGTTTATGTTATTGCTGTATTTTGGTGAATTCTTCAAATTAGAGCTCTTCTAATTTGTTAGTTCATTTTTGTTTTTTTTTTTCCTAAGAGAAAGAATTATTTTATTTTATTTTAAAAAGACAATACAAGTGGGGAAGAGGCAGAGGGAGAAGGAAAGGGAGGGAGAGGGAGAGAGAGAGAAGCTTAAAGCAGGTGGAGCCCAACACGGGCTCAATCCTATGACCCCCCAGATCATGATCTGAGCTGAAATCAAGAGTCAGATGCCCAACCAGGCATCCAGGTTGGCCTGACTGAGACAACCAGTCACTTCTGCTTGTTCTATTTGAATAAAGCTCTACAAAGCCTAATTCAGAATTTGTGTCATGCATGGACTTGTGGACTGGTAGAATTCTCTGCAGTGTACCTGGAGCACAAGATAGCTATTTTGTTAAAAGTCTCCCAATGTCAGTATTCATAGGTTCTTCCCTTGGGACAGATGGTTTCTCCAGAAGGAAGTATGCTACTTTCCTGTTTGGGTGACATAAGAAAGTTTTCCAACTTTCTAGAAGCCAAGCAGACAGCCTAGCAGAAGCATTTTGTGTGATAATGGTGAGAGAGATTGTGAACTCATTTTACTTTACAGAAACTTTTATTTAATCCTCCTGATTTAAGTAAAACACAATAAAACTATTGTCCATTGTGCTGATCTATAAACCAAGAAACTTACTCTTATTTTGAGAACAAACCTTTCTTCAGGGACAGAGAAGGTGCATTCAACTGACTATGAGGGCTTAAGAAGAGAATCAGTCATTATAATTAATGCTTCTCAGTACTTCTCAAAGACCTTTGAAAGTTTGAACAATGATATGACCACCATATGCCAGGGCTATTAGTACTCCATCCCAGGGCCAGCCAACATGTAATTCAGCTCTAAAATTCGATTTTATTTTAGAGTTCTTAGAGTTTGCTCCTAGAAATCCTCAGCAGCATCTGCCATAGGTTGGATTCCCTGAGATTCTGAGACAGAAATTTGCAGGTGATTACAGAGATAGGAAGAGGAGGAGAAGGGATGTGATTTCAGGAACAGCACCTGTACAGATGTAACAGTAGCAAGATAGGGTGAAGTTAAAAGCTGAACTCCAGCTTCAATGCAGCTTCAGTTGAGGCTTCAGTCAGTCTCACAGGGAATTCTTGATCCTGGGATACCCTTCTGATATTCTGATTTGAGGTAAGAAGCCTAAGTCTTTATGCTCCTATGTGGGCCAGTTACTGGATGCAAGCTGTTGTCAGCAAGGAGGCCTTACCCTGAAGTGATGTTTCTCCCTTTGACCATGACAGTTTCTTGTGAGGAAGTCAGCTCCTGGTTGTTAGCAAGCAATACTCTGAGCAGTGGGAGAAATACGTTTCTTGGTCCAGAAGAGGGTATCTGAGTAATGCACAACATCCACAGTACACACTTCAACTGTATTACACTGTTACCCAGCCCTGCCAATCCACCTGCAAGTATCTCTCAGCTCCAATCCACAATTTAGGCTTGGCCCAAGGAAATATACACCTTCCCCACCACTAGTAATCATGCAGATCTGTTGCCCTCCCTCCTAGCTTTAATATTAAACACAAAACCATAATCTTTTCACTGCAGGTAGGAGTTGGACACTGGCCTATGTGAACCTCAAACTCCAGCCCCTCAGGTAAAACTATGTTCATTGTGACCTCAACTCTGGGTGCCCCTCATTTGGGTTAAGGTTGGAAAATTCCTTTAAAAAATTTCCTCATACACTGTTTTCCTATTGAGTAGACCAATGATAGTCACAGAAAAGAAGAGGAGAATTTAGAAATCATTCAGCAAGTCTGACAGTATACATAGCATTTCTTTCCCAACTGATGGACCCTCTGTCTTCACCATGATTACATTAAGTATCTTGTTATACCTTGAGTCCAATGAAGTCAGCAATTTCCTCTGCTTCAAACTCTCTGCCATGAAATTTTCTTTGAGAAATATTTGAACTCTCAACATGAAAGTGGACACAGCTCTTTACATCTTTACTATAAATGAAGATGTAATTGCTTTTTTATATAAATAATATTTGAAATTATTGAAATTTTTCATATTAAAACCTAATTATTTTATTTATCTGAGGTTCTTTTATCTTTGTATTTTCAGATAGTTGCATTTGTCTATCTTCTTTGAGTCAATAGGCTTCAGTGAATATTTTCCAAAATCAAATAACTTAAGATCAAAAATTAATTAGGTAACAATGACAGAAACTAGATTCTATAGTAATAAAAAATGCTCAGTATTCATATGAGGATATAACTAAGTATGGAGCCAAATATTAGGACTAACTTGTCCTTTTTGATCATTTATTCTTTTGTGAACTATATTATATTAACTTCTCATAGCTATATTTGTATATTTTCACTCTGAAACAGGAAATGTTCTAAATTATTTATATGTATTAATTCTTTTAATCCACAATAAGCCAACAACATTTTCATGTCTCTTGTTTAAACTATAAGATCTATTACATTTCAATACGCCTCAACCTTTCCTGGAGTGTGGAGAAACAATGGCTCAAGTGATTCCACTGTATCACGGCATTCCCAAGTTTATGAAGCTAGTATGAATCCAAATTGAGGGACTAAAAGTGATCAATTTCAATGTCTCTTTAAGACAAAAATGAGATGACCCATTAATCTGGAAGAGTTGTTATTCAATACATTGTCTCCACTCTCTAGTGAATCAGATAGGACATGCTTTATGATCTGAATTGGATTTTGATATCATCTCATAACTTTCTGCTAACAGTAAATTATATAAAATATGATAGAAGTGCTGTGTTTTATTAAAAGCTATACCTGAATAAAACAAAAATCAAATTAATAAAGCTTAGAAAGAAAAAAATACAACCAGTTGAAGAAGAAAAATAGAATTGTATATTCATAGTTACCAGAAAGCATTGGATAAAATTCCACCAACATCCTTAATAAAAACTCTAAGTAGATAGACATAAAATAGCAGACACAAAAATTACCTGTGAATTTCAGTTTTACTTCTCATTACTTCTAAATCATAGTGCCTTCTCATCTCCTTAAAGTTTCTAAATGAATTTTCCCCTAAATGAACCAACTCTTCATACTACTCTCTAAGTGGGAAATTGGGACGAGCTTTTATGCTTTATATAAATATGCTCTGGATTTCCTTTAAATGAGAGAAATAAATCTCTAGCAATTAGGTGATTCAAGTTTAAGCATTCATGTGGATTGGCATCAATTAAATGTTGGCAGGGTCAATGCAAATACTGAAAGTGGAATAAATTTGTGAGGGTCTAGTGATTAAATAAGCAGTGGGTGATTAGTCACATTGATAGTCATTGGTTATACTTTCATCTTGCTTAAGGAGAATTACAAAACACAATATCACGTACACATAGTTTTGGAAACAAAGTGATTGTTTTGCATCTAAAAGTTCCAGGTCGAAATGATATCATGAAAATGAAAGGTCTGAGAAGCTAAACGCCCTGTTCCCTGTGCTCCTCAGACTCCCGACATGACAGGTCGTCCACCAGGAAGGCCGATTCCCATGTAACAATGACCCCTCTATTCTTCCTATTGCACAAAACAGTATGAGGAAAGAACATGAACTCACACAAACTTTGCTTAAATGTTGGTTCCAATATGTATTTGATGCGTGAATTTTAGTATTTAGGCAAGCTCTATGCATCTGTTTCCTTATCAGTAAAATGGACATATTTATATTTACCTGGCAGAGTTATCATAACATTAGTAATAAAGAATATAAATTACTAAGTAAAATGCTTAAGACAAAGGTGTTAGTATTTTTAGTTGAAGACAGAAGAACTACATTTGTATATAGATATTATAACTAAGGCTCTACACCAGAAGAAACAATAGCTATTATTATTTTTAGATAAAGCATAGGAAGTTTCAAACTGAGAAATAGTATTGAAAAAGTCCATTTCTGCCAGTGGATAATTACTAATATTACAGGAGTCAACAATTATAGTCTACTCACCATATGCTGGGTAATGTCTGAAGCACTTTGTATTTATCAGCTCATTTAATCCTCACAGCTTCTTATGTGGTAATTACTTCTCCCAACACTACAGATCAAAAAATCAGGCACAGAGTAGTTTAGTAGTAGGCATCAGAAGTCTGGCTCCAGAGGTCTCATTTCTAAGTACTATGACACATTGTCTTCCATGATTTGACCCAAATAATGCAAATAGATCAGAAAAATGTAAAGCTAGAATTTCCTAAGAACATAATTTCTATGTCAATTTAGGTAGAAGAAAATATGAACTTAAAGGAAGAAATTCTACAGCTTACATAGTTACTATGTAAAAATTAATATTAAAATGTCTTCTGAAGGGAATGAAATATATCTCAGAGATATTTACACACCCACATTTATTGAAGTTTTATTTATAATAGCAAAAATATGGAAATAAGTGTACATCTAGGAATGAATGGAGATAGGAGATACACACATACATACACATATTATTCAGTCATAAAAAAAGGAAATTTGGCCTTCTGTGACATGGATGGAACTTGAAGACATTATGCTAAGTCAAGTAAGTCAGAGAAAGAAATACTTTATGTTCTCACTCCTATGAAATCTTAAAAGCTGAACTCATAAAAATAGGGAATGGAACGGTGGTTGCCAGTAGCTGGGGAAAATGGAGAGATATTTGACAAAGAGCACAAATTTCCACCTATAAGACTAATAAGCTCTGGAGATCTAATGTGCATAGTCTAATGAATATGATTAAGAATACTGTATTATATACTTGAAAACTGTTAAGAGAGTAAACATTTTCACCACAACAAACAAATAGTAATTATGTGAGGGAATGGAGGTGTTCAACCTTACTGTAGTAATCATTTCACAACATATACATGTATCAAATCATCATTGTACATCTTAAACTTGCATAAGTATATGTCAGTAATATGTCAAAACAGTTAAGAAAAGGTCTTCTGTAGAAGTTGCCTTTAAAGTTTGTAAGAGACTATAGTTCTTTCAAAAAGTTACCAACATTTTTAGGTGTGCTCTGCTTCAGCCTGTCAAGAAAAGCATCAAGTGTGAAAATAATTTGAAACTGATTTCACTTCTATTTAGGTTATATTTAACTATTCAAAAAACAGAGAAAAATTGGTAGTTATCCAAACTTTAAGTACTATTTTTCTTCATGAAATTTGATTTTTGGTTTGTCATTTTAGCATTCATTTTTCTAAATTACATGTTACATATTAGATTCCTGATTGCTTTCCTTTTGATTATCATTCATTTTTTCTTTCCTACTCATTTTTTTTTAAGGAAGAAATGCACCTGCTTTCTTTCAATAGCCAAACTACTATCTACTATTTTGGTTCTAATATGGATGAATTTTCATGTCTAATTCTAAAGGACATATTTTCTGACAAAAGCCAATTTCTGAGAAGTGAAGATTTGGCATTTTTTTTAGTTTACTTAATTTTATTATATGATAGGATATATTCTTTTTTGCTAGTCTTTTTATCTGTCCACAGATTAATATCTTTAAGAGTTTCACATATGTACTACTTTATAGATCTCAAAATATTTAGCCTCCTTCTGTTTATAATTTGATTGCTTATGATCAATTTGAGTAAATTTTGTAATTTCTCAACACTTGAGAAGTGATGAAATATAAACATGGAAAAACTAAAAAGTATTTAAAAATTTTTGAGTTGGCATTTTTCTGAGACTTTTAAAACAGAAAACTAGGAGCTAGACCATTATACATTTTAAGTTGTGGATTCTCAGGTGCCATGTTGTATCATTTACCTAAAACCAGGTCAAATTCCATCAATGGGGAGAAAGGGAGGGTTCCAAAATTACGTGCTAAATTCTGATCAGCTTATTCTAAGGAGCAGATTGTTATTTACATATCTCTGAGTAAGGGCAGACTCTGAGTACAGGATTGTTATGAATGCTACGGCATTAAGATGCAATCCAAGGAACTACTGGTAAAGAAGTGAGGGGGTTAGACAGGGAAAAGAAAGAGACAAAGCCGTTTTGCAATGACAAGCAAAGTCTCACAGAAGGTAACTTTGTGTCAGATCCCACAGGGGTTCTGGAGGATTTGCACATCACACTTCAGAGTTGCCTAGTGTAGGAAGGAAGCTCAAGAATCTCAGTTCCCATTTAGAAAAAGAAATGTGCAGAAAAAATTACTGTATTTAAATGGAAAGGAACTAAACATTAAAGGATAAGAATTGCTACATCCTTTCAACAGTGTGTCTCCATTCTCATATATCCCCAGCATTGACCAAAATCACATGTATTTCCTTCTTTGATATCCCATATATTCAATTTTCTTGTCTGTTAAGCTATAAAAAAATTATAACTAAGAAAAAATTGAAATTAGATGATACAGCCTATATTATTTTTTTCAATATCAACACATTTTAATAATTTGTTCACATGTTAATATTTGTTTCTCTGCTCAAGGTTCTCAGAATATTCTATAAAGCTTAGTAATTTAATAAATTGGTTTCCCTCTATGATTAGCCATCCATGTATTTCATCAAATATCCTAATTTGATTCCAATTTGTACTTCCATCAAGAAAAAAAATCAATTTTTCAATTCATGTTTCTTAATGTTCTTAGAAGAATCTTAAAGTTGAATAGAAAGGAAGCATTCTAGCATATATTCTATATATGATATGAACGTGATTTTCAAAATATCTGTTAAATAAATCCAAGAAATCCTATTTAAAACTCAGAAACCATTTTCTATGGCAGTATCTCAAAAAAGGAGAAACACCTCAAGAATTATACTACATAGCATACAGATTCTTCAAGGTTAGCTTTTTAATTAGTGTCACACTTCCCAGCTGCTGATTTTCAGTGTCATAAATATGGAAACCTTTGATGTGACATCTGGAAATGACTAACTGGTGATTAAAAGTAGTCTTTTCCCCTAAAGAGAAGAAAGGGACTTAAAGACTTTTTTCTAGATAGCCCTATCATGTGATTTTAATTGACATGTGTGATACTGATGATCTCTATTCATGAGGAAGAGGTGAAGGCAGGGCCTACTCTTAGTCAATCACTGTGCTTACATAGATCAGGTATAAGGAAACATAATACAGGGCTTCAGTCTTCCGTTAGGCCATTTACTGTGTGAATTCTTATATTAGATGTAGGGAGTAGTATAAGATTAAGTAGATTAAGAACAAATTTCTGAAGTCCTAATGCCTGAGTTTGATTCCTGGCTCCAGTTCTTACTAGTGTGACTTTGGACGAGTTACTTAGGCTGTCTGTGCCCTACGATCCTCAGTTGTACTCACAATAGTGCCAATTTTGGTGTTAGAATGAGGAATAGATGAGCTAATATATATAAATTACTTGTAACATTTAAGTCCCTAATAACTTAAAATTATGCATAACTACATCTTACCTATGTTACAAAAAACTAATGGAAATAAAATTAACAGTGCTAAGGATGCCATAATCCTCTCTCAATATTAATTTAAAAAAATTTTAACGTTTATTTTTGAGAGACAGCGTGCACACAACAGAGCATGAGTGGGGGCAGGGGGCAGAGAGAGAGAGAGAGAGAGAGAGACAGAATCTGAAGCAGGCTCCAGGCTCTGAGATGTCAGCACAGAGCCCAACATGGGGCTCGAACCCACAAGCCATGAGATCATGACCTGAGCCAAAGTTGGATGCTTAACCGACTGAGCTACCCAGGTGCCCCTTTCAATATTCATTTTAGATACTCATAAAGCAGAGGTTCTCAAAGTGTAGAATCCAGATCACCAACATCCGTATTACTAGAGAAACTGGAAATTTCACCTCTCATCTGCTAAATAAGAAACACAGGTTAATGTCCAAACATCTGTGTTTCAGCAAGTCCTCAAGGTAACTGTGAGATGAAGAATGAACACCACTGTACAGAATATCCTTGTCTGCAGAGTATTCAAGCTAAAATGACTTATATACATATCAGCAAATAATATACAGAAATAAATATTATCTGTGGTAATCTATGATGAGAATTTAAAAAAAAAAACCTTTCCACATAACAAAAACTAACATTGAAACTAATTCTTGGCCAGATTTTTCTTCCAAAAGAAAAGTAAGAACTCTATAAAAAAACATACATATGTCAGGCCCCATTCACTGTTATTTTGAAGTTCAACAGTAAGCTAATAAAAATGAGATTCATTCCTTAAACATTGCTTGAACTACTTCAAAATGTCTTGTGCAAAGCACTGAATACAAGTCTGTAAATTGCAGGCCTTTAATAAATGATATTTGCTATTATTTTTTATGTAGCACAGTTCTATGCCTAGAGTCATGAGAAATTCCCAACCTTAGAATCACAGTCAATGGAAATCATCTAGGGGTACCTGGGTGGCTCAGTTTGTTAAGCAACCAACTCTTGGTTTAGGCTCAGGTCATGATCTCACAGTTTCATGGAGTTTGAGTCCCACATTGGTCTCTGTGCTTGGGATTTGCTCTCTCCCTCTCTCTCTCTCTCCCTCTCTCTTTCTGCCCCTCCCTTACTCACACTATATCTATCTCTCTCAAAAATAAATAAACATAGGGGTGCCTGGATGGCTCAGTCAGTTAAGGATCTGACTTCAGCTCAGGTCATGATCTCGTGGTTTTGTGAATTCAAGCACCATATCAGGCTCCATGCTGACAGCTCAGAGCCTGGAGCCTACTCTGGATTCTGTGTCTTCCTCTCTCTCTCTCTGCCCCTACTCTGCTTGCACTCTGTCTCTCTCAAAAATAAAAATAATAAAAACATTGAAAAAATTTTTAAATAAACATAAAAATATCATCTGCAAATCCTGTCCACATTTGGTTTACTCTAACCTATGTCTGTGTAGAACCATATCCAAACCATCTACATTTTAATTTGAATAATATATTTTAATTTCATTCAATTATGAAAAATATAATCATTTTAATGCATTTCTAAATATTCAACTTGTATTCCCCTTAAGTTCATTCAAAAGAAAGCCAATTAATGTTTCTTAACACAATGAATTTTTAAATTTCTAATACTATATCATGTAGGTATAAGGCTGTTCCTAACATCATTAACATTTAACTAAATTCTTAACTTTAAACAAAATATAAAGACACCATAATACACAGTACACCTAAAGCAAATTTCAAAAGCAGGAAAAGGTGGATATACAACAAATCAGAAAGTGATAACTAACCTACAAATTATCTCAAGCTTCATCTTGACAATGCTAAACTATCAGCATTTACTGTAATATCTTAAATAACATTTCTAAAAGTGCTATACATGACACAAAATTGGTAATTCTTCTTAAATTACAAAGATAACCCGTATTTACTGTTCTGGCTGATCACGTCAAAACAATATAGGACAAAACAATTCCAAAAAATAGAAGAGGAAGGAAAACCTCCAAATCCATTCTATGAAGCCAGCATTACCCTGATACCCAAACAAGATTAAAACTCTACAAAAAAAAGAGAACTATATGCCAATATCTCTAATGACCACAGATGTAAAAGTCCTCAATAAAATATCAGCAAACTGAATCCAACAATACATTAAAAATCATTCACTACAATCAAGTGGGATTTATTACAGGGATGCAAGTGTGGTTCAATATTCACAAATTAATCATTGTGATATATCACATCAACATGAGAAGGATAAAAGTCATATGATCATTTCAATAGATGCAGAAAAACATTTGACAAAGCACAACATCCATTCATAATAACAGAGTAGGTTTACAGGGTACACACCTCAATATAATAAAGATCATCTATGAAAAACCCACAGCTAACATTATACTCAATAGTGAAAAACTGAGAGTTATTCCCATAAGGTCAGAAATAACGCAAGAATGCCCACTTTCACCACTTTTTTAAAACACTGTAGTGGAAATCACAGAAATTAAACAAAAAGGAATAAAAGGTATCCAAATCAGTAAGGAAGAAGTAAAAATCTATTTGCAGATAACATGATACTCTATATTGAAAACCTGAAAGACTCCACCAAAAGTCTACTAGAACTGATAAATGAATGTAGTAAGGTCATAGGATAAAAAATCAATATACAGAAATCCATTGAATTTCTATTGGCTAATAATGAAGCAGAACATAGAGAAATCAAGAAAGCAATCTCATTTGCAATTGTGCCAAAAATGATAAAATACCTAGGATTAAACTAACCAATGAGCTGAAAGACCTGTGTTCTGAAAACTATAAAATACTGGTAAAAAAAAAAAATTGAAGATGACACTGATAAATGGAAAGATATCCCATGCTCATGTATTAGGAGAACAAGTATTAAAATGACCATATTACCCAAGCAATCTACAGATTTAATGCAACTCCTATCAAAATACCAACAAATAGCAATTTTTTTTACAGAACTAGAACAAACAATCCTAAAATTTGTCTGGAACCACAAAAGACACCAAAAAGCAAGAGCAATCTTGAAAAAGAAAACAAAACTGGGGGTATCACAATCATAGATGTCAAGTTATACTAGAAAGCTATAGCAATCAAAACAGTATGGAACTGGTACAAAAATAGACACATAGATCAATGATATAGAATAGAGAACCCAGAAATAAACCCATGATTATATGTCAGTTAATCTTCAACAGAACAGTAAAGAATATGCAATGGGAAAGAAACTATCTCTTCAACAAATGGTGTTGGCAAAATTGGACAGCTACATGCGAAAGAATGAAACTGGACCACTTTTTTTCACCACACACAAAAATAAACTCAATGAACTAAGGGCCTAAATGTGAGACCCAAAACCATAAAAATCCTAGAGGAGAACATAGGCAGTAATTTCTCTGACATTGGCCATAGCAACATTTTTCTAGATGTGTGTCCTGAGACACGGGAAACAAAAGCAAAAGTAAACTATTGGGACTACATCAAAATAAAAAGCTTCCACACAGCAAAGGAATCAATACTAAAACACAACATACTGAAGGGGAGAAAGTATTTATTTGCAAATAATATATCTAATAAAGGATTAGTATCCAAAATATATAAAGAATTTCTACATCTCAACACCAAGAAACCCCAAATAATCTAATTTAAAAATGAACAGAGTACATGAACAGACATTTCTCCAGAGAAGACAGATGGCTAAGAGAGACACGAAAAGATGTTCAACATCACTCATTATCAGGGAAATACAAATCAAAAGCACAATGAACTATCCCCTCATAACTGTTAGAATGTCTATTATTAAAAAGACAAGAAACAACAAGTGTTGGTGAGAATGTGGAAAAAAGGAACCCTCAGGCACTGGTGGTGGGAATACAAACTGGTGCAGTCACCATAAAGAACAGCATGAAGTATTTTCTTTCCTCAAAAAATTAAAAATAGAACAACCATGTGATCCAATAATTCTACTACTAAGCATTTACCCAAAGAAAATGAAAATATTAATTCAGAGGGATGCCTGTATTGCTATGTTTATTGCAGCATTATTTACAATAGCCAAAAAAGTGGAAGCAACCCAAGCACCCATCAATTGATGAACAGATAAAGATGTGGTATATATACAATGCAATATTACTCAGGCATAAAGAAGAATGAAATCTTGCCATCTGCAATAACATGGTTGGAGCCAAAGGGTATAATGCTAAGTGAAGTAAGTCAAAAACAGACACATACCTTATGATTTCACACATATGTGGAATTTAAGAAAGAAAACAAATGAACAAAGAAAAAAAGAAATAAACCAAAAAAAAAAAAAAGACTCTTAAGTAGGAAGATAGGTGAAATAGGAGAAAGGGACAAAGAGTACCCTTATCATGATGAGCAATGAGTAACGTATAGAATTGTTCAATCACTATATTGTACACCTGAAGTATGTTAAGTATACTGGAATTAAAACTTTAAAAATTTTACATGAGACAGGTTAAAATAATGATACAAATACACAATTGATGGTGTTGTTAGTAGTGATATTTCCTCAGGTTTTATTCTTTATTACATTCAGGATTGTTTAACTTTACTTTTTTAAAAAATATTTATTTATTTTGAGAGAGAGACAGAGCATATCAGCAGGAGAAGGGCAGAGAGAGAGGTAAAGAGAAACCCAACAGGCTCTGCTCTCTGTTCTTAGTGCAGAGCCTGAGACAGAGCTCAATCCCACCAACAGTGATATCAAGACCCAAGCTGAAATCAAAAGTCAGATGGTTAACCAAATGAGCCACTCAGGTGCTCTTGATTATTTTTATAACAGCAGGTATTATCATGTATTATTTTTACTAAGATTATAAAACTACTGAAAAATCAAAATAATACTGTGAATATTGTGCAGAACATATTTATTCATAAAACATAGAACACTGAGGGAAACCAGTTAGGGAGTTATTGCAGTGGTCTAGAAAAAAGATGATATTCTCAACTAGGTGAACAATACTGGTCATAGAAAAGTGGATTCCTGGGGCACCTGAATGGCTCACAGTTGGTTAAGCACCCATTATCCAAAGCCTTCCCTAACTCTCCTCATCTACATTTATGTCTCCTTTTTGGTCCTCCCACTCTTTGCTTACATTGTTACTAGAATTCTACCCACATTCTACTTTTGTAGTATAGCCTGCTGTGTATGTTTAGGTGGATGGGAGAAGGAGTACAAAACTATAATCTCCAAGACGGAAGGATCAGGTTTTGTTTACATACAGTATAGCATAGAACAAGTGCTTCATATGTGTTAGATGAATTGCCAAGATTATATTGCTAAGGCATAAAGGAATATTCATAGGTGGTGATTCTTGCCCATTTTTTTCCATCCCATTGAATTAAGATTTTATAGACCAAAGTGGCTATATAGGCTTGGAAGGATTCATTGCTACTTAGTTCAAAGAGTTTGTGAGTGAGGGAGGAACAGAGAGAGAGAGGGAGAGAATCTCAAGCAGGCTCTGCACTATCTGCATGGAGCCCAATGCAGGGCTCAATCTCATGAAACATGAGATCATGACCTGAGCTGAAATCAAGAGTTGGATGATTAAATGAGCCAACAAGGCACCCAAGAGTTAAAATATATTTAATATAGTAAGGTGTTTTTCTTTTCTCCTTAATTTAATGTAGATGTATAGAAACAACAGGTGAAAACCATTATCTGAAAATCTAATTCACTAGAAACAAGTCAGGTAGTGACATTGTAAAGACAAGAATTCTGGAGTCCTGACTCCATGTCAATGCCATCAATCCTTCTATTCCTCTTCTTGCCAGATTCAGAAGCAAGCTGTCTTAGGAGGGAGGTGAGTGGTTTTGGAGAAAGCTAGTGTACATTCCAGAGCAGAATGCACTGAACATGTTCTTCTTTTTTAGCCCAGAAAAAGCAATCCCAACACTATTTTTAAACACTTTAAGCACCTGAATTTAACTTCTTACTCACACCCAACATTAGGTATCTTTTAAGAAGAATGACTGATTTTATTATGTGCTTCTGCCTTATGTTCTGACTCCCCCACAGAGGTGCTAATCAGTGGTGCATTGAAATGAGATTTACAATTTGACAACCAAAGGAAAGAAACATGGGCCATGTGTATTCCCCTTCTGGGATAAGGAAAATTGCCCCTAACCAATGTGTTCAAATTTGGGATGCTGAATCTGTAGTGACAGTGCAACTTCTCTTGTTTGTTTTTTTTAAATTTTGATAGTAGACTAAGGAATTGCCATTTTTATGTAATGCTTGGGATCATATGTTTATCATCTATGGGCTTAAAAAGTGATCCTGGAATATCTCCAAAACAATATGTTATTTCTAAGTTAGCACAATGAATGATTGAGATCTGATTCGGTGCTTTTCAAGTGGTACAAACACTGTCCATAAAGCCATTTTCATTACTGTAGCTCATTCCTCAAGCACAAATTATAAGAAAAAGCACTATCAATTAGTAATAAAACTGCCCCAAATCATTTAAATAGTGACTTTATGTCAAAGACAGCACTTTCCCCTTCCATGAAGTTGGAGGCCCAGATCTCCTGGCCAAAGAGAGGGGTCATCGTTCTTCTCCAACTTCCTAGCCACTTATAGGTTACACCAACCTCATGGAAAGATTCTAGTTGAATTTATTAAAAATCCCAATTCCCTCATTTCAGCTAAGATCTCTACTACTGGGAAATATTCTTTTCAATCCTAGTTACCTAAATTTTCCATATCACTTTGTTAACAAATGTACAATTCATCTCAAGTTCCAACTTTATCCCACATGATTCTTCTCAATTAATGATCTTGAAACCTACTTCAGTGTGAAAGTAAACATTCCCAGAAGAATTCATTCAATTTTCACAACATCAGCCTCAAAATGTACACAGGACTTTGTTAAGTACTTTCTTTTTCTTTTTTTTCTCCAGGGAGAGGGTGTTTTACAAGGCCATTGAATCTTTTTTGTCCTTGAACCCATATCCTCTTGCCTTTTTTTTTTTTGAAAATTGGTTCATCAGTTTCTTGCCTTCTCACTTGTAGTTTGGACTTTTCTACCTTTTATAAATGCTCAACCTTTTCTCATTCTAGATTAAAACTTTCTTTACCCTTTCACCCCAAGCTATTATCTAATCTCTTAACTACATAGCTTTATAATAAATAGTTTTCAGTCCAAATCTCCATGTACAACCTATTCCACCAACACTTGTCTATAATCCAGCCTCTGTTTTCACCATTGTGGACAACACTCTTTCAAAAGTCCAGGATTTGCCTCTTACAAAGTTTGAATATCTCTATAAGTCTCAATTTCATTGACTTCTTTTTGAATAGCTCTTCTATTGGTTTTCTTGACTCTTTTTCCTGAAAGTTTCTTGAACCAGAGATCTTAATTCCTTCTCTTCATCATTCACCTCCGATTGTGATGTCAAATCACTTCTACCCCTGCTGGAGCCCATTTTTCTTTTTCAAAAATTTTTTTCAATGTTTATTTTTAAGAGAGAGAGAGAGCGTGAGTACACGAGGGGGAGGGGCAGAAAGGGAGAGAGAGAGAGAGAGAGAGGGAGACACAGAATCCTAAGCTGGGTCCAGGCTCTGGCCTGTCAGCACAGAGACCGATGTGGGGCTCAAACTCACAAATGGTGATATCATGACCTGAGCCAAAGTTGGAAGCCCTAAGCAAAAATTGAACAAGGACACTGAAGGTAGAGGGAACCATACAATCAAAAAAATATAGAGAGCAGTAATGGTGAGAAGGGGAAATTGGTAATAATAAGAAATACTCCTTTAACACTATGTATTGGGCACCATTCTAAGTGATTTATACACGTTAAGTTTTCCAATACTCCCGTCACAAAAATGAGGCACATGGGAAGAGGTGATGAAATACTAGAAGTCACTTAATAGTTATATATTTAAGTATTATGCTTTATAAGGTAAGTAAATTAAATAAGAACACAGGTCCACTCTACATGATCAACATGGCCGGCAACCAACACAGAATAATTCCATTCTTTTTCTGAATAGGAAAACCAGTTGCTGAATTTAATAATATTGAACCATTTTCGTTTTGCTGAAGGTAAGACAACTGAAGAGCTAAAGTGGTAGGGGAGGTAACAGAAAGATTAAAGCAGGGCATTTATAAAATCCCTGTCAGAAAATCTTGCCGTTTCTAGTATTGATATTTTATTACCAGTAAAAGGAAATATTATATACATGGGGATTTCCTTTGAGTGACAGGTTTTCTAGAGCCTTTAGGAAAAAGTTTGTTTTGTTTTCTCTCTCTACCCCAAGCTGACTAGGCTATTGTGTCTCTTTCATACTGTTGTTAGAAATCACCAGGGCCTTATTTATTATCTTCCTCCGCAAGCACCCAGGAATGAGACAGTGTATGTTATGGAGCATGAATACCATCACATTTGAGGGTATGATCATCCCTAAACTCAGTACAAAGCAGTTCTTTCCAATCAACTCAACACATTGAACCCATCTAAGGTTTCAATGGAAAGGAATCTATTTAATGCCTCCAAAGACCAAAATTGGTGAATTTCCCAAAATTGGACTTAGTCATTAATTCTTAAATTCTTAAACATTCTTAAGATTAATTCTTAAATTTTTAATTTTTTTTTAATTTATTTTTGAGACAGAGAGAGACAGAGCACCCGCAGGGGAGGGGGCAGAGAGAGAAAGAGCCCCAGAATTTGAAACAGGCTCCAGGCTATGCGCTGTCAGCACAGAACCCGATGCGGGGCTTGAACCCACCAACTGCGAGATCATGACCTGAGCCGGTCAAACACTTAACTGACAGAACCACCCAGGCGCCCCAAAGATTAATTCTTAAATTAATCCCAAAGAAATTCCCATGATACTCTGCACTTGTCAAAATGACAAAATAGTAACAGTAGTAACAGTAATAAACTTGGTCTTGTTATTTTCCCTCCTTAGCTTAGTTCAAGAGCCAGGGTTGTTTTTAGACCTCACAAATGAGAGTCCCCAACCTGTTTCATTTTTTTAAAATTATTTTTTATATTTATTTTAGAGACAGAGACAGAGCACAAGCAGGGGAGGGACAGAGAGAGCCAGAGACACAAACTGAAACAGGCTGCAGACTCAGCTGTCAGTACAGAGCCTGAACCAGGGCTGGACCCACAAAGCATGAGATCATGACCTGAGCCGAAGTCGGACACTTAACTGACTGAGCCACCCAGGTGCCCCAACTTGTTTCATTTTTAACTCATTTGCCTCCCACAAAAAAGTCTTTGTGTTGGCCACAGAACATACCTGATTTCATAAGATAATTTAGATTAGTTTTCAACCTAGTAGCAGTTTAAAGGAGTTCAAAGGGTTCCCTAGAGGTAACTAAGGAACCATAAAAAGAGATAAGAAAATTCACCTGGGGGGAATTTTATGCTTCATCATTTTATGTTAGGCCAGATCATTGCTTTTTATAAGTTTTGGATATTAAGTTTTAGTTTGAGATTGTGGTGAAGAAAGCACAATTGAAGAAAACTTTGAAACAAAACAAATATCCTGGCATTAAGACATATCAAGGGAGTACTTAAATTTGCTCCAAGTTGCCAAGTAAAATTAGGCTTCAGGACACAGGCAAATATTATGAAACATTTCCCCATAATATTTATATCTGAGATAGATATAAAATAGGCTTAATTTAAAACCAATGAGGGGAACCTGGGTAGCTCAGTTGGTTAAGCATCTGACTCTTGATTTCAGCTCAGGTCATGATCTCAATGTGGGTTCCAGCCCCACGTTGGGCTCTGAGCTGAGAGTGCATAGCCTGCTTGGGAATCTATCTCCCTTTCTGCCCCTCCCCTACTTGCTCTCTCTCTCAAAATAAATAAACAAACATTAAAAAAGATAAAACAACTAGTGATAAATCTGCTATTTACTTCGTTTTCCAAAATACACTTTAGGGGTAATAAAAACAAAGCAGTAATTATCTTTTAGAGAAGAAACTATATATGCATCTCACCAATAGGACAGGCTATTAGACTTTTTTTAAAAAAAACAATGTGACAATTTTTTAAAAAAACATAATCATTTAACTTAATAGAGCTTTATAGGGAGTATGGAGTTCCTGAATTTCTGCTAAAAAAATAAATAAGAGCCATGAATGATTCAATCTATAATGCTTTTTCTTCCAAGAAAGGATAAAATGGGCCACTTACATATTATTTGCTTTACCCTGCAAGAAATCTCATCCAGTATCTTGGAATAAAAATATGCCTTTTTACAAAAAAATCTAATTCAATTTCAATGCCTCTGTTCTTAGAAATAACTGATACACCACAAAAGTTATACTGAGGAGGAAATGATCTTTAAGAATACATTCTAAATGTATCACCACCATACATGGTGAATAAAGTTATTTTCCAAAGAAGCCATGTAATTTAAAAAGAGCCAAAGGGAAATTACGATGAACACATTTCAAAATGAATCAGATTTATGAATTTAGAACCAAAAAAAAAGGAGAAAGGATCATCTCTATTTCAAATACTCTATATACAATAGAATTTGTATTTTATATATTCTATATTTTTCTATAACTTTTCATAACCTCCCCCCTATTAATTCAATGATTCAGAACCTTCAATGATAACATGTATTATTGTTTGGTTCTCCTACTTATGTTCAAATTGGCTATAATCATACAGAACTCTGAGGAGGAAATAGCTTAGGGAGTAGGGCAGGCTCTCCAACAGGAATACAGGGACACTTGGAGTTGTGAAAACATTCTTTCAGCAATCTGAGTTTTCTCTGAAAATTTTTAACTGTGTTTTAATTTCTGAAATAAACTATAAATTATAAAAGGCACATTCTGAGTCAGGTGGGTGATTTACTGATTACTAAATGCCATATGCCTGGGTTTATATTTGTTTTTATAATTGAGGTAATGCTAAGTATTACTTAATTTTCCCAGGCTGATTTATATAAGAATAAAGGAAATTTAACACATAAAATATGTATTTCCTCCCAATCCTAAATGAATGCTATGACTACCATTGTAGTTTTAAAAAAGAAGTTATGGGTGAAGGAGACATAGCTAGGCATGTATTAGAATACACATGCTGAACTCAAGATATAATAGCAAGCAGAGGTTGAATTTCAGCTGAGAATCATGCAGCACATAAAATTAATATTCTTGCCTTTTTTGTTTTTACAGACTTCATGCTTAATCTATAAATTTGTTTTGATCTAATGGTTTTGTCATATTTATAAAGAGAATTTTCATTAGTTCTGTATTTGCACACGTTTTAAAAAGTTACAATAAAAATAATTCTTTGCTGTGCCTTCAGTAGGCCTTTATATTTTTAAATTAGTGAATAAAGTTAGTTGTGAGGATTTCTGAACATTTTTTTTTTTGAGATTCATTCATTAGTTAAGCTTGAAAAACACTATCTTCTCATGGATAACACATTAATGTTTTCCTTACAGCCTTGACTAGAAGGTAAATTTTTTTCTTGAAACACATAATGCATAAAAATTAATACTCAGCTATAAATTAATGTGTGGTACTTGCTTCATGATGCATCGAAATGGTATAGGAAGCCTTGCCTTGATATTTTGATATTCTACGTGCTTCAGAAGAGCAGGATGTCGTGTGAAATTTAATTTAGTTAAAAAAAATTTGTTGATCATAGATCTCACATTTAGGAATCCATTTTGAGTTTGTTTTTGTGTATGGTGTAAGAAAGAGGTCCAGAAATACAGTATGGGAAGTATAGTCAATATTGTAAGAGAACATTTCATGGTGACAGATGGTAATTACATTGATGGTGGAGAGCACTGCACAGTGTATAAAGTTGTTGAAACACTATGTTGTGCACCTAAAACTAATAGAACACTGTAGATGTTCTTAATAAATTTAAAATAAAATAAAATAAAATACTATACTTAATAAAACATTTTAAATGTTTATTGAATGCTTGCTATGTGCTAGTCAGTAAAAATTCTACAGTAAAATGATGTAAATGCTCTATGTTAACAGGACACACATGTAAGCTCAAAATGTAGGAGAATCTGTTTGAAGGAATGCTATGATCAGAGTAACTAGAAATCCTATACTCAGGGTAGAATCTAAGATCAGTATAATCACTGGAAGCTCATGTATAAGTGGCCCCTACCCAAATGTGATGGATCATCAAAACTTCCCATAAAAGGTGACATCTAAATTGATTTCCTAAGCATACATGATTAGCAAGATAAAGGGAATTTAGATTGAATGCATACATTTAAAAGGACTTCTGAGGAGAGCGGCAAGATGGCGGAGAAGTAGGGAGCTCTGTAGTCTGCGCTCACCCTCATCGATTGAACTGAGAAGGACTGAAGGGAGAATATGCTGATTTGCAAGTGGGGGAAAAGAAGAAACAGACACCAGAAAGAAGACAACCTCAAAGATGCCTGAGTGAGTGACTGTGAACTGGAAACTGGAGGACGGGCGGGCCACAGAGGTGCAGGGGGAAAGGAACCCCAACCCAACACAGGGAGAGCGCGCTGTGCCCCGGAAAGAAAAGGGGAAGAGAAAGAGACTGAAAACACTCATAGAACCATCTCTAAGGGAGGCAAATCTCGCCTGTCTCCCCATATATATAACCGCTGGGCACAGGGAGAGAAATCCATCCCATTTGGTTGGCGAATTCTTCCTTGGGCGCAGCGGCAGCTGCATCCATTTCAAGCCCCGCTGGGAACGGTGGCGGGGGGCAGCCCTCCTACAGCACAAGCCGCTCTGAGGGCGGCAGCAGTGGAGGCGGGCCTGGCCAGGAGGCCAGCCGCCACCGGGAACTCATCTCATCACCAGGGGTAGTGTTGAACTGCATGGACCAGGATTTGGAAGTGAGGCGGAACTTGGAGAATACAGTTTGGCTTGCTCGCGGCACAGGGAGATCGGACTCAGAAGAGCAGCTGGCAGCGCTTGGTTTGAGCAGAGATTGAAGCGCCACCATTCTTCTCTCCGTGAACACCAAGGCAGGGCCCTCAGAGAGCAGCCTCCGAGACACACCCACCTATGCCAAACCACGCCCATCTGCACAGGAAAGTTGCCCTTTTTCTTTCTTTTCACTTTTTTCTTTGCTTCTCCTTCTTTTCTCCTGCCATCCAGATATATTTCCCTTATCTTATTCTTATCTCTCCTCTTCGCTAGTTATACACTTTTAGACTGTCCACAGTCTTTTGCTGTCTCTGTCCCCCCCTTATTTTTGTTTTTCTTTTTGTCTTTTTTTTCTTTTTCTTCTTTTTCTTCTTCTCTTCTCATTTTTCATTCCTTTCCTTTCCTTTTCTTTACTTCCTTTCCCCTTTTGCTTTCCTTTTTTGTTTGATTTGTCTGAGCGTTTGCATGCTTTTGTTCCCTGTATGTTAGTCTGTATTCCTTTTCAGGGCTACTTCAAGAAACAAGCCAAAGTGCACATGGTGGAGTGTCCCAAATATCACTGACCAGGGAAGGAAAATAATCAAAGGCACAACATGAGAAACCGAGAGACACCATTAAAAGAACACTTTCTGAAATGACAGGCCCTGGACAGTCAATGAGCCTCCTTCAATAGAGCAATACTAATAGGTGCACAGGGCATAACGAGCTTTTAAAACTGACAAGAGGCAGAAAGCTGACCAAAATAACGAAACGAAAGAACTCTCCTCTAAAGCAACTCCAGGAAGAAGTCACAGCCACAGAAATGCTCAAAACAGATTTAAGCAACATAACTGAACAAGAATTTAGAACACCTGTCATAAAATGAATTGCTGGAACTAAAAAAACATCAAAGAGGCTATTGATACACAGACTAGGGACCTTCAAAAGAGCTGTGTCGAGTTAAAAAAAAAAAAAAGCTATAAATGAGGTGTATAATAAAATGGAGACGGCCACTGCATGGATTGAAGAGGCAGAGAGGAGAATAAGTAAATTAGAAGACACAGTTAT
>CM053567.1:137032086-137170492 GCA_028646485.1 Cryptoprocta ferox
ATTTACCCAAGGGATACAGAAATGCTGATGCATAGGGGCACAGGTACCCCAATGTTCGTAGCGGCACTTTCAACAATAGCCAAATCATGGAAAGAGCCTAAATGTCCATCAACTGATGAATGGATTAGGAAGATGTGGTTCATCTATACAATGGAATACTACATGGCAGTGAGAAGAAATGAAATCCGGCCATTCGTAGCAAAGTGGATGGACCTCGAGGGTGTCATGCTAAGCGAAACAAGTCAGGCGGAAAAGGACAGATATCATATGTTTTCACTCATAGGTCTAACAGGAGAAACGTAAAAGAGGACCATGGGGAGGGGAAGGAGGGAAAAGAGGGAGAGGGAGGGAGACAAAGCATGAGAGACTCTTGAATACTGAAAACAAACTGAGGGTGGAAGGGGGACGGGGAAAGGGGAAGGGGGGTGAGGGTCATGGTGGAGGACAATTGTGGGGAAGAGCACTGGGTGTTATATGGAAACCAATCTGGCAATAAACTATAAAGTTAAAAAAATAAATAAGTAAATAAAATTTTAAAAAATAAAAAATTCACTTACCTGACAAAATAAATAAATAAATAAATAAAAGGACTCCTAAGAGAAGACACAATCTTCATAGAGGTTTAATATGTAACTATTATATACTTTCTAAATATAAATATGATTAATTTTCTTATATTCTGAAATACTTTTGACCATTATCATTTGACCAAACTATTTTCTCTGTAGGTAGTTTCTACCTGATATTTATTCGTTTGTCTCATTCTATCTTCCATATCTCATAACTTCTCTTTCATATATTTCCCATTATTCTATAGATTTATGTGACATATGTAATCTGCTTTAGATCTACACTCCAATACATCAGTTTTCTCTTTGGCTGTATCTAATTTGCTATTCAATCTGCCCACTGTATGTGGATTTTTCTCCAACACAATTTTTGATTCCTGAGATAGATTTGGTTCTTAATCAAGCTTTATTTGTAAAACATATTCTTTATGTTTTCATAAGTAGTTAACATTTTAATACCTTTAAATATAATTATCACCTCTCCAAGACTAATCTATCATCTTCAAGTCTTGTAGGAGGAGGAAATTATTTTATCTGATGTATATGCTCTAGTATTGATTATTTTTCCATATTTGGTCTGTAATTTTTCAATTTAAAATTATTATTTCATTGTAAAATGCATAGTTTTTGTGAGTCCTATTATCCTGAATTGTGACAAATATTCCTACAGGGCAATTTTATGTTTGCTTTTATTCATATCACTGTGAAAGTCAATAATGTCAAATTATAATGATATCTTAATATTTCCTTGGAGGTGTAGGAAAAAATATGAAAGATCACCTACAAAGAAATGAGACATATGCAGACATCATATTCTTCTCACATCAACACTGTATGTTGGAATATGAAGCCAAGAATTCTCATTTAAAAAATGTATTTATCAGATTAAGAATTCTGTAGCAGTTCTAGAAGGCTATATCCAAATTAGAGCAGAAATTTGATGGGCTCCAAAAAGTCTTCAAACAACAGGATGAGATACAGTTGGAATAATAGCTACTAGTATTAAAGAGAGGGATTGTATTACTGATATGGAAAGAAGCATATATTTTCTGTCAACAAGAGAAAAAGCCAATAACAAATGCCAAGGAAGAGAAGTGAAGAAAGTAAGGCAAAATTGAAGAGACAGAAAGCATTTACAAATTACGGGAGAGAACTAAGCAAGAGAAGATGATGGCCTGGACTAAGAATGTGGCATACCATAGGTATGCAGAGAAAATGTGAAAGATATTAAGGAAACAGTATCAAAAGATCCTGTTGACTGACTGAATGTAGAGGAGATGAAGGGGTGATAGAGAAGGAGTTAAGGATTGTCCAAGATTCTATTTTAAACAACAGACATGATAGTTTCATTTGTTGAGAGCAAAAATATACAAAGAGGAACATATTTGAAGGAGAAAATATATAGCTGGGATTTATTGACATACTAGTGACCTTTGGAGCCTCTTGGCAGGCACAGTAAGCACCTTGTATTGCCCTTATCACTCATTGCTTAAACCAAAAATAAATAACAATCCACAAAATAAACCTATGAGTAGGGAGTAGAAAGTCACATTCATCTGAGATCTTACAATGAATGATCAGTGCTATGTATTTTATTCCAAAAAAGAGAAGAAGTTGGTAGATGTGTTGGTATTTCTTCTCTATAAAGGGAATTTTTAAAGATTATGTTTCCTCTTAAGTCCTGGCTACTAGAAGAACTAAACTTAATGTTCACATACAACATTTTTCGTTCTTATTTAAATATCTTATTCCTATAGGAGAGCCTGTTTGTATACATAAATTTCAAAAATCCGATGATACTTTTTCTAAGAAATTGAATGTATGTAGAAAGCTTAAACTGTGGGCAGCAAAAGACAACACTATAAAATAATCAGTTATTCCAATATGCAAACACTTCTATTCATCCAGAAATAGTAACTGTTGCTCTTTCTGACACAACAACTCATTCTGAAAACAGAAAGCATCTCTTCATGATCTTAGTCTATTATTAAGAAATTGCCACTCAAAAAATGTATATGGTCATGAAGAGCCAGGGAAAAAATGAAAAACTAAGATCTTTCTGAAGCTTAGCAAGAAATCAGCCCATTGGCTCCCATATGATCCTGATAATTTTGATTCTCCAAGCTGCATATACAATTATAGTTTGGGTAACTGTATGTGGCACACATACAATGTGACAACATTGGCCCTTTCTCTTGTCCTACCTAAGTACAAAGCTAGACATGCCTGAAAAATGTCATGTAAAAGGGAGGCTTGTTTCTTTCATATCATATCTTTGCTGGATATGTTTCCAAACTGGAAGAAAGATCAAATCTAGAATATTTTCTATCTTACAGACCACTTTACTTTTGCACTGATCCATTCAATACAGCTACTCATACAAGTAGGGCATATGTGTCTAAAGCAAGGAAGTTGAAGTCAGAAAGCACTGATTTGAATCCTGGCTTGGCCACTTTCTGGCTATGAAATTTAAAGAAATGAAATTGAGTTCTCTGAACACAAGTTTCCTAATCCATAAAATATAAGGCAGCAATCACAGCATTTCTGGAATAACTTGAATTAACCATCAAACCCAACTTTTGTTCTAGAATCAGTACCAGAGAGGCTAGAAACTACAATTTTATTTATTGATTTGGTCTTTAGTCTTTACCTAGGTAGGGTCTGGTACATTTATTTATTAATTTGTGTATCACTCTCCACTGCCCTCCTCCCTGCCTCTATCAGAAGTATATTTTTATTAAAATTAAATTTGTTCTTTCTTAATAGACTTCAGCTTTAAGCCTAAATTATTTTAAATGAACCATCCCAAATCATGTATAATCACGTACTTATAGCTTTACTTCCAGAATGAACTTTGGAAAGCTTACGCGAGAACAATCTAATATTTTTTAGTTAGTGTGTCACTGTTTAATGTCCATGTTATATAGTGTAACTTAATAATATAGTAAGATTAATTTGGCTTGCATCATAGCTCTAAATTCAGTTCAAAAAAGAACATGGAGGGCATTTTGAGCAATTGAGTAAGTGCTGAAAGGTATGTAAGAGTTCATGGTGAGTGTATTCTACAACACTTAAGAAATCTGTGTGTGTGTGTGTGTGTGTACATGTAGTGTTTATAAAGTTCCAGTACTTAATAGAAGTTGATATTTGCATGATTTAAGAGTATACATACCAACATACACACACACGTGTGTTTGTATGTGAATGTATGTATATGTCTATACATACACACACACACATATATTCCTCACAGCAATCCTATATAATTCATAAGTATAATTAGGAGATAGAAGTTCAAAGAGTCTCATTTTGCAACAAATATATGGAGAAACAAGGATCTGACCCCAAGGAGTGAATGTTTCAACTCTCATGCTATTTCTAATATAATTTATAAACTGCCTTTAACTCATGTTATTCTTAACTATAAATTTTGTACAATCATGTTAAGACTAAGAGACTATGATTCAAATAAGCTCAACTTACTAGCTAAGGTCACGCGTTAACTTCATAAGTAGCCAGACAGAAGCTTAGAATTTCTAAATTTAGTTAAGAGCTTACTTTCCCTGAGAGAAATACAAAAGGTATTTTTTTTGCAATTGTTCTCAAATGAAGACTTTGTTACATGACGAGCCTCAAGTAGTTTGGGAGACTGAATAAATCAGTTGGCATTCATATTCAGTAATGCCCAGGATTGTTAAATCATTTAATTCTAAATTGCCAACAAATTGGCAATTTTTACCATGGCTTCTTCACTTTAGTTTTATGAACTGAATGAAGATAGTCAGAAATCTTACAAAATATGCTGAGACTAGAAATCTCTGAACACAAACAAAAATCAAAACAAAACCATAAGACATAAAAAATCAAAACATAAAAAAGAAATCAGTACAAACACTGAACAAAAGAGACTTTTATTTTTCTTATTTTTGTATTGACTTCTCTACCTTGTTGTGGATTTATTACCACACGAAAGGCTTTTAAAAGTAAGCCAAACATAATTTACTCCTTAGGTTACTGGTTATATGAAACTCAAATCCAGGCACTTACACAGAAATTTTTTTCTTGAAGTCCGCATTATGCTTTTTTTTATGGAAGAAGCAAACAACTCAAGAAAGCTATTCCTGACTCTTCAGATCTGTTTTTAATCACCTATATTTTTAAGTACTGAAATGCCTTTTCCCAAAGCATTTTAGTTATCTACTAAACATGATCATCTTTAATACAGGAAAAATACCATCTATTTCTCTCATTCTCAGGAACTAAATTTTACTCTCTTAGAAGGTCTTATGCCCTTGCAAATGATATGGGAAATTTTATTCTAAAATTCAGTAGTAAAAGAAATAGAAGAAAGCCTACTATTTCCCTCCCCACCCCAATCTTCTCTTCCCAATGAATGTCTTAGTCATACAAACCAAAGTAGACTTATAAGCCATGTGTTTACAATGATTAGGATAGCTACATTTCCAGCATCCAGTCAACCACAGAACAGCTATTAAGCTAGATAAAATTAAAATTCACTTTAGCAATCTATATGGTATGAAAGAGCAACTGAACCAGAGCCAGAAAACTAGAATTCTAGCTCTGGCTTTGTATCTCTATACCTATATTCTAAGCCCACCACCCCTTTCCATGTCTATTAACAGGATAAGAGGTCTATTATTTTTAGTTGAATACTTTCTTTTCATGATGCTGGTTGTTGAAACATGAGCTACCATCTGTATTTCTTCTGCCTAATTCTGCTTACTGCTAAATTATGTTTAAAATAAAATGGGCTTATAAGGACAATGTCTGTTGATAGTTATGTTTATTTTACTTCCTTTATAAAGCTATTGTTTTTTTTAAATTTCTTTAGGATTTTCGTCTGTCATTTGAAAAGCTACTAAACTCAGAATTTCTTATGGAATATTCTATTACAGCTTATTACATCTGACATTACTTTTTTTTTAGTTTATTTATTTTGAAATTGGTGGGGGGGAGTGGAGGACAGAGAGAGAGGGAGACAGAGAATCCCAAGCAGGCTCTGCACTAACAGTGCAGCTCAGGGGCTCAATCTCACAAATTGAATCGTAAGATCATGACCTAAGCTGAAATCAAAAGTCGAATGCTCAACCCAGGCACCCCTGTCCTGCATCTTAATAAACATGGTTACAAGTTGGAAGATACCCCTTTAAAAACTCAATAGGGTGTAATTGGATGTTTTTACCTATAGACTAGAGTGAAGCTTAGCAGGGTTAAAAAGTGGAATCAGAAATTTATGTTACAATAAATAGGAAAGGCATCTCAACACATCCTTGTCAAGACATCCTCACAAATACAAGACTGAATCTATAAATCCACTCTCTTTTCTAAGGCAAAGGTAAATGTAAGATGAGATAAAGAAGAGTGGAAACTAGACAACCTTGACCAGAATCTACTGGACAAAAACACTGTTGATTTCAAACATAAGGTGATTTTGTCACAGATCCCTGCAGGAAGCACATTTTTCTTCTTGTCACTAAAAGACCTTTCATGTTTCTTGAAGATAAGCACTTTCTTTTTGATAGAGGATAGTGAAGAGTCTTAGAAAAACTGTCACTATAAAGAAGGTAACTTTGAAGAGAACTGCCCAACTACAGACCTGCTAATTTTTATGGACAAAGAACCCTATTCCATCAAGTTGATGGATAATGGATAATAACCAAGGGAGATTAGATACAGAGATAAAGATACAGTGGCTTCAAGAATCTTGTCTGGGACTTTGCCAAGTCTAAGCGAACAAGTCCCTGATTCCAGTGTTTGGCTTATAATTAGTGGCTGCTTGTTTCTGCTTCAGAGACTGTGTTTTACCTAGACAAGACAAGGATAAAAGAAAAGTTAATGAGTGAATCACATTTAAGTAATCTTTGTAAGTAATCTGGGCAGGAGAAATGAGCAAGACAAATCTGCTTTTAATTTAGGCCCATGGCCAAAATTCTAACAGAGGGAAGTTCACAAATGTGATTCAAAGACATAAGCAGTTAGTTATGATGTTGATAGTTCCAAAGGCAAAGAACTCATGCATTCAGGGTTCCTTTCATTGTAACCCACCTTTTCAAAGATTGCTAGAAGAATTTTACATATTAACTTGTATGAATGGAATGCTTTCAAATAAGGATCAAACTTAACTGATACACTTATGAACAAAATTCAACCAGCACATTTATGGGTGAAGTTTTTTGTAAGTCAAGCAATCATGTAGAAAATTCATAATGAAACTTAGGGAGTTATTTTTATTTAAAGTTTGTAAGATTGATTCTTCCCCTTATTTCCCATTAATATGAAATTTTATGATCACAGAAATAGAATCCAAAATGACTTCTTCTGTGGAAAGAGAAGTACAGTATTTTAAAATATACCAATCATACTATAATCAAAACAAAATGGTTGCTGTATATAATATTCCCCAATCTAAGAGCATACACAGGTAAATCACATGCCCTAGACAGGTAATTGGGAGGAGATTTGCCAAATGAATTGGAAAAAATCCTAGAGAAATGAGCATAAGGGGAGATTTATCTTCATTATTTGGGGCCAGAAAGAAAAAATACAGTAAATGGTCCCATCACTCTGACAAGTGTGACTTTTCCCTGTGTCATGTAGGCCCGATACCCTACAGTTACTCTGAAGATACATCAAAGTAAAGTACTATGCCATCTCTAAGAGAAATTGTATCACCTTTATTAAAGCTAAAATAGCCCAAATTTACCAGACAATTTTCAAATATAGTTATCTCTTTCAACAAATGGTGCTACAACAACTGAATATCCATACCCGCCCCCCAACACACACACAAACACTAAAAACAAAAAACAAAATGAAAAAAAAACTGCCTTCACATAGTGGCACAACTTATACATTACCTAACTCAGAACGAATATGGACTTAAATATAAAATATAAACTATAAATTTCTTAGGGGGGAAAAAACAAAGGAGAAAAACCAACATTTAGTGTCAGGCAAAGAGTTCTTAGTTTCGATACCAAAAGTACAATCCATAAAAGGGAAAATGGACAAACTGAACATAATCAAGATTTAAAACTTTCACATGAAGATGAAAAACCAAGCTATAGACTAGAATATATTTATAAACCAGGTATCTGACAAAAAGACGAGTATCTAAAGTATATGTGAAAACCTCTTAAAAGTCAACATTTAAAAAAAAAACAATCTTATTAGAAAATTGGAAAACATAAGAGACATTCACTGAAGAGGATATACAGAAGGCAAATAAGCACAACAATAGATGTTGCTTATCACTAATCGATAGGAAAATGCCAATTAAAACTACAGTGAAATATCCCTATATACTAATCAGAATTAAAATAAAAAATGGTGCGGTGCGACACCAAATGCTGTAGAAGTACAAAGAAGCTCATTCATGTATTGCTGGCAGAAATGGGAAATTGTATGGCTACTCTGGAAAACAGCTTGTGGTTTCTTTTATAATTAAACATGCAGTAACTATACAAGCCAGGTAAGAGAAAACCTATGTCTACACAAAAACCTATACACCAATGGGCATAGCACCCTTATATTTAAGAGTCGAAAACTGTAAACAACTCAAATTCCTTCAACAGATGAATGGTTAAACTGTGGAACATCTATGCCTTAGAATACCACTCAGCAGGGGTGCCTTGGGTGGTTCAGTCAGTTAAGTGTCAGATTTCAGGTCAGGTCATGATCTTGCAGTTCATGAGTTCAAGCACCCCATCACTGGATTCTGTTTTGACAGCCTGGAGCCTGCTTTGGATTGTATCTTCCTCTCTCTCTGCCCTTCCCCTGCTCACATTCTGTTTCTCAAAAATAAACAGAAAAAAATTTTTTTAAGAATACTACTCAGCAATAAGAAAGAATGAATTCTGATACACATAATAAATATCTAGGAATTTTGCTGAGTGGAAAAGGCCAACCATAAAAGATTATATACACTATGATTACATGTATATAACATTTTTGACAATGACAAAATTTTAAAAATGGAAGATGAGTGATTGCCAGGGTTTAGGGAGGAGGTAAGTAGAGTGACGGATGTCCTTGTTTTTTGTGGGGGTTTGTTTCCTTTTAATTTTTTTTTTTACATTTATGTATTTTTGAGAGACAGAGAGACAGATTTCAAGTGGGGGAGGGGCAAAGAGAGGAGGAGACACAGAATCAGAAGTAGGCTCCAAGCTCTGAGCTGTCAGCACGGAGCCCAAAGTGGGGCTCCAACCGTCCAACTGTGAGATCATGACCTGAGCTGAAGTCGGAGGCTTAACCAACTGAGCCACCCAGGCTCCCCTGGATGTACTTGTTAAAGGACAAAGTACAAGATCCTTACTTCCCTGAACTGAATGTTTATGGTTCCCCCTCAAATTCACATGTTAAAGCCTAATCCCCAATAAGATAATACTTGGAGATGAGGCCTTTGGGAAGTAATTAGGTTTGGACGAGATCATAGTGATAGAGCCCCAGGATGCAACTGGTGCCCTTAGAAGGGGATGAACAGCCCATAGCTCTTCTGCTATGTGAGAACAAAGCATAGATAGCCATCTATGAAACAGGAAGCAGGCTCTTACCAGACACTTAATCTGCAGACACCTATATCTGGACTTTCCTGCCTCCAGAATTGTGAGAAATAAATGTACTTAAGTCAGCCAGTCTATAGTATTTTTGTTATAGCAGCCTCAACTGACCAAAAACACTTATGGTGTTGAAATTGTTCAATTCTTGATTGTGAACCTACAAAGGCAATAAAATTGTATACGATGTGTGCATGCACACACAAACACCTGGATAAATCTGAGGAAGAGCAGTGGATTTATCAATATTAATATCCTGGTGATATTTTACTGTAATTTTCTAAAATTCTATCACTGGGGCAGCTGGGTGAAATGTACAAGGGATCTCTCTGTACAATTTTTTTTTTAACGTTTATTCATTTTGAGAGAGAGCACTAGTGAGGAAGGGGCAGAGAGCGAGGGAGAGAGAATCCCAACCAGGCTCCATGTTCAGCATGGCTTGATCCCATGACCATGAGATCATGACCTGAGCCACTCAGGTGCCCCAGCCTCTGTATTATTTCTTAAAACTGCATGTGATCCTACAATTTTTTTTCAACAAAAAGCCTAATTATCAAAATGTAGTAGTGATTAAGAACATATATACTGGAGTCAAATAACTGGAGACAATTCTTGGTTCTAATTCTGTTATCTTGACCTTCAACTTTTTTTTTTGGTAAAATGGTTGATAACAACATTACCAACTTCATCAGGCTGTTAGAATAAAATGAGATAATTCACTCAAAGAACATAGCATATTAGGCGTTGCACTAAATAAATATAAGTATTCTTTGAGGTAGAAATATAAAGTCTAATCTTGGAATCAAATTTTAGACCATGCAAATGATTTGCACAAGATGCCTTTAGGGGTGCAACTTTACTGAATGTTAAGGATAAAACATGCCTTCTGGCTTATATTTTTTCCCCTCTGTTTCAGAATCAGCCTCTATTGAGCTGTTTTGAGAAACTTCACAAATAGTAGAAGAAAATCAACATCTTTCCACTCCATACAATGCCTTAAAGCCACTAATTATCCCTTCACTTTAAATGATCAGTCTGTCAGCCTTATGTTTTCCACAACTACATAATTTAATAAAAAGCACAAAGAATAAAATGTGTTATGTATTATTTATTTATGTAAGTATATATTTGTCCTTTGACATGGACTTACAGCTATTTTATTCATAATTTATCTTTAAAGCACATTTTTCTATGAGTATATATTTCTATAGGACTTTAAGTCATTTTTCATCAGGCTGATTCTCTAGAAAGTATCATTTAAGGTTTGTCAATAAATTGAATTGTGAAAAATAACATTTACTCTTCATGATCTCATTTCTATACCACAATTATTTCTGTAAAAATATAACTTTACAACAATGGAAAATAATCAATTTTACATATATGATGCTTGGAATTTAGTGAGAGAGTACTTTTTTATTGGAAAAAAAAAGACCACAATGTTGCTATTCAACAAAATTTAAAACTGAAAATGTAAGTGGGGAAGTGATAACCACCATTCTGGGGACATCAAACAGCTGCTAGGTACTACAACATACCAGCCTCCCTGAGTATAGGGAATGAAGGTCTCAGAATTAAATCTGAGAAATCTTTCTTACTGTCATGATATCATATAAATGTATTAATATCTTAGGGAAAGAAGTAGGAAAATCTGAAAGATTCAGAATTTACTCAAAAAAGACAAAAGCACCAAGAAGACAATATTTCAAAATAAATTTTTATCAGCAAAGAAATAAAAGGCATCCAGATTGGCAAGGAAGAGGGCAAACTTTCACTCTTCATAGGCAAAATGAAACTCTATGTAGAAAACCTGAAAGACTCCACCAAAAAATTGCTAGAACTGATACATGAATTCAGTAAAGTCAAAAGAGAAAAAATCAACATACAGAAATCTGTTGCATTTATATATGCCAATAATGAAGCAGTAGAGAGAGAAATCAAGGAATCAATCCCATTTACTATTGCACCCAGAACTGTAAGATACCTAGGAATAAAACTAACCAAAGAGGTAAAAGATCTGTACACTGAAAATTATAGAACACTTATGAAAAAAATTGAAGATGACACAAAGAAATGGAAAAACATTCCATGCTCATGGATTAGAAGAACAAATATTGCTAAAATGTCTTACCACCCAAAACAATCTATACATTTAATACAATCCCTATCAAAATAACACCAGCATTCTTCACAGAGCTAGAACAAACAATCCTAAAATTTGTATGGAACTACAAAAGACCCCAAGTAGACAAAGCAATTCTGAAAACGAAAAACAAAGTTGGAGGCAGAAAAAGTTGGAGGCATCACAATTCCAGATTCCAAACTATATTCCAAAGCTGTAGTCACCAAGACAGTATGGTACTGGCACAAAAATAGACACATAGATCAATGGAATAAAACAAAACCCCAGAAATGGACCCACAAATGTATGCCCAAATAATCTTCAACAAAGCAGGAAAGAATAACCAATGGAAAAAAAGGCAGTCTCTTCAGCAAATAGTGCTGGGAAAACTAGACAGCAACATGCAGAAGAATGAAACAGGACCCGTCTCTTACACCATACAAAAAAATAAATTCAAAATGGATGAAAGACCTAAATGTGAGACCTGAAACTATCAAAATCATAGAGGAGAACACAAGCAGTAGCCTCTGTGACATCGGCCATAGCAACTTCTTACTAGACACATCTCCTGATACAAGAGAAACAAAAGCAAAATAAACTGCTGGGACTTCATCAATATAAAAATCTTCTGCATAGTGAAGGAAACAATCAACAAAACTATAAGGCAACCTTCAGAATGAAAGAAGATATTTGCAAGGACATATCAGATAAAGAGTTGGTATCCAAAATACACAAATAACTTAAAAAAAAGGGGGGGAGGGGAAGAACTTACCAAGCTCACATTGAAAAAAAATAATCCAGTTAAGAAATGTGCAGAAGAAATGATAGACATTTTTCCAAAAAAGCCATACTAACAGAAGACAAAACAAAAGACACATGAAAAGATGCTCAAAATCAATCATCATCATGGCAATACAAATACAATGAGATATCACTTTGTACTTGCCAGAATGGCTAATATTAACAACACAGGAAATAATAGATGTTGGTGAGGAAGTAGAGAAAGGAGAACTTCTCACACTGTTGGTGGGAATGCAAACTGATGCAGCTACTATGGAAAACAGTGTGGAGCTTCCTCAAAAAGTTAAAAATAGAACTACCTTATGATACAGCAATTGCATTACTAAGTATTTACCCAAAGGATACAGAAATACTGATTTGAAGAGACATGTGCACTCTGATGTTTACAGAAGCATTATCAACAATAGCCAAATTATGGAAAGAGTCCAAATGTGCATCAACTGATGAATGCAGAAAGAATATACACACCATAGAATATTACTCAGCTGTCAAAAAGAATGAAATCTTGCCATTTGCAACAACGTGGATGGAGTTAGAATGTATTATGCTAAGCAAAATAAGTCAGTCAAAGGAAGACAAATACCATATGATTTCAAACATATATGGAATTTAACAAAACAGATGAGCATAGGGGAAATAAAGAAGAGAGAGAGAGAGAGACAAACCAAGAAACAGTCTCTTAATTATAGAGAACAAACTGAGGGTTGCTGGAGGGAAGGTGTGCAGGGGGATGGGCTAAATGGGTGATTGGTATTAAGGAGGGCACTTGTGATGAGCACTGGGTGTTAAATGTTAAGTGATGAATCACTAAATGCTACTCCTGAAACTAATATTATACTATATGTTAATTGACTGTAATTTAAATAAAAACTTGAAACAAAAAATAAGAAAAGAATTTAATCAGCAGATTAAATATCCTAACTAGAACGTAAGATATTTCCTTCTCTTATCCTCACTATCACTCATTTTATTCAGTCCCAATATTTAAGAAAGGGAATGGAGTTAAAACAACAAATGGATGGGTAGGATCTCATCAAGAAATTCAATCAAGGGAATTATATTTTCTTTGTACATTATTGCTCATCTAAAATATAGTATATAAAATGTACCTTAAGGAAATTAAACATCTTTAACAGTTTAATCTATGAAAATAAAGAAAATACCTAACTACAAAGGCAACATATTAAAAAATCAAGGTAAGAAAATCATGTGCATTTCTATACACTAACAATGAATTATATAAAGGAAGGAAGGAAGGAAGCAATCCTATTCATAATAGCATCAAAAACAAGAAAACACCTAGGAATAAATTTAACCAAGGAAGTAAAATGTCTCTACAATAAAAACCTATAAAGCATTATATTTCTTGCATTAGCAAGAAATCAAAGATGACACAAATATATAGATACCTCATGTTCATGGAATGGAAAAATCAATATTGTTAAAATATCCATACAACCTAAAACAATATACAGATTCCACACAATCCCTATCAAAATTACAATGTCATTCTTCACAGAAATGGAAAACCACAAAAGATCTCGAATAGCCAAAGCAATCATGAGAAAGAAAAAAGCTGACAGGTTTATACTTCCTAATTTCAAAGTATAACATAAAACTATAGTAATCATAACAGTATAGTACTAGCCTAAAAATACATACATAGACCAATAGAACAGGGTAGAGAGCCCAGAAATAAACACCTTACTTATATGGTTAACTCATATTTGACAAGGAAGCCAAGAATATTCAATGGGGAAAAAGTAGTTCCTTCAATAAATGGTGACAAGGAAAACTGGGTAATCATATGCAGAAAAATGAAATTGGGCTCTAGTCTCACACTAATCACAAAAATTAACTTGAAATGGGTTAAAAATCAAAACCCATAGAACTTCTAGAGGAAACAGAAAAAAAGCTCCTTGACACTGCTATTGGAAATTTTTTTTTTTTGGATAGGACATCAAAAGCACAAGAAACAAAAGCTAAAATCAACACAACAGACTACATCAAACTAAAAAACCTCTGCACAGCAAAACCAATAATACAGGAATCACAATAACCTATGGAATGGGAGAAAACATTTGCCAATCATCTATCTGATAAGGAAAAATATCCAAAATATATAAAACCTCCTACAACTTGATAATAAAAACAAATAATCCAATTTAAAAATTGGCAGAGAAACTGTACAGACATTTTTCCAAAGAAAATACCCAGATAGGACCGGGTAGGCTCAGCCGGTTAAGTGTCTGACTTTGGCTCAGGTCAGGATCTCATGGTCCAGGAGTTCGAGCCACGCTTAGAGCTCTGTGCTGATGGCTCAGAGCCTGGAGCCTGCTTTGGATTCTGTGTCTTCCGTTCTCTCTCTGCTCCTCCCCTGCTCATGCTCTTTCTCTCTCTCTCTCTCTCTCTCTCTCAAAAATAAATACACATTAAAAAATTAAATATTTAGAAAAAGAAAATACACAGATGGCCAATAGGTACATGAAAAGATGCTCAACATCACTTATCAGGAGGGAAATGCAGATCAAACCCACAATAATATATAAACCTCACACTTTATAGAATGGTTATCATCAAAAAGACAAAAGATAAGCATTGGTGGTGATGTGGAGAAAAGGGAGTCCTTGTTTACTGTTGATAAACTGGTGCAGCCACTATGAAAAACAGTATAGAAATCCTCAAAAAGTTAAAGGTAGAACTACCATATCCACCAATCCCACTTCTGAGTATATATAGCCAAAGGAAAAGAAAACAAGATATCAAAAAGATATATGCACTCCCATTTTCATTATAGCATTACTCACAACAGCCATGATATGGAAACAATCTATGCATCTGTCAAATAATGAATGGATACACACACACACACACACACACACGCACACCATAGAATATTATTCAGCCAAAAAGAAGGAAATCCTGCTATTTGTGACATGGATGGATTTAGGGCATTATGCTAAATCAGATAGAGAAAAACATACTGTATGATATCACATGTATGTGAAATCTAAAACAGCTGTATTCATATAAACAGAAAGTAAGATGATAGTTACCAGCAGCTGAGTGGTAGAGGAAATGACAAGTATTAGAGGATACAAACTTGCAGTTATAAGGTGATTAAGTTTGGGAGAACTAAGCACACTTTTGTGATTAGTTAACAATACTGTATCATATACTTCAAAGTTGCTAAGAAACTAGATCTTAGATGTTCCCATCAGAAAAAAATGATAATTATGTGATATGAAGAGGTTAGCTAATACTATGATAGTAATAATATTGCAATATATAAATGGGTCAAATCAACACATGGTACACCTTAAATTTATATGTATGTAAATTATACCTCAATTTTAAAAAGCAAAAAAATTAAAACTTGAATTAAAAATGTGTTGTATTTTTTAATAAGCTTTATTTGAATTGCTTTACAAAAATAAAGGCAATAGGATTTCCCTAAGCTACATAAGATTTTTTTAATGAAGGGTGGTATAGGTAAATGGGAGGATATTCAAAGCAACAGGACGTTGTACAGGAGAAAAGAGATCTAGAAATAGTGTTTCTGACAAAGAATACCTACCCTTCAGATGGGCAGTGAGGGTCACAGGAATGGACTGTCCCATAAATTACCTTCTATCAAATGAAACCAAAATAACAGCAATTCTATATCCTACTCTCTCCTCCAAGAGGCCCAGTGCTAACCTTACAGTATCCCTATACCTCTTGTTTACATCAGGAACCAGCAAGAGCACCAGCCATTAACTCCCTCTCATTTTCACCCTGCTCTGTACTTTGGCTAATCGGATACAATTTTCCTTCTCTCCCTCTTAGACGGTTTGGGCTAATGTAACAAAGTAACATAGACTGGGTGGATTAAAACAACAAACATATATCACAGTTACAGAGGCTGGGAAGTCCATTATCAGGGTGCCAGCATGGTCAGGCTCTTGGTGAAGGACCTCTTCCAAGTTTTTAGATGGCTGTCTTTTCATTGTTCCCTCACAGGTGAAGAGGAAAGAAGCAAATTCTCTTCAGTCTCTTCTCATAAGGGCAGTAATCCTATCATGGGGCTAGACCTTCCAAAAGCTGCCCCCTCCAGATACAATTACCCTGGAAATTGGGGTTTCAAAATAAAAATTTTGGAGGGACACAAACATTTAGTCCCAATTCTCCACTCTGCTCTGAGTGGTCTAGGTAGTAAATGTATTCCTTTAACTGACCCAGCCCATTCTCAGAATGTTCCCTTCTCCTTCAAATTAAAACTGGCTGTTCCCTGGAGACAAGACAATAGAGGTTGTTGTCATTGTTTTCCTTACTCTACCTCAAATGAGTAATTACTTTTAAGTAGACCTTGAAAGAGCAAAAAGAGACAATCAAAATTTAATGTGTTTGTATTAACCTGCATGATTTCATCAAAGTAACTAAAAATGTTTTAAGTATAAAGATAAAATTAAAGATAAAAGAGATAGTACTTTAATTGGAGACAAAGATCTTGCTTGTTATCTTTTTCCATTAGTATCACTAATGGACTTAATTTCCATATACTGAATTAGGATTTCATTGTTCATTAATGAAGAGTTTATAATGAGAGCAGAATTTACATTCCTTTGTCTCTTAAGGAAAAAAACTTTCAAAAGACAACTTATGATAAATCTATCTTGGTTGAAGAAATCCTGGAGTTTGTAAATAAATGAAGTATATGAACAAATAAAGAATTTTATGTTTGGTGCTATAGGCCTTTAGTGAAAACTATTCTTCCCTATTCTTTCATTTCATTTCCAAAAGCCTCTATCCTACTAGACTGAATTCTATATAGTATTTATAGGCAGATTTGGTTTATTCTTCTAGGACTAAACAGAGTGACACAAGAACAGAACATTTATAAGTCATTTACACACATTAACAATGATAAATTAGAGCAATTATTTATAATAACCTATAAAAATATTTAGAATGAGCAATAGGAATTTTCCATAATTCCTAGTTAATATTATACTCAGCCAGTCTCATACTGTTACTGCTAGAAGAGTCTCAAGGAAAACAGTTGCATTCTGAAGGCTGTAGAGTTATATAAAGTCCAAGATTACTTCAGGTCACACACATTTGACCAATTCTTCAGAAGTCAGAAGTGGGAGGCAATTACCCAGCTGAGACAGATCCCATGTGAGGAAGAGAGTTGGTAATTAGAGAAAATTTTATTACTCTCTCCAATCACACTGAGGAGAGAAAGTCACCAACCACAGTAAGGAAGCATTATTTAACCAGCTCTGAAATATCACTAACTCACCAGAGAATGTGTTAGCGTTCCTTATTTCATAACTAATAAATTAAAATCTTCCCAGGAAAACTTTCTATACATAGGTGAACACAATACTCCACTTCATATGTATTAGTTATAATTTTGTTTCCTCAAGAAATATATTAATCCTATGCAAACTATGATTTGGTAAAATAGTTTCTATCCTTGAAAATTCCTCTCATTCTTTTTTTTAATTGTAGAGCATTCCATTTTTATTGGATTCAATTTTTCACTGATTTGCAGTTATATTCATTATAGATTTGCCTGACATGCTAATGACAGCCAAGATTTCTTCTTCCATTTATGGGGTATTAAATTTTTAATACACTGCAAATAGTCATGCTTTTTTAAGTTAATATATTTGATGACCTATGCAGAAAAGCCTTTTGTCCCAAGTTTATAAAAATATACACTCATGTGTTCTTGTAGTAAATCTATGCCTCTAATTTTGACTTTATCCTTTTTTTTCCACATCTGAAACTTCTTTTGGTTTAAGGAGCAACCAAGCTTTACTGATTTTCTCTTGTAGGCTACTTGTGAATAACATTTCCCAAGTCATGAAACCTCTAACGTATTCACAATAATTTCCTAAAAATAAAAAGCAGAAAATGGCCAAATATGCTAGACTCAGAACTACTGACAGAATCAATAGTATTTGATGCATTAGGTAAACCAAGTCAACCAACTCTCGTTAAAAACTGTATTGAAATATATGTACAGAAAAGTACACAAATAACAAATATATCATTTGCAAAGCTAACACATGCTGGTAATTAGATGTATTCAGTACAGGAAATAGACTATTGTTGGAACCCTCAGAAAAACCCCAATACCTTTTCCTAGTCACTAAATCCCAAAAAGTAAGCATTATCTCTTCACAGACTCCATGTATTAGTTTGTTTAACATAGTATAAATAGAATCATTAGTAGATACTTATTTGTATTTGGCTTCTTTTGCTCAATATTCTGTTGTAAAATTCATTTTTGCATATAACAATTTATTCTAATTGTACATTATTTTTATTATTTGAATATATCTATTTACTATTTTAATGTTGACAGAAAACTGACTAGTTTTTGGTTTCTTAATATTACAAATAATGTTGCTATGAATATATTCATACATTTTCTTGGGTGAACAAAAAAATGTAATTATATTAGAAGTAAAATTACTGATTCATAGGATATGAAACTATTCATCTTATATACCACCAAATAGTTTCCCCAAATGATTATAAAAAATTACTCTAGTTCTGCATTTGCTTAACTGATAAGCTCCTACCAGATCTGACCATCACAGACATAGTAACTATAAATGCTGAGCAAAACACATATAATCACCTGAAGGCATTGAGGAAGGGACAAAATCAGGTAGATTCTGGAAGAGAGTAGATCCTTAGAAGGAGGAAATGAAAGAGTGAGCTAAGCTGTATTTTTAACAGCCTAAGGAAAGGCTTAAATTGGTACTGTATGAAATGGCAAAAAGTGACAGAAATTGTGTTTTTCAAATATGAATAACCAGAGAACAAAATTTGATTCAAGAATAGCTACTGAAAAGTTTGAGGGGAATATCAGAAAGGTAAGCAGTCTTTTGCCAACTCCATGTGTACACAGGTCATACTTTAGAAAGCCAGTTAGGAATAAAATAACTGAATTGAAATTTGAGCAACTGCTTCTATTCTCAGTTTGAGTAAAGCCAAGCATATTGCCAACTAAAAAAAAAAAGATCCTTTGGTAGCAATTCTAGTTTCATTAAAATTCTAAATATAACACTCAATGTCCAGAATGCAATCCAAAATGACTTGACAAACAAAAAAGGCAGGAAAATGTAACCAATTACCAAAAGAAAGATACCAATAAAGACCAACTGAGAAAGACCCATTTATTTGGGTTTAACAAATAAGAATTTTAAAGCAGCAAGTAAAACTCAGTGATTAAAGGAAAATATGCTCATAATGAATTAAAAGATAAGAAATCTCAGCAGAGAAATGACTATAAAGAAGAATCAAATATAAGTTAATTTGAATGAAAGCACACTATTTGAAATAATATCAATATAGTTAAAATGGGGATAGATCAATAGAAATTGTGTAATATAAGAATAAAGACATTGAAAAACACTAAACAGAGTCTCAGAGAAATATCACAAAATTTATTATAAATATAAGTGGAGTCTCAGAAGGAAAAGAGAGAATGAGTCAAAATCACTGTACAGAAATCTGTTGCATTTCTATACACAATTAGTGAAGGACCAGAAAGAGAAATCAAGAAAAAGATCCCATTTATAATTGCACCAAAAACAATAATATACCTAGGAATATAAACCTAACCAGAGAAATAAGACTTGTAACTCTGAACACTATAAAACACTAAAGAAAATAATTTAAGATGACACACAAAAAATCGGAAGACATTCTATGCTCAGGGATTAGAAGAACAAATATGGACAAAATGTCTATACTACCCAAGCAATCTATACATTTAATGCAATCCCTATCACAATACCATAGCATTTTACAAAGCTAGAACAAACAATCCTAAAATTTTGTATGAAACCACAAAAGACCCCAAACAGCCAAAGTAATCTTCAAAAAGAAAAGCAAAACTGGAGCCATCACAATTCCAGACTTCCAAATTATATTACAAAGCTGTAGTAATCAAAGCAGTGTGGTATTGGCACAAAAGTAAACACGTAGATCAATGAAATAGAATAGGAAACCCAGAAATGAACCCCCAACTATATGGTCAATTAGTCTTCAATAAAGCAAGAAAGAATATCCACTGTGAAAAATAAAGTCCCTTCAACAAATGGTGTTGGGAAAACTGGATAGTAACCTGCACCCAAAACAATGAAACTAAACCACTTTCTTATACCATAGACAAAAATAAATTTAAAATGGATGAAAGACTTAAATGTAAGACCTGAAACCATAAAAATCCTAGAGAAGGACATAGGCAGTAACTTCTTTGACATCGGCCATAGCAACTTCTTTCTGGATGTCTTCTAAGGCAAGGGAAACAAAAGCAAAAATGAGCCGTTGAGACTTCATCAAGATAAAAATCTTCTGCACAGTGAAGGAAACAGTCAAAAAAACTAAGAGGCAACCTTCAGACTGGGAGAAGAGATTTGCAAATGACATATCTGATAAGGGGTTAGTATCCAAAATATATAAAGAACTTATCAAACTCAACACCCCCAAAATTAATAATCTAATTTAAAAATGGGCAAAAGACATGAATAGGCATTTTTTCAAGAAAGACATACAGATGACCCACAGATACATGAAAAAATGCTCAACATCGCACATCATCAGGGAAATACACATCAAAACTACAATGATATATCACCTCACACCTATCAGAATGACTAAAATCAACACAACAAACAATGGGTGTTGGTGAGGATATGGAGAAAGAAGAACCCTCTTGCACTGTTGATGGAAATGCAAACTGGTGCAGCCACTATAGAAAACAGTATGGAGATTCCCCAAAAAGTTAAAAATAGAACTACCCTATGATCCAGCAATCACAACACTAGGTATTTACTGAAAGAGTACAAAAATACTAATTAAATAGTACACATGCACCTCGATGTTTATAGCAGCATTATGTACAATAGCCAAATTATGGAAACAGCTCAAGTGTCCATCAATTGATAAATGGATAAAGATGTTGTACACACACACACACACAAAGTATTACTCAGCCATAGAAAAGAATGAAATCTTGATGTTTACAATGACATGGATGGAGCTACAGAGTATTATGCTAAGTAAAATAAGTCAGTCAGAGAAGGACAAATACCATATAATTTCAATCATATGTGGAATTTAAGAAACAAATGGGCAAAGAGCAAGAGAGAGAGAGAAAGAGAGAGGCAAACCAAGAAACAACAGACTCTTAACTATAGAAAACTGATGGTTACCAGAAGGGAGTGGGTGGGGTGATGGGGATTAAGGAGTGCACTTGTGATGAGCATCGGGTGATATATGGAAGTAATGAATCACTATACTGTACAACCAAAGCTAATATTACACTATGTGTTAACTAGAATTTAAATAAAAACTTGAAAAGAATGGATGAAATTTTTTCAAATTCTGTATTTACAAGTTGAAAAAAAGCTCAATGAATCCCAAGTAGAGTGAATATGAAGAAAACCTTTCTAGGCATATACCTGCTAATAACCAAAGATTAAGAGAAATTCTTGAAGTCAGTCAGATAGCAGATACATTAAATAAAGGAGAACAACAGTTCAAATAAACAATACATTGTTATCAGAAATGATGAATGTCAGAAGATAGTCTTTAAAAGTCAAAAGAAAAAAAACCTGACAATCCAGAATTTTAAATTAAAAAATTTTTTTAAATGTTTATTGATTTTTGAGAGAGAGACAGAGCACAAGTTGGGGAGGTGCAGAGAGTAAGGGAGACACAGAATCTGAAGCAGGCTCCAGGCTCTGAGCTGTCAGCACAGAGCCCTATACAGGGCTCAAATGCACAAACTGTGAGATCCTGACCTCAGCTGAAGTCACTCACTTAACCAACTGAGCCATCCAGGCGCCCCCCAATCCAGAACTCTATATCTAGAGAAATGTTCCTCAAGAATGAAGGAAAAATAGACATTTTCAGTGCATATAACCACTATAACAGAAAAGATGTAAACTGTATGTATATGGTTGTGTATGTTTTCATTATTCTTTTGTAAAGTGATCATTAATTTTAAGCAGACTTTGAAAAGTTAATATGTATTATAACCCCAACTTAACCACTAAACAATAATGCAAAGAGACATGGTCTAAAAACCCAATAGCTTAATCAAAAGGAATGTTTTGCTTCTCTTCATACAAAATCAGGTTTTATCTGTAGTTTTGTTTATTTCTTCCTAGTCCTTATACATGTGCCCTTATTGCATTGGCAAAGAATAGTACAATATTGAAAAAAAGTAATAGTTAGGCCTCTTCATCTCACTACTGATCTCAGGGTAGGAATATTTCACCATTACCTGGGATATGGGCAGTAGGGTTTGTTTTTGGTTTTTAATATTATTTATAAGATTAATGAAAAATGGGTGTTATAATATATCAAATACTTTCTCTACATCTATTTTGATATCATTTAATTTTTTCTCCATTAATGATGGGATGAATTACACTGACATTTCAAAATATTAAACCCTAATTGCATTCCTGCTAGAAATTCCACTTGAATATAATGTAGTTCCTTTTCAAAGTATGTTTACTTATTGTTTGCTAATGTTTTCTTTAGAATTGTTAGATCTACATTTAAAAGAAATACAGGCCTGTAATGTTATTTTCTTTAATGTCTTTCTTAAATCTTATTACCAAGGTTATGTTACTCTCATTAAATGAATTGGATAGTGTTCCTTTTACTCTATTCCCTGAAAAAGTTATTGAAGAAAGTGTGTTGTTTTTTCCTTAAATATTCTAGAAGAATTCACTGTGAAGACAGGTAGGCCTGAAACATCCTCTGTAGGAAAGTTTGGGGCTTTTTTAAAAATATTTGTTTAGTTTTGAGAGAGAGAGAATGTGGGAGAAGGGCAGAGAGAGGGGGAGAGAGGATCCAAAGCAGGCTCTGTGCTGACAGCAGACAGCCCAGTGTGGGGCTGGAACTCACAAACCAACCGTGAGATCATGACCTGAGCTGAAGTTGGACACTTGACTGACCACCCAGGCATCCCAGGAAAGATTTTTATTATAGATTCAATTTGATAGCAAACTGTTCAGATTTTCTATTTCCTTTTAACTCAGTTTTGGTAATTTGTGTTTTGAGTAATTTTTCCATTCCATTTAAATTTTCAAATTTATCACCACAAAGTTGTTTTTGTGGTGATTTTTTTCTTAGCTTTTTAATGTCTGTAGGATATATAAAATAAGTGTACTAATTAAATTTATGCTCATGCCATCTCTTGGACAGTGCTAGAACTTTAGAACATTTCCCACATAATACATTCAGTAAATAGTTTTTTAGGGATGATATGATCATTAAATAATTTCATCTTCTGTAGCATCACATTGTTTTCACAACACAATTATCTAATTGGTTAGTGTGGAAGGGTTATTATAAGATATAAACCTAAGGATTTTTTTTCATTGCCAGCACACTTTTCATCACAAGATTTGTCCTGACAAAAGAAAGCCAATTCAACAGCAAATTTAAACAAACTTGTTCATTCAATAAGTATTTCCCCTAGCAGAACTATTTGCCCTTTAAAAACAAAAAAAAAGAAAGAAAAGAAAAGGAAAAGGAAAACTTCACCAAGCAAGAAAGATGCTTACCTAACACAAAATAATCATTCCCATCTGGTAGAATTTCAGGCACTGAAATTTCAAGTGAGCTATTTTTGGGTGGGGGTGGGGTGTGCGGGTAGGAGGGTCCAGGTACATTCCTAGCATTCCTAGTACATTTCTCTGTATTTAATTGCATATATACTACTCAAAGAGTCAGGCCTAATCTCCAGACTTTCTGTGAAAAACAGATCCAAGATCTTTTCTTTCTTTCCCCCTAAGACATCAGCTAGTTTTTTACAGGATCTCTCATATGCTCTAGATACTAAATGGAGAATACTGCTTTTTTAAAATCTGTTCTTATTGTCAGGCCATTCATTTTTTTGTTTCTTGTTTTAACCAATATGATATTATTTTACAATACAACTTTATATACTGATATATTCATAATAATATTAAGTCCTTTACTCTGGGGAAAAAAAAAAACGGTCCATTTGTGCACATGAGGAAAAGAGCTGAATTCTTACCAAATTTTTCTAAAACCAGTAAAACAAGACAATAGATGATGGTTAAAAATATCCTACCTTTTGCAGTCATTTTATCAAATATTTTAGAGACATAATATTAAAATCATTTTCTGTACTTCTGACAGGAAATAGATACCATTTTGTGAAGTTTCTGTAGTAAAATAACCTATAAACTATTATAGTCTTAGACTGTCAAGCAATATGCAAGATGATTGCCAAGGGTCAAAAACCTTGGGACCAATTTGCCATTTATGATTGGCGCTTGAAAAGTGATTAGCCATCTACTTTCTCCAGGAGGGGACCAAGAAAAGTCAGAGACAATGAAAAATCACGGATTGACAAGAGAGAAATTTGTATACACATCAGTAACCTTTCTGGAAATAACCTCAGGCTACCATTTGATACATTTATCAGAAATTATATATATATATATATACACACACACACACACACACACACACACAATTAGGTTAAGCAATACCATTCTCCACATCTGATGGCTGAAGCAGGCAATCAAGCAAAGTTTGACTTGAAAATCCAAGTTTCATGCAAAATCTAGATCAAATCATTATTTAAAAGGTCAATGTATTTTGGCCTTTGCTATGTTTTTACCTATTACTAGAGGATAAAACAATGCATTTAACATACTAAAGCATGCATTCTTTAGGCTGTATGCTCCAGTATGGTAGCCACTAGCCAGATGAGGCTATGTAGGCTTGTATTTAAATCAAAATTAAATAAAATTTAATATTCAGTTCTCTTCAGTTCTTCAGTCACATTGCCCACGTTTTTAGTGCTCAGTAGCCACACATGATTAAGCAGCTACAATATTGGGCAGCATGTATTTTAGAACATCTCCCTCATCACAAATTTCCTCTGAACAGCTCTGCCTAGGAAATCAAGATTTGACAAACAGAACTGAGCTAAGAAAAAACAACAGCATACCTCCCTTCTCCCTGTGACCATAATTTTATATATTATATTCAATCAAAAATGTTTACTGGGTACCTATCATGTGCCAGGTGCTATCCTAAGTATGGGACTAATATGGTGAAAAAGAAAGTCAACTTCTCTGCCCTTATTAGCATCTGCCTTCCAGAGAGAGAGGGAATAAAGAAAAATTCAAGCAAGCAAATGAACCAAGAATTTTTAGTAACCACTACATGAAAAATAAAATAGAGTGATGTAATAGAGAGTGACCAGAGGAAACAGTGCATCAGGGTCATGGCAGGAGATACTCTTTAATGTTAGAAGGCAAAGGCCCTCTAAAGGGGTTACATTCAGAATGAAACCCAAGTTGCATGAGGGAGCCCACTAACAGAAACCTCAGGAAAGAGCCATCCTGGTAAAGAAAATAGCTATTGCAAAGGTCCTATGGAAGAAAGCGGCCTGGCCCACTCTAAATTGTTAGGGGGCTCATAAGGCTAAAGGGTAATGAACATAGCAAGGGTACCACAAGGTGGGCCCACAAATAAGCAGGGCTAAGTCACTCAGGGTCTCACAAGCTATCATAAGGGCATACATTTTTTCCTAAGTGTAGGGAAAAGTCATTGGAGCATTTCCAGCAGGGCCATGACCTGATTTTAAGTGTTGGCTCTTAACAATCATGTGTGGATCTTGTCCTCTCACTAAACAACAGGGACTTACCTTATGCAGAAATATGCTTAACTTCCTCCCTAAACTTAAAAAATACTGGCAATAGAACCAGTCTTCCCTTGATCAACTCTGAAGGGAAGTTAATCTTTCTTCTTTGTATTCTCTCAGTACCACAGAAGTATCATCGAAAGCTGGGATAGGTCTCCAATAACAGAGCTATATATCACCCATTCTCCTACTCACTAGTCATAGGATAGGACTAAGCTCTGAAACTCCCACAAATCTCATTTTCCTCATCTGTAAAATGGGATATAAAACCTGCAAGGGTTATCACTCAAAAGGATTAGAAGAAAAACAAAACGGAATGTGTGCTTTGTGAAATTAAAGATTTCACACAATCATATTTTCCTCATACCACGTCCTCAGATTCTAGGTTTTCAACACTAAAATATTTTTTTAAAAATTTAATGTTTATTTTTTGAGAGAGAGAGAGAGCAAGTGCACGCGAGTGGGAGAGGGGCAGAGAGACAGGGAGACACAGAATATGAAGCAGGCTCCAGGCTCTGGGCTGTCAGCACAGAGCCTGAAGCAGGGCTCAAACTCACAAGCCCTGAGATCATGACCTGAGCCAAAGTCAGATGCTTAACAGACTGAGCCACCCAGGTGCCCCAACATTAAAATATTTTTAAAATTCTAAGTCTGGCAATGTATATGAGCTCTCACCAATTTAAATAAGTCTAACCAAAAGCTATGTAATTATCCACCCCCTCCCCCCAAAATGCATATTTAGGTCCCAAGAAACATAAAGAGGAATGGACACCAATCATTCTATGTCTCCCAAACTGTTAGAATGAAATTTCTATGAAGCTATAATTTTAACCCAAAAATATTCAAGTTAGTCCCTTAGTAACTGTATGGATGATAGGTTATTCTTTCAAATATGAGCTAAAGTGCTAACAAATATATACAATCTAAACAGTCTGTTTTATATGAAGTTGACATTTCATCTTGGATTCCTATCATTTTCAAGTTCTATCCATTTCTCTCAGTTGATAAATAACCAGCTAGAAACATTTGCTTTTATGTTCTCCTTTTGTTTCTCTCTGCTTATAAGCAGAGTTGAAAATAGCTTTTGAATGCCATGGGTGTGTTTCCTGAGGCTACTGTAGATTTTTATTTTGCTCCTTAGCTTGTGGCCATAGAATTTTGAGCACTTCCAGTGATTTCAAATTATATACATCTCCTACCTTCAGTCAAGGTCAAGGAACATATTTCTATTCCATTCTATGAAAGCATAAAGAAAGGAAACCCATATATTCCATTTACAATGTTTTCCAAAATCCCACAGTGAATACATTCGAATAATTACTTCTCATTCCATCTCTCCAATGTCATAGCAGATATTTGCATTTTAACAAACTTACATAGTACTGTCTGAAATGATTTCAAATATGAACTTATGTAATTTCCATATCAACTATGGTAGGTACTACTATGCTCCTTATTTTACCATGGGAAAAAAATGAAACAAACTAAAGTAAAATACCTTGTCTAAGGGTAAAGAGCTAGCATATGACGAAGCTGGGATTTGAACCCAGGTCTTCTGTGCTCTTAACTTCTACAGTATAATATTCTATATTTGGTGGACACCAAGGATTATATTATTAAAGTAAAATGTCAAAGAATAAGTGTAAGCAAAAATGACCTAAGTCAATTTAGTCACATGTAAATCTTGGGGGGTTTTGGCAAATGTCCAAATTGAGAAGCAAATAATAGTTATAGGTCACTTTTTCATAGTCCCCCTACCAGGTTACAATGAGAGCAATTACAAAAAAAAAAATGTATGCCACACAGACATTTATTACTAATAGGAATCACACAATGAAGCCCAGTTCTGTCCTTTTAGTTGCACCAGCAGCATGTTGCATAAAAAGTACATACACAGTAATGGTGACAATACTCTAGACACAGACTCTGACAAATCACCTAGTTAGAGGCAGAAGTTCCAGAAAACTATCAATTAGCAGCTGAGCCCAGAAATATTCGAGAATCAATCATGGAGTTTACAAGATTTTTTTTAATTTTTTTTTTTGTTATTATTATTATTAGAGCGTGCGAGCAGGGAAGAGGGACGGGGTGGCAGTGGGGACAGAGAGAGAGAGAGAGAGAATCCCAAGCAGACCCCACACTCAGTGAAGAGCCCAACACAAGGCCTGATCCCATGACCCTGGGGATCATGACCCAAGCCAAAATCAAGAGTCAGATGCTCAACTGACTGAGCCACCCAGGCACCCCTACAAGATTCTTATATGCCATCTTTGGAAGAGTAGGACTGTCCCTCATTATTCCTGGCCAATTCACATATCATGAATATTGGGAGTTTCTCTTATCAAAATCCACTTCCGCCATCTGTTGAGCTAGTAACAAAACCGTTACTGGGGATCAGGGGCAGAGAGCTCAAAAACATGTGTAGTAGTCTCAAGAGTGCTCTTTAGACAAAATGCTAGCCAACTACCCATGAATTATGTATCCCATTTTGGAGAAGGTAAAAATTTCTAAGGTATAAATTAGAAATTATACCAAACTGTGAATGTTGAAGTATTTTAAATTCTAAAACATCTATTAGAGTTGTCTCCCATTCCCTTTAATTCTGGAACCAGGCATTACCAGGGTTGAATACCTAATTAGGTAAACTAAGCATGTGCCTAAGTTGCCAGGAAGGCAGCCTAAGAGGGTTATTAGATTTATTACACTTGTATTATGGTTCTATACTTCTCTCCCTCACTCTGGAGTGGACCAATGTGACCTTGGCATAGCGGTTAAGATGTATCACACTGATGATCCAGTCCCAGGAAGTGCTGACTAAATCCACAATCTGCCTAAGATCCCACATGCATGCGTCTATCCAATGTAGTTCTGCATCATTTTCAGAGATCTCTATTTCTTAATCACATGTTTTCCTTATGTGCTATATGATTTTATAAACAGTGATATACATACTCTAAGGAAGTAGGTTATCATAAAATAAATGTATAACTTTTTAATAATCCTTTTTTTTTATTTTATAGAAAAGAAGATACCTCTTTTCCAAAAGGAAATACAAATTCATCCCAGGACAGTGAGAAAACTGTCTTTTCATGCACTTCCTGAAAAAGAAAAAAACAAGTTTTCCTCTGCTGGCAAGAAACTGAAGGGCTGATACATGGATTGTAATAATAATAATAAAAACAACTCAATATAAAATGGGAAAAAAATCTGGATAAGACACTTCATAAAAGAAGATATGATCAGTATGTGTATGAAAAAAAGTATTCAGTATCATTAGTCATCAGGGAAATATAAACTAAAACCACAATGATATACCACTACAATCCCACCACAATGGCTAAAATTAAGAAGACTGGAAACACCAAATGGTGACAAGGATATAGAACAATGGATCATTCATATCCTCTTTATGGGAATTTAACATGATACAACCACTTGGAAAATTGTTGGTAAATTTCTTATAAAATGGGACATTTACCTATCATGGAACCTAGCAATTGTTTCTAGGTATTTATCCCCAAAAAGAAAAAGAAAAACAGAAAGATATGGTCACAAAAATACTTGAATAAGAATTTGCATTAGCAGGGGCACCTGGCTGGCTCAGAAGAACATACAACTCTTGATCTCAGGGTCATGAGTTCAAACCTCATGCTGGGTGTAGAGATTACTTTAAATTAAAAAAAAAAAAGGATAATGCACAGCAGCATTATTTGTAATAGCCAAAATCTGAAGAAAAAAAAACCCCAGTGTTCATCATGTCTATTGGTATAAGAATGATTAAATAAAGCCATATATTCATACTTCTGGCAATAAAAAGTAAAGCACTACTGATGCATACAAAATATAGGTAAGTCTCAAAAACATCGTTCTCCTGAAAAGGTCTTACAGGAAAGAATACAGCTGTGTGATGGTATCTTCTACTTGAAATTCTAAAAGTCACCTATGGTTGAAAAAAAAATTAGAATGCGGGTAGTTACAGGGTGGAGAATGGGGATTTGCCTGGGAAAGGTACAAACTTCCTGAAATGATCATAGATGTTTGGGTTGCACAGGTCAAAGTTTACTGAATATACAGTTGCAGATTATACATTTAATTATATGCAAATTTTACATCAAGTAAAACTATAAATATTTAACTTTTGTTAATAAATTTCATGTTGAATTATTTAAAGGGAAGTGTACAGAGGTCTTTACTCTGCATTGAAATAGGTCTACAAATAAGATGTTTAGGGGCATCTCTGTGGCTCAGTCAGTAAAGCAGCTGACTTCACCTCGGGTGATGATCTCATGATTCTTGAGTTCAAGTCCTGCATCAGGCTCTGTGCTGACAGCTCAGAGCCTGGAGCCTGCTTTGGATTCTGTGTGTCTCTCTCTCTGCCCCTCCCCCAAAAATAAATAATAATAAAACATTAAAAAAATTAAAAAGATGTTAATAGATGGATAGAGAAAAATAGGCACACAGATATGTGATGAAAAGAAGTAAAATGCTAATGGAAAAACCTATGTGCCACAAATATAATTGCTTAATGTAGAAGTCTTTCAATTTTACTTTGTATGTGATCATGTTCATAAATAAAACCAAAACAGAGAGCCTTTGTAACATTTAACATCCATTCATTCAGTAAACATTTTTTGAACATTTGATACAGCAGAATAAAGTCTTTACTCCAATGAAGCTTACAGTTCCATTCTAGAGAGTAATAAAAACTAATCATGTACATTGGTAATATGACAGGTGGTGAAAAATTCTAAGAAAAATAGTGCCCAATAAGAGTAGAAGTAGCTCTTTAAATAGTGTTAATGGAAAAAGTGTCTCTGTTAAGACCATATTATTATAGTGACCTGAATGAAGTGAAGGAATATATTTGGGTTAACAGCATTCCAGGCAGAGGCAACATCAAATGAGAAGGCTTTGAGGTGTGTATGTGGCCCATTAAAAACAAAAACAACAGAAACAAGGAAATCAATGTTATCTGGAATAAAGCAGAAATGAAACAGAAGATCAGAGAGATGGGGGTAGGCAGAAGAATGGAGTAAAGAATTTTATGTATAACTATGGTTACTATAGCTTATAACTATGGTTAGAAATTCAGATTTTTACCCTGAGTAATAATGGAAGCCACTTAAAAGCTTTGGGCAGAAAGTGATGGAATGTGACTTATAGTTTACATCAGTCAACCTGTTATTCTGGTAATAAACTACAAAGAAACAGTTTTCATAGTAGACCTAATAGTGAAATTATAAGGGAGACCAGTTAGGTCTCCATATTGGCAAAGTCCAGTCAAAAATAAAGGTGTCTTTGGTTAGGATAGTTTTAATGCAAGTGATAAGAATATATATGTCCAGATATGATTCTGAATATATGTACATGATGGAGCTGACAGAACCTCCTCATGGGTTGGATGAAAAGTCTGAGTGAAAGACAAGGAAAAAGCAAAAATGGCAAATGGAGGTGTCAGTAAAATGGGAACTAGTAAATGAAAGAGCAAGTTGGAGTGGGGAAGATATTAAGAATCTACATTGAGGTCTGTCAAATCTGACAAGACTTTTAGACATCCAAATGAGAGGTCAATTTGTAATTGGATAAACTGAATCTGATCTCCAGCGGGGAGTGGTTGGTGTTTAAGCCATAGAACTGGTTGAGACCACTCAGAGAAGTGAGTACAGATGGACTGAAAAGGAGGAAGGTCATGGTTCAGAACATAGCTCTAGGGCATTTCAACCTTCAAAGTCAACAAGATGAAAATCACCCCCCAAGGAGATGAAGAAGGATGTCTAGTGCAATAGAATGGGAAATAAAAGACTGTGACCTGAAATTAAAAATAGGTCTCAAGAAGGAGAGAGTGATGAGTGTGCCCAATGCTGCTGGCAGACAGAAGACTAATAATTGGCCTCAAGTTGACAATTAGAGTTTATCAGTAACATAAATGCTAATTACTGTAGTGCATGCTTTATATTCCAATTTTTATGTATTTTTTAACATTTACTTATTTTTGAGAAACAGAGACAGAATGTAAGCAGAGGAGGGGAAGGGAGAGAAGGAGACACAGAATCCAAAGTAGGCTCCAGGCTCTGAGCTGTCAGCACAGAGCCCCACACAGGACTCAGACTCACAGACTGGGAGATCATGACCAGAGCCAAAGTCAGAAGCTTAACCAATGGAACCACCCAGGTGCCCTTTTTATATTCCAATTTTAAAAAATTTCCTTTTGCCCTGTACTGTTCTGCTGTACATTTAAAGAATCTTAGTCCTATTTTCTTTAGTTCAAACTATATTAATTTCAGTGCTTACCCTTCAAACTACCATCCTCCCAAATGATAGTGAAAAGGATCTCAAGAAAGATAAGGAGAGAATGTTTTATCTTCTCCTAGAGTAGGAGAGAAGACAGCATTCGGCATCGTAAAACTAGTTATGATGAGGTATAACTTGAAAACATCCACAAAAGAATTATCTTACTTTCCCACCCTATGAAGTCTTACATGAATGTGTAATTCCATTCTATTTTTTTAACATTATAAAATTGCTGTCCTTAAAGTAGTCACACAAAATATATAAAGAGTATGCCTACATATGCTGAAGAGATTATTCTTAACATCCTGAGAAATAGTACCTTTAATATTGAAAAATTTATAGATCTTTTGTGTTGTTTTAATAATTTTACCATATTAAAAATTAGATTAACATGTTTATTTTCCAAAAGCTTAAATAAAAATGAGGCTCTGTCTAAGCCCAAAGAGTTGAAAGATTTCCTTCTTTGCCTTTTATTGGTAAAGACATAATACATCTCATGAGTCCGCTGGACTCCTTCCTCAGAGAACTGAGAGTCTTTGTCTCCTTTAAATTAGTAGTGCCCTTGATCAGTCTTTAGATGGGGTGGAGGAGATAAAAGCCTGATTGGAATGGGTGCACAAGAGACTAGGAACAAAGGAAGGGTGGAGGGGAACAGAGAAATGGAGCATTAGCTGAAAGAGCATGTGGATTAAGAGAAAGATTGCATTTTTTTAAAAAATGAAAATAGTTATATCATTCTTGCATGCAATGGGCACAAAATAGTGGAGACAGAAATTTTGAAGATGCAGGAAGGGAGAGGTGGAAAATATCAGGGGCAATGTATTTGAGGAGGCTAGGAGAGATGAAACTGAGACACAAGTGTAGTAGTTGGCCTTCGGTAGGATTATAGCTTCATCCAGTGTAATAGGAAGAAGGCCAAGAATCTCAGTATAGATGCCACAGATCGCTATGAACATTCTCTATTTCTTTTATTTTCTCAGTGAAAAAAAGAAATATACCAGCTGCTATCAGGAAGAAAAGGAGGTGTTTCAAGTTTGTGGGGAGAGAAGATGGGAAAACAGATGTGTATGACTGAAGGAGAATATAATGATTAGGGAAAAGTAACAGAACAGCTAGGCTAGTTTCCCTTGAAACCTAATTCAAATTTGTGATCATGAATTTAGGAGGAGTTCTGGCAACAACTTGGAGATTGAACTGAAGCATATATACCAAATGAAACTGTAGAACAAAGGAAGTCACATAAATTCATAGTCTGTACATTTACCCTTACTTCTCTTCCTCAGATATGTGTGGATGAATGAATGGATGGATGGAAGGCAGGCATAAATACATAAGTTAAGACCCTGAGTGATGCAGAACACTCACGCCACTTCTTCACTAGCTAACCAGTACTTAACTTCCCTGATTTTAGCTTAACAATTACTTCCTCAGAAAAGCATTCTGGCTGTCCTGCCACACCTATCACTCCCAGATTCTTTGATTACACCCTGTACTACTCTGTAGCACTTACCCCAATTACGTAAATGAATGCTTCTGTAATTATTTTTCATGTTTTTCTTTCCCTACAGGCTGTTAGCTTCTTAAGGTCAAGAGACCATGCCAGCATTGGCTGTTTATATGGCCAGCATCAACAGAGCTTGACATGGTCATTCACTCATCCACTTAAGTCACCAGACATGTGTGAGTGCCCTCTATGAGCCATTAACCATGAGGCAATGTACTCACATGCAGACTTTATGGTCTTGGCAATAAAGAATTAATCAAAATATCACATAAATATCTAATAACTATGATCAGTAATACATTAAAAAATACAGACTTCTATGAGATATGAAGGAGACTTGTCTAATCTGGGAAACTAGGTAAGGGTTACCTGGAGAAACATAATTTAAGCTGATGTTTGAACGATACTAAAAAGTGGATCTGAGGTGGAGAAAAAGCACGTGGTCAGAGAAAACAGGTACAAAGTCCCTGTGGCAGAAGTATGCATGGTATGTTTAAGCAACCAAAAGAAACTAAGTGAGGTACAGCCCAAATAGGAGGACAAGGAGAAGGAAAGTAGGCAGTATTAGATGAGTCTAAAGAAGGAGGCATTGCCTGAACAAATGAACACTATACACATAGACACACACAAATTTTTAATTTATATACACATATAAATTCAAGGAGCAAAATAATTGCTCTCATACTGTGGCTGAGTCCAGTTTTTCCCATTAGATCTTTTTACCACGTTTTCCACCCGTCAGTGATGTTCATGTAAATTCAATAAGCAAATAATTTATTCATATCAAGAGAAAATCAAATGCCACCACAAAGGTAAATAATTACCAAAAATAAGTGTGAAAGGAAAAGTGTCAAAATCAACTTATCAACAAGCCAAAATCTCAAGAACCCATCAATAGCTGTTAAAACAATATTTACAGTGCAAACTCCTATTTTGTTTCAGCAAAACAGTATCTTCCATCAAATCATATTAAAACTGTTTACTTTTATTAGCTTTATTTTACTAGCTTTATATTTATTTGGGCTTTAAATTTTTCATTTTATTTAATCATTCTTCAGAATGGTGTAGACAAAAGGGATTTGTGCCTGGTTTTATATTTGTCCAGATTTGAATAGAATTATAATCAAATAATCAAGTAGAAACCTATCCATTGATTATATTTGAACATCACTGCAATAAAAAAAAGTGTCCATAAAAATTTCCTATTAAAATGGATATTTGCTCTAAGAGAAACTTTTTTATTCCCTTTAAACAAAACTTATTATTAAATTAGCAAAGAATGAATCTAATTCTTTCCAAAGAATTAGGAAAGACAAGTAAGAGTTGAAGAGTCCCCTCCAATATAGAAAAAAACAAATTAACCTCCACAAACTGGTCATTTTACATGTATTATCTCCTAAATGCTTAAACTAAAAATATAAAAACCACGGCCCCATCTGGACTCCTGCCATTTACTAAGCAAATTTCATATATCAGGTAAAATATAAGCACTCCATAAATATTGTTTAATTTTATTTTTTATGTTTGTTTATTTTTGAGAGAGAGTGCCCACATGAGCAGGGGAGGGGCAGAGAGACAAAGAAAGAGAGAATCCTAACCAGGCCCTGCACTGTCAGCATGGAGACTGATGCAGGACTTGAATTTGAGAACCGCGAGATCATGACCTGAGCCAAAATCAAGACTGACACTTTAGCCAACTGAGCTACTACCAATGCTATTTAATCTTAAAATATTATTTAATTAAATAGTCTTAAGAACAATATAGGATAGGTATTTCTTTCTGCCCAGTTCTGTCCAGTTTATGGGTTAGGAACCTGAATCAAAGGAATTAATCAGTCTACAATCACCTAACTAAAGTCTAGGAATTAGACTAAATGTGTCTGAGCTCAGAATCTAAGTTACATTGAGTTTCAAGGTAAAAAGGAATTTACCCAGTGCCACACAGTGAGTGTGTGGGGAGCTAGTTAGTCTGGTGTTTCCTACTATACTACAACCTGTTGAGAGCACATGGTAAAGGATCCAGATGACAGGTCAGCTCTCCAGAGAAGAGCTTGGAATGCTAATGAAAACTGGATAGTGAAACTCAAAGATAAACCTCCCCCTTTCTTAATATTTGAGAGGGAGAGTGTGTGGCCAGTCGGAGAAGAGGCAGAAATAGAGGGAGAGAGAGAACCCCAAGCAGGATCCACACTGTCAGCACAGAGCTAGACGCGGGTCTCAAACTTGCAAACTGTGAGATCATGACCTGAGCTGAAATTGAAAGTTGGACACTTGACTAAGCCACCCAGTTGCCCCCCAAACCCTCCTTTTACAAGTTTGTTTAGGTCTCCTGTCCTCTCCAAAATCAGGCCACCAACTCTGTGAGAGGACACTTAATTGTAATACATTATAGAGACTTAAGCTGACAGTAAAATATAGCAAAGAAATAGTTCCACAATAAAAATTAATATGTAGCTGTGTTGGTCTAGCTGTCAAAAATGCCTGAAGCCACAAACACGCACACACACAAAACAAAAACAAAACCTAGGAACCAAAATCAAAAGAACATGGGATAACAGGAATGGGATCAAGATGAATGAAGATCATAAACTTTTCTGACATCTGAGACATTTACCAACCACTGGTGTTGAAGCAACGGTTGAGTCACTATATACAAGGGTGTACAGCCCACAAAGCACATCAATGCAACTGCTTCATGGCTTTAGCCAGCCATCTTTCTTCAGCTTGTCTGAACCCTTTGAGAAGCCTGACCTTTCTTCTCACCAGGTTCTCAAAAATTAATATGCACCACTTTCTATAGATCCACCGATACTAAGAAAATAAGCGAGTTCCTCATCGAAAAAAATATGTGAATTCCAACTACTTGTTTTTTGAAGAAATATCTGAATTTGGTGTGATATAAAAAATAGACTCGATGCATTAATTCTCAGTTTTTTGAGATAGAAATAGAAGACTAGAATTAAAGCCTAGAAAGTCACAATCATTGTTCAGATATTTGAAGGAAAAAGGAAACTATATATAGAAAAGGTCAGAAGGGAAAAAGAGAGTAGAACACTTAGAAACACCTTCTGCAGCAGAAGGACTTGCAAAAGGATCTTTCCTTTAGGCTAAACTCTACTTCTGTAATCAACATACATTTATACAGTGCCTATGTATTGGTACTTTACCCATAATGTTGGTTTCTTCTACTTACATAGGAAAATTCCCAAAAGTAACTAATACTACAATCCTCATTTGTCACCTTACCCAAGATTAAAGAGGATAGCATTTCCAAAGATAGAATATGTGCCCAGAGGAAAAGAAAGAAGGGAGTAATCAGAGGTTTGCACTGCAAAGAGGAAGAACACAGGTAACTGCATAAAGTTTTCTCAGACTTGAAAGCTCACAAACCAGAGCAGGAAATGCTTCAGAGATTTAAGGACTAGAATAACCATAGCCCCTAAATTCACATGAATTTGCCAGTGAATGTATCCTTTTGAAATAGGGTTGGCTTCACATTAACTGCAAATATTATACAGATCAGAAAGGTCACATTTCTTAAGATTTTTAGCCTCAATCTAGAATTTATTGAAGTATTTGTTTAGAAATTTCTTGCATTGTTAACTTATCTGGAAGCTATGAAACACTCTTTAATACCCCAAAATTTCAAACATTTACTAGGAATTTAACATAGACATTGAAGTTACTCTTTGTTCTATAGAAGTAAATTTGCTTGATAGGCATATTAATGAATTGTTGGAACATATTATGGTAAACTTTTTAAATAAAACAAAATTTTATTTTTTTAATGTTTATTTTTGAGACAGAAAGAGAGAGAGAGAGAGAGAGAGAGCAAAGCAGGGGAGGGGCAGAGAGAGAGAGGGAGACACAGAATCCAAAGTAGGCTCAAGGCTCTGAGGAGTCAGCACAGAGCCCGACGTGGGGCTCAAACTCATGGAACTGGGAGATCATGACCTGAGCTAAAGTTGGATGCTTAACCAACTGAGCCACCCAGGCATCCCTAAAATAAAATTTTAGACAAATTCTCAAATCATAAATTTATCCACCTAAAAGATTTCTAAATATCAAGTTGTATGTATCTTTAAAACATTATAGAATTGATTCAAAGTTATATTTTTGGTTATTCCAAGTATCTATATTACATTATTTCAAATATAAATGTTTTCTTAAAATCTGTATCACAAAATAACTTATTTTGAAGTTAAAAACTTGATGTTATGAGAAACTCTTTATGTTTGAAAATTATCATTGCTTAGGATAAGTCAGTGATCCCTAAAATACTATTTTTTTTTTCATTTAAACCTTGCTTCAAGATTGGAAAACATAAGCTTCTTATAAGATCACCACAGGAAATCAATTTAGTTAAGAGATATGAAAACAGTCTATCAAAAATTGTATAAGCTTCTAGCTAGAAAAAGTGTTTTGGAGAACAAAAATTATTCCATTATGTGTATAATAAGCCCTGAATAAAAAGATGACTTCTCTACCTATACTAGGAATTTAAAATAGTTTACAGCTATTACATAATCAACACGATGTGGAAACTTCTTTGGAAAACATGCAAGCACATAAATCTAAGAAAGATGACTCATACGCAAATGGCTGCAGTCAGATGGGAGTACTGCCATGAAAATAGGAGATGAAGAAGCTCAGAAAAATAATATGAAGTTGAATAGATAAGTATAATTGAAGAATCAGACAAATCAATATGGAAGGCTTCAGAGAAATTTTCTGAAAAACTTCATTTAAATGCAAAAGAAATTATTTTATGGGTAAGAGAATTTCTGTCCCATTTTCTCGTTTTTACTCTTCCAGAGCACATAAATCAATGAATTCCATTCCTTCTAATGTCCTATGTATGAGAGAAAAGGAAAGTTTTGCCACTGTGAAACACAGGGTTTTTTTTTTTTCTCTCCATGGCTTATATAGTGATATGGATAGCTTCCCTCAAGTCCCACATTGCAATAGCCAAAGTACCCTTGGCCAGAAGGAGTTGAGAATGTTCTTTCAGATTTCCTCTCATGAAAACCTTCATCTAGGTTCCCAAAAGGGTCTAGAGAAAGCGGGCCAAATGGTGCTTTTCTATAGTATATGGTACACTTGAGGCAAACCCCAGGAATAAAATAGTCCTCTTCGCTTTACTTTTTGTTTAATTTGGCAAAATAAATACTAAATGATAACAGCCAGAAAGTCTCTTGTTTTTACTTTTTCAGTGATCACTGGATGCCTAAAATTTAGAAGATAATTTTCTAATAATAAATACTTAAGGAAAATTACCTAAGCAAACATAGTATTACTCTTAATCACTATGTAATTTTCTTTATGCAAAATTAGCTTTCCTACATAAAATTAGCAATGACAGGATTGATTTTGTCACGTATACTAACTTGGGCAAAAAAAGCACATTTCTTCATGTAATTTTCACCCAAACTACTGTATTTCATCTGTCATGAATAATATCAGCATTTTCAATAATGCCTGGGATTGCCTTATTTGGTGAGAACATGCTGTATCCATAAAAGATGAATAACTGATATGTTTTAGACAAAAATCTGATATTTCCAAGAAAGAAACATGCAAAAAACAGCTAGTTTACTCTCTATACAAAAAATACCCTATGACTGCTATGAATTTTTAGACATCAACCAGAGCATCCTGTGCTAAGATGACTACATGCAGTTCAGCCAGTTGTGCTAACACTTAGGGCCTACCCATCATCAGGGAGCCCACGTAAAGGATAAAAATGGCTCATTTACATTAGAAGTCACCAAGGAAACTCAGATTGGGTTTTATGTCCAAGGTAGAAAACTACTTGATTACTCAAATATGTATATGTTGGTCTCACCAAACAGAGAATGGATGGACCCACACACAAATTTGGTCTGGATACTGAGACTACAAACACCATACATATATCAAGAGGGTATCAAAAGATTTATTACATAATAAGACTCCGTTGGGAGAATGGAGCAGGTTCCCAAGCCTGTCCAAAAACGGCTTAGGAGAGCAGGGAAAAGAGCCTGGCTTGGGTTTTTGTGGTAGTTAGAAGGTGGGGCTGGCATTTGGGTTACTATAAACATAGTTTGCTTGGTTTGAACTTCTTGCAAACCTAAAAGGAAGAAACAACCAGGCTTTCTTACCAACTTGCCCAATTATGGGGAAATGAAATAATGAAATAAAATGAAATAATGAAATGAAATAATGAAATGAAATAATGAAATGAAATAATAGTGAGTGTTAAGGTGAGCAGACAACCATCAAAAATGGAGTTTAGACTCCTTATTACGAGTTACCCTTGGTGAATGATAGCCGAATTGTGCCATGTTTTTCACTGAATTGAACTTAAACCATATGGCACTCTGAGGCCTGTAGCCTGAGACTGGTAAGTGTGCTGAAAGATCTACCTTTCATCTTTGACTTGGTGATGACTAGATCAACAACTAGCATTGTATATTTTCTGAAGTGAGATGAATGCCTTTATCACTATCAATAATGTCTGGAACTCTGAAGGAGATAAAGAACACCTTAACCAGGCCTTATATTGTGCTTTTAGTTGTTCAGAAACTAATGTGACTTTTATTTTCATTCTGGGTTTCTGTGAGGCAAGAGATTCCCAGAGTTCTTTACCTTAAGGAGCCAAACTTGGATAAGGAATTATTGTTGCTACTATTGGCCAGATCATTCGCCTAAGCAGACCTTAGATAATGGCTCGAGAGTGTGTAAAACCACTATTGGTGGGAATGTAAACTGGTGCAGCCACTCTGCAAAACAGTGTGGAGGTTTCTCAAAAAATTAACAAAAGAACTCCCCTATAACCCAGCAATAGCACTGTTAGGAATATACACAAGGGATACAGGAGTGCTGATGCATAGGGGCACATGGATCCCAATGTTCAAATCAGTACTTTCAACAATAGCTGAATCATGGAAAGAGCCTAAATGTCCATCAACTGATAAATGGATCAAGAAGATGTGGTTTATATATAGAATAGAATATTACATGTCAATGAGAAAGAATGAAATCTGGCCATTTGTAGCAATGTGGATGGAACTGGAGAGTATTATGCTAAGTGAAATAAGTCAGGCAGAGAAAGACAGATACCATATGTTTTCACTCATATGTGGAACTGGAGAAACTTAACAGAGGACCATAGGGGAGGGGAAGGGGAAAAACAGTTAAGAGGGGGGAGGCAAACCATGAGTGACTCTTAAATACTGAGAACAAACTGAGGGTTGATGGGGGTGGGGGAGAGGGGAAAATGGGTGATGGGCATGGAGGAGGGCACTTGTTGGGATGAATGCTGGGCTTTATATGGAAACTAACTTGACAGTAAACTATAATAATTTTTTAAAAAGTGTATAAAACTAAGCAGATGGAGCTGATTATAAGTAAGCCAATTAGGGTAAGCCTTAGGGCAATTTTTGGCCATCAAGGGTGGTCCAGAGACTCTAGGAGTCATGAAAAGGTGTTGCTAAAACCTCTACAATGCAAGAGTCTTTGAAGGGCACTGTTGTATTCTAGAGCCTTTTGTTCAAGGAAGCCCCATTAGACGTTGTCCAATTTGCAAGTAACAACATAAATGAACTAAATAAAATGTATAAATAAGGATTACATTGCCTCCAGAATCCAAAAGACCTAAAACATGTTGGAATTATTTTAATGTTGTCTGTACTGAAAAGGTCAATATATTTTTTAACAGCATCAGGACTGGAGTAGCCCTTGAATAATCAAACAATGCCAAGAGATTTTTACTGAGGGAGCCATGAGCTTGTACTTCATTTATGGCATTGATCTATTCCTTTTTGTCATTTTGTGAATGTTTGTTTATAGGTCCTGATTGGGTGTTTCAAAAGAATGTCCCTGCAGGAGGATGTTAACAGTGTAATGCCATAAATGTGCTCCTGGAGAAAGTCATACAAGGTTTAAATTCTGCCTGCAAAGACTTTGTGTGAAGGTGCGGCTGCTGAGATATCCTATGGTAAAGGTGTATTGTGTTCTTTCAGAAGGAAAGGTCAACTGCAGCTGAGAGGCTGTTGAAATAGACTCTGAGTAGATATTAGCCAAAATCTATGATTGCAAGTTATTTACCAGTTGCTAATTGGATGAAGTCAGTAATTTCAATAACATTGGATATGCGGGCCTAAATAGATGGGACCACAGCATTAAGGTCATAATGACCTACTATGAGGTGGCATTCATTGATTTTAGGTTTAAGAAAGGTCAAGTTGAACTATTAAATAAAGAAGCACTGAAAATAATCCCCCTTTCTCTGAATAGCTCATATATAATGGCCTTTAATCCTTGAAGGCCCCGTTTTTACTTATACTGAGCTGTATTAACTATTTTAACTGGTGAGGAAGATCCATGGAATCCCATTTGTCAAGCCAATTATAAGTGCCAAAGACTTAAAATTATTTTTCTTCCAATAGGTCAGAGATTCCATGCCTACTATGGGATATTTTAAGACAATAGACAATTTAGGCAAAGCAAGAATTCTGCAAGAGGACAGTTAGGGTGATGTATACCACCTATTTTATATTTGGTTAGTCCCCTAAAATGACAGAGAGTGTCTTGTTTAAACTTAGTGTGATCCCAAAGTATAAATAATTTGATAAAATATTGATAAAGATTTGCCAATTAGTACATTTCAGCAGATATTAAAGTTAATTTAGAATGTGGTATAAAGGCACATAGGCTATTTTGCAGTCTTTTTGTTGACAAATTCATGTAGTATTTTGACTTTTCCAGTTGGGTCAAACTTCAAATCTCTTTCAGGTTTTGTTTCTTCTCCCTATATTTGGTTAGGTTTGTTGTTGTTGTTGTTTGATTTTTGTTTTATCATTTTTATTTTGTTTTTGTTTATTGGATATACTTATGATATGAGATTCTGTCCATCTACTCATTAGTTTCTCTTTCCAGAGAATCCCAAATCAGTATCATGAGGATTAGAGGGCTCCTATGGCAATGGTGGCTTTAAGGCTCTTAGATTTAAATTGGGTTTAAATTAACCCCTTAGCTAAGCCATGGGGATTCCATGAGTGGGCACTTTTTTTCATAATCCTGAGGGTTAGAATTTGGGAGGGGAGCAACAAAGGTATAGGCAGTAGCAGTGACAGAATAATTTTGTAGTGTTCTAGTGAGCCATCCTAGTGGGATGTGTGGACCTCAGCATGCCACATGGTAACTGCTCTCCTCCCTATTAGTAGTCATCAAAAGGGATGATATCAGAGTGTCAGTCTTTTTCATAAGCATCCTGTTGAATGGAGACCAATATCTGGTTGATGCCCACAACCAGTGGTCACAAAGGTATTTCTCAGAGCCTAACTTTAGTCACAGCTATGATTCTATGCTAGAAGTAAGACACATGATTCAATCTGGGACACACAGTTATGTCCAGGCCATGGACTAGACTCCATGCATCTTTCACATCCCTCAAGGAAGCTAGGTCAGGCATGTTTTCATGGCAAGCTTGAGGTATAATAATGACTAAACCCATTTGAGTCAGAGAGCAAGCAGAAGTTCACATAGGCTCAGAATTGGTACATGCCACCTCTGCCATATTTTATTGGCCAAATCACAGGCCATTCCAGAGTTATAGGGCAACAGGCCTGGATATAAGGGGGTCTTTAATTGGGGCCATCAGTATAATCAAAATACAGGAAAGTCAGTTCCTTGGGTTAGCCATCTAACTTCAATAAATCTCAACATCTTCATTTATAAGAGATCCGGAGGATAGTTTTGATGATTAGAAAAATAATAGTTTTGTATAATACCTGACATAGTAGGCCTTTAAAAAAAATCTATTTCTCTCTTTATATCCAGGGACAGGCTGTATTTCTGATACAAGGAACCTCCTCTCCTGACCCAACTAACTGACGCAAAGGTTGGTATCTTATGCAAGCCAGTCCAACCATAATTATTTCTTAAGTTTTTTTTTTTTTTTAACCTAAGTTAGTGTTAAGAGTCAATGCCAGTCAAATTATTAGGGATCATAAAATAGAAGGCTTGGGAGCTAGGAGTGACTCAGTTTCCTATCATCCTTCTAGAAGAAAGAGTTTATTCTAGAGTACAAAAGAATAAAATTCGCACAGAATATTTTATGGACCAATGTCAAAGAGATAGAGGGTCTTAGAGGAAATTCAAGTTGTTTTTTTTTTTTTTTTTCAGATTTCCTTGGAATCTACCTGCCTTAAGGCCTGCCTTTAGTTATAGGAGATACTCCCATATTCTTTTAACAAATTCTCCTTTTTATTCATAAATTTCAAGTGGAGTTTCTAATATAGCTACTAAAAGAACTCTAAGTAATACACAGATGCAGATCTAGGTTTCAGTCAAGAATTCTAATTGGAAGTACCGAACAAGTAGACAAGAACTAAAAACTATTTCGATGGCCTTTAATATTAGGAAAAGAGCAGAAGACAAATAATTTAGGTGGCAAAATTATTTTAAACAAAATACTATGTTTGCATTTTATACTTATTTAAATCTTTAAATTTTGATATAGAATGTTATGAAAATGTTAACTGTTTTATACACAAGATTTGAAATAATGCACATTCCCTCAAATGAAAAATTCATCTTGAATTTCAGTCTCCAGCTGTGTTTATGCTCCTAACGTGTGGCAATGCCATTTTAATGGAAAAACACAATTATTGATTATCCTGATGATTAATCTCACAATTTGCAAAATTTCAAATTATGCAAGTGTTAAAGGCTGCAATCCTCATATAAAATATATTTCATGTTACTAACTAATCAATAGTGTGGATGAGCCCTGAAAATTGTTACATGTTGGTTAAGAAACTTTGAGTAGCATAAAGAAAAGCACACTGTAGTCAGAAGCTGATTTTAAAATCACCAGATACAAAACATCCATAATTAACAAAAAACCTGAAGATTATTACAAAATGTTATTTAAATATAAGCAATTATATATCTTAAGCATTGATTATTAGGATATAATAAATGATTTCAATTGTTAAAAGAATGGACATTTTCTTTGACTTTAAGGTCCTTAGAGACCAACAAAAATAAGTTTAGTTAAAATTTTTTGTAATTACAGCAAAGATGCACCATCATGTGGTAGATATAACAATTGATTAGACAGTTGGGGTGCCTGGGTGGCTCAGTCCATTAAGTGTCCAACTTTGGTTCAGGTTATGATCTTATGGCTCATGGGTTTGAGCCCCAAGTTGGGCTCTGTGCTGACAGCTCAGAGCCTGGAGCTTGCTTCTGATTATGTGCCTCCATCTCTCTCCGCCTCTCCCCTGTTCATGTTCTGTCTCTGTCTCTCTCTCTCTCTCTCAAAAGTAAACATTAAAAAATTTAAATAATAGGTTAGATAGCTAGTAACAGTATACACTGCAAAACAATGAAACTGGATCTGAAATATAAATTTTAAAGACAAGCAATACTAGTAACTAAAATATATTGAATGTTCAAATATCTTTCAATGTGTTCTGAATATAGTCACTCATTTAATCCTTAAATATATATGGGATAATATGGATATAATAGTAATTTTAAGATTAAGAAACTGGCACACAGATGTGGTAACTTACTTGATCATGGTCAAATAACTAGTTACTGACTACTATTTAAACCAAATAGTCTGGTTCTAGGGATTTGCACTCTGACTACTCCCTCATTACTAGCCATGAATTTTAAAAATCAAGATGTGAAAGATTTGTGTCCCCCTCAACATTCTATGTTGAATCCTAACTTCCAATATGATGGTATATGGAGGGTGGCTTTAGGGAAGTGATTAGATCATGAGGACAGAGATGCATGAGTGGGATTAGAGTTTCCCTGTGCCATGTGAAGACACAGCAAGAAGATGGCCTTTTATAAACCAGGAAATGGGTCCTCACCAGACACCAAATCTGCTGGCACTTTATTCATGGATTACCTAACCTCCAGAACTGAGAAACATTTGTTGTATAAGCCACCCAGTCTATGGTGTTTTTGTTAGAGCAGCCAAACAGACAAAGACATAGGGTAACACTGCTGGTCTTAGCAGCAAAAATAACTACTATCCCTACATTCAGCATGAAGCTACATTTTATGCACTGGTTGGAGGAATGGGGATAGGGGAGATAAGAAGATTAGGGACAGCAGTGCAGCATTTTGAGTCACACAGAAGCAGACCCAGAGATTTATGATATTCTGAATGACAACAAAACTGTAGGTCAGACACTATGGGATACTGGTTCACAGGCTCATCAGTGGGTAGAGGTGACAGCTGATGCCTTATTCTAAAAGAGCAATTAAGAAGAAAGGACATTTAGGATTCAAATGCTATTTAAAAGTACTTGGGATATAGACATTATAAAAGTAGGAACAAAAATATCAAAAAGTATGTGAAATGAAACTGCATTTAGTATTGGGCTCTAAGTAAGGAAATGTGTGTGTGTGTGTGTGTGTGTGTGTGTGTGTGTGTGTGTGTGTCTACTCACAGTGCTGAGGAATGTTGATGGCAGCTTCACTAGTCAGGGCTGCCCCAGAGTGGGAAGGTCCTACAGGCTGCATGAAGCAAAGAAGAAAAACCGAAAGGCTCTTTTTGATAGAAAGGCAATGCCTTCAGACTGTTTGAAGGTCAAAGAAGAAGTAGAAATGAAAGACCAGGTAGCGATATCAGTGGCTTAAATAATTGAGAGCAGGATGAAATGAGGGTCAAGAAATAGCTTGAAATTAATGGTTACTTTGAGAAATAAGATAATTATAAGTCATTATCAGTAAGTCCCTTTAACATGGCCATGGGAGGTCACCACATTGTACACCAGAGAATAATCCTAGATACTTGTCTTAGTCTGTTGGGACTGCTATAATAAAATACCACAGTATTTGTAGCTCTTAAACAACAGCAATTTTTTTTTCACAATTCTGGAAGTTGGGAAGTTAGAAATCAAGGTGCTGCCATAGTCAGGTTAATTTCCTTTTCTGAATTGCAGATTTTATCCTCACATGGTAGAAGGGGATAGGGATTTCTATGGGTTCTCTTACATAAAATATTAATTCCATTCATGAAGGCCCCACCAACATGGCATAATCACTTTCCAAAGACCCCAGCTCCTAATACCATTACATTGGGGATTAAGATTTCAACATAAGAATTTGGAGGAGGGGGGCACAAATATTTAGGCCACAGCCATCCTCTTACACTTTACAATATATGTGACTTTGGGAGAAAGAAGTTGTTCTTTCCGTAAGTAGCTCACAAAATAGATGGGCCAGTTCTGTGCAAACTCATCTTACATAAAGGTTTTTAAAGTTGTTATGAAAGTATGGGTCTTGTTAGCATTCTCAAGAAAAGGTTAAGACAACTTATTTTTGGCAAGAGAGAAATCCTGAAAATAGATTGAAATGAACTTTCAAAGAAATCTTTTTGTCTCTATTATTCCTGTGCTATAAAATAGCACACATTCTCCTTCTCCTTTTTACAGGAGAACAACAGCCCCCTTTTGTAGGGACATGCATGAGTTCTGAACACATCTCTTCATGTTCTTCATATTTTCTTCACTAGTGTCCTCAGATTCAATTTTAAATTCAAACTTTAATCAAACAACTGCTGGTAGGAATAGAAGGAACTGACTCTTCTTACAGAGCCCATTGAGCTCTTTAAGCCAAAAGCTAGAGATACACATAGCCCCAAATATTCATGTGGCTTCATTTTGTGAGCATTATGTAGAAGGTCTGACTTTAAGTATTTGTTAAACAACAATAGGTTTAAAAAGTCCTTGCTCTCACACAGCTTACAAGTACTGGGGAAAACAGGTTATAAAAAATGTACACATGAATGTGTCATATACCAAATGGTAGCGTTATCAAAAAAAAAAAAACAGGCAAAGGCAGAATCATAAATATCAATGAATGAAAAGGTAGAGGAACATAAAGGCTACTCAATTAAGGTGATAGTTTAGCAGAGAACTGTTAAGTAGGAGAGGAATCATCCCAGGTAAAGAGAAGAGTAGGTGTGGAAACTCTGAAGTGGAAGCATGTATGCTTATTTTGAAGAACAGGAAGGAAACTAGTGTGGTAGGAGTGCAGTAAGGGAGCCATCAGGAGACTAGAAGGTGTGCTCAGGGGTGATGTTGGACTAGCACTCCACAAGAAGGACTCTGAGCAAGAGGGAGAGTTATTGGAAGGTTTGGAGCACAAGTGTAGAGAGAAACCTGAGGAGTGCAAGTATGAAGGGAGGGAGTCTATGGCAAGAATCTGGTATAAGAGGATGGTGGCGTGTTCTGGTGATAGCAGAGGAGGGATGAGAAGCAGTTTAGATTCTGGATATATTTTGAAGGTAGAACCAATAAGATTTACTGATGGGTTGGAATCGGGTAGAACAGAGAAGTCAAGGAAGATTTTGTCCCTGAGAAAAACATGCAGAGCACAGGAGATAACTCAAAGCTGAAAATATAAACTTGGACTTCATTGCATAGATCATTTAGAGAATGAGTATATGATGGGAACAGAAGAGTTCTAGGTCAAGGTCGTGAGGCATGCCATGAAAGTAAAATAGCTACAGGGGTAATCATAACCATATTGGTAGCAGTTGTTCTGAGAGTTTAATATGATTCTAGTTTGTGTTAAGCACTTTACATCCAATATCTCATCAATTATCACATCAACTATAGGAAATGGCATTAAAGTTTACTTTTTGCATATAAAAATTTAAACACTAAAATTTGAACATCAGTCTTCCTAATAAATGGGGAAGAAGCACAGAATCTTAGTAGGTTTGAACCTGTAAGTCTCTATTGAGGGTATTTCCATATTATAGTCACTCTAGGCCACTCAAGGCTAAATATGAAAACTGTTAAATATACCAAATGAGCCTGTCATGAGCATTTATTGTTTAATATCCAACATCAATTCCTCTTAAATCATAGTAACAATAATTCAAATATCTTGAAGAACCAGCAGGTCTGTGAAGACCTTGTTGAGCTATACTGTGAAGCTTTACCTGATAGGCACACTTTTTTGGACTTTTCAATTACATCATTAATCAGTTTAGATTAATGTTTCTATTATTTGCCACCGAATATTGCTAAGTAAAACAATTATGAAAAACAATGGCTTAGTGAAGTTTATCTATTCTCTTCAATGTTCTCTTACTTTCATTAAGAATTAAATGAAATTTGGGGTGCCTCAGTGGCTCAGTCGGTTGAGTGTCCAACTTCAGCTCAGGTCATGATCTCACAATTCATGGGTTCGAGCCCCGCGTTGGGCTCTGGGCTGACCACTAGTTTAGAGCCTGGAGCCTGTTTCGGATTCTGTGTCTCTTTCTCTCTCTCCTCTCTGTCCCTCCCCTGTTCATGATCTATCTCTCACTGTCTCTCAAAAATAAATAAATGTAAAAAAATATTTTAAAAAGAATTAAATGAAATTTAAGAATTAAATTTCTTATGAAATTTAAATTTAAATTAAGAATTTCATTAAGAATTAAATGCCTGCGTGGCTCTGTTGAGCATCTGACTTCAGCTCAGGTCATGATCTTGTGGTTCGTGGGTTCAAGTCTCAGAGCCTGGAGCCTGCTTTGGATTCTGTGTCTCCCTCTCTCTCTGCCTCTCCTTTGCTCATGCTCTCTCTCTCTCTCTCTCTCTCTCAAAAATAAATAAACATTAAAAATTTTTAAAAAAAGAATTAAAGGAATATGCCAGGGCACCCTCTGCACATAGAACCCTAGGACCCCTCCCGTCCACCTGTGCCCACACTTCAGTTTCAACGATCCTGCCAAGGTGCTCTTTTCATGGAGATACTCAGGAACACCCCACCCCATACCTACTCCAGCTGCAGTCATCCCAACCAGGAATGCCCTAGCATGGAGTGTCCCAGAAATCTTAGCCCATGATAGCCACAGCACTGGAAGCCAACAAAAGTCACCCAGCACAATTTACACAGGGGATGACCATATACAAGATCATTCCTTCAAGTTTAGGCAAAGTAGCTCTTCTGCCTAATTCACAGTAACATAGAACATCCAGCAAAACAGGAAGATAGAGGACTATGCTCCAAAAGAACAAGACAAAACCTCAGAAAAAGAAATAAAAGAATAGGAGATAAGCAATATGCCTGATAAAGAGTTTAAAATAATTATTGTAAAAAAAAAAAAAAGATGCTCACCAGAGAAGAGTGGAAACTCTCAGTGAGACATTCAAGAAATAGAAAATATAAAAAATAATCCATCAGAGTAGAATACAATAACCGAAATAAAAATATACCAGAGGGAATCAACAATAGATTAGCAGATGCAGAAAAACAGATTAGTGATCTGAAAGATAGGGTAATGGAAAGCATCCAAGCTGAACAGCAAAAAGGAAAAAGAATTTTTTAAAAACAGGATAGGTTAAGAGAGGTCTTAGACAACATCAAGTAAACAAACACTTGCATTATTGGGGTCCCAGAAGGAGAAGAGAGAAAGGGGAAGAAAGCTTATTTGTAGAAATAATAACCAAAAACTTCCCTAACCTAGAAAAGGAAATAGACATCCAGGTCTAGAATCAAAGAGAGTTCCAGACAAGATAAACTGAAGGAGGTCCACACCAGAACATATTAAAATATCAAAGGTTAAGATAAAGAATCTTAAAAGCAGCAAGACAGAAACAAAAATTTACATGTGAGGGAAACCCTATTAAGTTATCATGATTTGCCAGCAGAAACTTTACAGACCAGAAGGGGCACCTGGGTGGCTCAGTTAGTTAACTGTTCGACTTCAGCTCAGGTCATGATCTTACGGTTTTTGAGTTCGACCCCCACGTCAAACTGTCTGCTGTCAGCACAGAGCCCGCTTTGGATCCTCTGTCCCACTCCCACTCCCTCTCTCTCTCAAAAATAAAGAAACTTTGCAAACCACAAGGGAGTGGCATGATATATTCAAAGTGCTGAAAGAAAAAAAAACCTACAACCAACAATACTGTACCAGGCAAGGTTATCATTCAGAATGGGAGAGATGAAGAGTTTCCCAAACAAAATTTGAAGGAGTTTATCACCACTAATCTGACCTTACAAGAAATGTTAAAGGAACTTCTTTAAGAGGAAAGGAAAAGGCAATAATTAGACATAAGAAAATTTTGAATAAAAAGATGTAAAACATGACAACATATACATAAAACAGGAAGGAGGGGAGTAAAGTTTTTTTAGAATGTGTTTGAAAAAGAGGAGTGGGATGGGAGGATGGGCAAAATGGGTGAAGGGGAGTGGGAGATATAGGCTTCCAGATATGAAAAAAATAAGTCATTGGAACAAATAGCACAAAGGGAATATAGTCCAGGGTATTGTAATAGCATTGTATGGTGGCAGATGGCAGCTACACTTGTGAGCCCAGCAAAACTTATAAACTTGTTGAATCACTATATTATACACTTGAAACTAATTTAACATTGTGTGTCAACTATATTCAGAAAAAAATCTAGGGAATATGTTAATTTTTCTTATTATAAACTTTTAAATAATTTATTGTGAAAGTAACAAGACTTAAGCTCTTGCCTTTTTATATATAAAAAAGCATGTATACTAACGCATTAACTAGCAATATCTTCATGTAAGTTCAGGAGACATTCTTATCAAAGAAACATGACTAACAGCTGTAATGACTCATGCAATGAGTATTCACCACCAAGTATTAAGGGCTTATTCATTTTTTAATGATCATTGTTACTTCTACCTAGCATTTCCTAATACAGAAGGTGGGTTCATGCTCTTCTTCTTACATTCCATTTGGCTAGATTCATATTTTAAAAGACTGTAAATGTAATAGCTTGACTAATAATGCAATTAAAATTTAGATCAATAAACTGTAACCTTGATTACTTCTGGAGAGAGAAAATTACTAACCGGGGACAGGGAATATGATGCAATATTACTTTTTATATGTTTATATTTTTTGAATTTTTTTCATCATGGACATGTATCACCTATTATCAAGAAATGTTAATTTTTAAACATGAATTTGTAAACAAAACATTATTCTGATATAAACAATCCTTTTAATAGTCATAATACTTAAAGGAAATAAAAATATTCTACTCTCCTCAAATATTAAATAATATTAAGATAATTAATCCATCCGTATACTTTATTTCCCAACAGATATAGAAAACACAAGAAAGGAAAGATTTATCTTATGCCTGAGTCTTTTTTCTTAATAAAGCTATTGCCAAAAACCAACCCACATTTTCACATCACTATGAGAAAAGGCTTAGATGTGATCTATTCATCTATTCTGGCTAGTAAAGAGACTTCTTCCATTGCCTGAACACTGAGATAGGAAAATACTAAAGTAATGATTAGATCATTGTCTCAACATGACAAATGCAACAAAATGTGTTTGAAAAATATTTGACTGATCAACTCTGAGGCACAGTATGCTAATATTTAAACATAAACTCTGAAGTCAAATTGCCCTCTGCCACTTATACTCTGTCAGACCCTCCTCTTTCAGACTCTTATAAACTAAATTAAAATTCATACTTTGAAGCCCTAACCCCCCAATATGTCCATATTATTAGGAAAGCAGGTCTTCAGGGATGTAATTAGGGTTAAATAAAGTCATAAAGATGGGGCCCTATGGACATAGGACTAGCATCTTTATAGGAAGAAGAAACACAAGATCTTTTTTCTCCCTACAAGTGAACAGAGGAAAGGCAATGTGAGGACACAGTGAGAAAGCAGCTAGTTACAAGCCAGCAAGAGTACCACTGGAAAGTAAGGCTAGAAGTTACTTCTAACCTTACTTTGCAAGGCAGAAAGAGCTGAAATTTCACTGCCTAGAGCGAGGAAACCAGCAGTAACAAGCAGATCTCAGAAAAGGCTCAGAAATTGAAAGCATCACATCTGTCTGAAGACAAGATGGCAAGATGGACTGAAAACAGTATTGTTTGAATTATGGTATAAGAAGAAGGTGAACCTCCAGATCTGTGCACACAGGCAACTGATCATTCCCTTCTCAGCAGCAGTGAGATTCTGGAGTCAGGGCCATGAGTCTCTCTAAAGAGTAGAAGTCAGTCAAAACAGAAGATTAAGAGGATACATTAAGGGGCGCCTGGGTGGCTCAGACGGTTGAATGTCCGACTTCAGCTCAGGTCATGATCTCACGGTTCGTGGGTTCGAGCCCCGCATCGGGCTCTGTGCTGACAGCTCAGAGCCTGGAGCCTGCTTCCGATTCTGTGTCTCCCTCTCTCTTTGCACCTCCCCGACTCGTGCACACATGCTCTTTCTCTCTCAAAAATAAATAAATATTAAAAAAAAAAAAGAGGATACATTAAGCGTTTCAATGCTTTTCCCTACACAGCAATTCAAATACTGGCAGCCATACCTATACATACATCCCAAATAAGAAACTGGAAAATTCCTCTCTGCAGAAACTGATTCTCCCAAGAGATAACTCACATATGCTTTGCAGTTCTTATGAATATCAAAGACCATGAGACAGCAGACTTGCACACATGCCCAGCACAACCATACCCCTTTTTAGCTCATGGTTCTTAAATAAATAGCATGGATCATAAGATACCAAGAGAAGTCTCTAATAGAATTTGGAGACCAACAAAAAGAAAATGAATATGGAGTAAACAGAAACAATATAGGGAAAACAAAATATTTTCAACTTATTGGTCAAGATTCTTCACAGAAACAGAATTTATAGGAGATATAGGAATTGGCTCACACAGCTATGAAGGCTAAGAAGTCCCATAATCTGCTATCTACAAACTGAAGAACCAGGGAAGCCTCTGCTAATATAATGCATTCCAACTCCTAAGGCCCAAGAACCAGGAGTTCTCATGTTCAAGGCCAGGAAAGATGGGCATCTCAGCTCAAGAAGAAAAAGAATATTCCCTTCCTTTGCCTTTTTGTTCTATTTGGGCCTTCACTGAATTAGATGATGCCCACCCACATTGGTGGGATGGATCTTAGTCTACTGAATCAAATGATAAACTCTTCCAGAAACACCCTCATAGACAGAAATGTCTCTGCAAACATCTGGGCACTCTTTAGCCGAGTCCAGTTGACCATGAAATTAACCATTACAAACCCGATAATTAATATTCAGAGAAATCAAGTATATTGCTACATGACCACAAAATAGAACTGGATGAAAATGGAAACTTAATGATAAAATGCTGTTGTAAACTAAAAGTATTATAGAAATAAATCAGTAGTTAAGTTTTTTAAAAAAATAAGGAAGGGGATATTAAGGAAATCTTACAGAACAAAGAACAAAATTTATAGGAAGAAAAGAAGTTATATTAAAAAAAGAAGACTTCCAACATGTACCTAATAATAGTTTTAAAAAAGAGAGAAAACAGAATGGAGGAAATTAACAAACCAACATGAGAAAATTTTTCAGAATCTCCATTGTTATGGATAATGTGTCCATGCCAAGGCTCTCTGTTGGCACTGCATCTTATTTTCTCTCATTGGTTATAAGGCCAGTACACTTTCCTTCCTCCAGCCTGTGCAGACAGGCAACTGATCATCCCTTCTTAGCAGTAGTGAGATTCTGGAGTCAGGGCCATTAGACTCTGCAAAGAGCAGAAGTCACTTAAGGATTAAGTGGTACAGAAGGATTAAAAGGGTACACTAAGCATTCAACACTTTCCCCTGTAACTCCAATATCACTGATTCCTCTTATTCATTTCCATCAGCACATCGACATGCTGTTATTTCTCTCACACCTCTTCAACTACTGTCCCGTATCTAAGTTCTCTTACAGCAAAGCCCCTTTAAAGACTTACTACATTTACTCTCTGCAATTCCCCTTTTCCCAATCTTTCTTGAAATCACCCAATATAGGTTTCTATCTCCAACTTTATACCAAAGCAGTTCTTACCAGGGTCATCAATGGCCTCTACATGGATAAATCCCACTGTCAGTTTTAAGTTATGATATTACCATAAAACCCAAAATTGAAGATACTAGGCATTTATCTCAGAAAAAATGATTCATGTTCTCACAAAAACCCATACATGAATATTTATAGCAGCTTTACTAATAGCTGAAAACTAGTAATAATCCAAATGTCTTTTAATGGGTAAATGATTAAACATCATGGTACATACATACCATAAGATACTATTAAGCCATAAGGAAAAACTATCAATACATACAACAAATTGGTTGAATCTCTAGAGAATTATGCTCATTTAAAAGAGCCATTCCCAATAGGTTATATAATATGCAATTTTATTTACATGACATTCTTTTTTTTTTTTTAACTTTATAGTTTATTGTCAGGTTGATTTCCATATAACACCCAGTGCTCTTCCCCACAAGTGACCTCCACCAAGACCATCACCCCCCTTTACCTTTTCCCCTTCCCCTTCCCCCCTCAGTTTGTTTTCAGGATTCAAGAGTCTCGTGTTTTACATGACATTCTTTAAAAAAGGTGTAAGAAGGGTAGGAGGAAAGTGGGTGTGGGTATAAAAGAGCAACATGAGAGATTCCTTGTGATAAGGATAATGTTCTGAACTTTTACTATATCAATGCCCATATCCAGTTTGTGATATTATACCATAATTTTGCAAGAGGCTACCATTGGGAGAAACTGAGTGAAGTATACATGATCTCTCCATATAATGGCTTACAATTGAATGTGAATCTATAATTATTTCAAAATAAATGAGATAAAAATCTAAGTTGGAGTTTATGTTGTTCTTTACTCTTTTAGAGAGAACATTAAAAGTCATCCAGATAGTTCTTAGGAGGTAACGCACCCAGATGATACAGTAACAGATTGTTGTCCCTCTTGCAATGAGTACACAAACTTTTCCTGAATCCTTGAAGTCAAACTCCATTTTCCAAAAAGAATAGAATACAAAGCCTTCTGTTTTAAAATGTTAAAAAGGAGACTCTATTGGGTAGTTATGGAAGGATCTGCTCTTGACAACTGTACAGGTAGGCATCATAGGATATTTTCATTGTTCAAGAGGGAAGTATAAATGAACAATTTGCTTTCAGGGATTGAAAAGGAAAGTTTTCTGATCCCAAAAAGATCCAAGGAAATGAATATAGAGATATGACTGAATCACCACCATAAATCCAATCATGGTGCTGTGTTTCTGGATAAGCTGGCCTTTCCTTTGATGGAAATGAGTATGGTTTGTACTGAAGGGGTTGGGTCCTGGGATAGCATCTTAGAAGCCAGTATGAGGCAGCTGAGTTTATGTCTAACATTGAAAGAAGAGACTACTCCTTAGAGTCACATGGCTCAAAAGCCCACACTGTCTGTACTGGAAGCTGGGGCAGCACACATAATTGGCAAGATTTTCATACTATAAGTGACTGCTAATCAAAGGAAACATGGTATAAGAGGAAGAGTCCATGGCATTACAGGCAGTAGCAAATACTAGAAACTAGAACTCTCTATACTTGGGCATGGCTTTCTAATGCACTTTCTTATAGACTGACTTTCAGGAAATTAATGGGAAGGAAGATAGACTTCTTACTCATCAAACTGGCATGTTGATTCTTAAAATAGCATTAATTTAATTTGTAGAAATAAAAGACAAGTGACCAAACCTGCAGATGCAAATAGCAATATATTTAAAAATAAATAAATTTGCATAAGAGAATAACCAAAGCAAATGCACCAAAGTGTTAATGGTAGGTAACATCTTTTTTTTCCCCAAGTTTTCTTTAGGATGATAGTATTGAAAAAAATAATAAACTTTAAAGAACAGGTAAAATGTAAATTGCTCTAGAAAATAGAGAAATAAAATGAAGTCTGTAAATACAGAATAAAGTGAAGCTCTATCTCTTCGAAGCAGTTGTTTAAATAAGAGTCTAACCTTATGCTTGCAATATAATTGAGTATCACAATACCAGATTCTTATTTAAAACTCACATTTCTTATTTTTACAGCTCTTTGTTTTTAAAATCCTCACCTGAGGTGTTTCTATAGTTTATTTTCTGGAAAACAAAGTGACATTTTGCCAATGGGCATCTTCTTTTTCAAATTGTCCTTGCATAAATGAAGTCCGATGTTGAATGCATTTAGTTTTATACATTGCATTTATTTTGTGAAACCATTTAAGCAATACTGCCTACTTGTTAAAATTCCTTCCAAGTGGCATATTCAGATAATCTGTAATCAGTTTCTGAAAAGCAATTGCTTCAGAGACAATGAGTCATTGCACAGAAAAACTCAACTGGGCTGATTTATGTACAGGAATCAATCTCTTCAGGATGAAAAATGAAATTGAATTTTCTTTTCTGCTTCTTAGACAAGAACATTGCAAAAGACCTTTCAGAACACATGAAATAATCAAAGCACACGTTGATGACAGCCAACCTGTTAGATGTGAGAGCTCTGTACTGGAGTAAGCTATCCATGGTCTTTGGAGCTTACATGTAAGTAGTCAAACTACCAGAATGGTGAAGGAAACCAGAACTCAGAGAAAGGTAGATGTTATTTATGTGTCTATCCAACACTCCCTTGAAGCTAAATACACTTGTGCATGTGAGCAGTGGATGATATGGCCATACATGTAATTAAAGTAACTGTCTTAGTCTACTTGGGATCCTATGACAAGTGACCATAGACTGGATTGCTTATAAACAATACAAGTTTATTTCTCACAGGTCTAGAGGATGGAAGCCCCAAATCAGAATGCCAACACAGTTGCATAGAGTCCTTTTCTGGGTTGCAAACTGCAAACTTCTCAGTGTATCCTACCAGGACAGAGAGGGGAAGCAAGCACTCTCAGGATTCTAAGGACATTAATCACATAATGATTAATTAGGCTCCACTCTATTGACCTAATCACTTCCCAAAGGCTCGATTTTTTTTTTTTATAACTATCACTGTTAGGATTTCAACATGAAAATCTGGGTGGATAAAAACACTGTCTACAACAGAAGCCATGTGGTAAGATTTCAGGATCAGGAAAAAGTAATACTCTTAAAATACCTGATCTTTTAGCTATTAGAGATACATTTGACAAAGTCTCCCATTAAAGTGAAAATAACCTTTAAGAGGTAAGTCTTTTTTCTGGATCAAATCTTCTCCTGAAAGCAGCTTTAAGAATTATGTTATATAAAGGGAAAATAGTCAAAGTCATGAGGTGTTAAGAAGATGAAAGAATGAAAAGTCAAAGAAAACTGTGTTCATTGATCTAAATCTATGCACATTTGCCTTTCTTAATTAGAATGCATAGAACTTTGATGTACTCTGGTATAAAGAAAAATCTCTGAGCCATAAGCCATTCACACAGCAAATATTATAATATAGAATTTTAAAAAATCCTTAAGATCAGCAATAGGTTTTACTTTCCCATTCACTAGGATAGTCTGACTCTCTGACATTCCAGATATAGAGCCAATAGGCAGAATCATATGAGACTATATGAGATGATGGCATATTCCTAACTCTGCTTCATTCTTAACATTACTCTGACTGACATTATTCTCTAAGTATTCCATGCCTGTCCAACTTCTTCTATTTGACCTATAACCTGCCTGATCTATGATAACAGCCAGGTTCTCACTCTCTGCACTCAGCTACATTGCCTGCTTAAAAGAAAATTCCAGATTTCTCCTATATAAATAAATACCCAATTACATGTGCTCATACTCCACCCTAAGATATGGTTCTAAATTCTAGCTGTACATTAGAATTACTTGAAAGACCTAAAATGTAGATGTCCAGCCTCCAAACCTAATCAACTGAATCAAAATCTCTATAGATAGGGCCCAGGCATCATCATTTAAAAAAAAAAAAAAAAAACCTTTAGTGAATAGAAAGAGTTCAGAACCACTGACAAGCTGAGTTTAAATTCTTCAACGCTGGTATACTTAGAAGTTATTTGAAGATCTTGGTAAAAGTGAAAGTTTATAAATTTTCTAAATCCAGGATAGAATAACACTAATCAACATTCTTCGCAAGAAACTATAATTCTGATGCAGGCAGGTGTGATCCTTAAATCACCTCAGTAACATGCTTCTTCAGGAGCAGCCCTAACATGAAACTAGATCTAATAAATACATTTCAAAATTTTCAAAGAGGGCCTGCCATTAATTTATTATTTTTATAAAGAAAATTCTCAGTCTAAAAAGTGAATAAAAATTAATGTTAAGAGAAGACATTGCTGAAAATGTGATGAACTATGTGTCAAGAAACATTTTATAGGATATCCAAAGTTTCTGGAAAATGAGTATTTTGTTATGAATATAAGATGACAGTAAAGTATGGAAAACAATAAGAAGCAGAATATTGCATTTCTCTGTTGGCTTTTCCTCTTTTTATTCCAGTTTCTTAATGTTGGATTTCCATGGGGCTTAACATCTCAGTCTTCTCTTCTCTGTCAACACTAACTCCTTTGGTAAATTATGTTGTTCCATGGTTTTAAATATACCATATATGCTTACAATGCATAAGTTTTTATTTCAATAGAATTATCTAACTTAAATTCTAGGGTCCATCTAATAGTTATCCGAATTCAACATGGGAAGAGCAAAGCAGATAGACTTCACAGTAAAGAGGCCAAGAAAAATATTGCACACAGAAAAAGCACTGAATATCTATAAAGGGTCCATCCTGATTCTTCATGGAGTATTGATCAATAAATACATTTGAGGAAACCATTGAAAGTCAGGAAAAATATTTGGGGTCCATACAGGGCTGCAAAAAGAAATCCTGTTCTCACCAGATTTCACATAAAATCTCACCACTCATAAGGTATCCCCAGAAGAGTACTTAGTTTTGCCTCAGTAATAGGAAAATTAGCCCCAACTTAAATGCTGTTCTATCCCCATCTAACAAACTTAAAAGATCTAAAGTGGTTGCAGTATTTTCTAGTAAAAAAGATATATCCCACACAGAACTCAAGACTATAAGAATAGAAATATATCCAGCACCAAGAAAGGTACAATTCACTATGTCTAATATCCAATAAAATGGTATGTATGCAAAGCAGAAAAATAGGACCCATATGAGAAAGTTCTATAATGAAAATTCAACCCAGAAATGATACAGATCATACAATTAGTATATAAGAATATTAAAAATTATAGGTATATATCACATCATTCATGAAAGCAGATTCAACAGGTTAAGGTAGTTTTTAGAAGTACACAAATCAAAGTTCTAGAGATGAAAACTAATGTGTTTAAAATGGAAAATAAAAATATATGTGGGATAACAGATTAGATATTAAGGTGAAAAGATTATTGAAGACATACCAATAAGATTATTTTATATGAAACATAGAGCACCAATTATTTGTGGGACAGCTTCAAGCACCCTAATACATATGTAACAAGAGTACCTAAATTGGAGAAAAGGGGGAGGGACAAAAACATTTGAAGATATAGTAACTGGAAAAATTTTATATTTGATGAAAAATATAAATATGTCAAAAAATCACCATGAACACCAAACACAAGGAAAATGGGGAAAACTACACCAAAGCAGAATTAATCTACTTTCTCAATATTGTTTCTGTCACTGGCTTTAAATGTGATGAGAGAAGAAATATCTTTTATATACAAAGGATGAAAAATAATAATGGTGGCAGGCTTCATGTCAGAAACAATGCAAGCCAGAAGATAATAAAGTATTATCGTATCGACTTATAAAGTACTGAATGTAAAAAATATCAACTTAAATTGATACCCAGTGATAAACTCCTGTATTAAAAAGAAGGCACTCAAATCAATGATCTCAGCTTCACTATTAACAAGAGAAATAAGAGCAAATTGCCAGAGGCAGTCATCAAGAGGACACGACCATTGGTGACCCTTGAGCAGGACCCTGACAATGAAAGGCTCCTCATCCTCTCCTCTATCCATGAATGTGAATTCTGCTTGCCTTCCCCACTCCTAGAGGCTGCCCCAAAGACACAGCCTTGAAATAATAATCCAGTACTGAGACTTTCTAGACAGTATGTGACTGAACCCAGTCTTCTATATAAAGTTTTAAGATGTGACAGGTGGATGTGGAGATCTATTTGTTTTGTAGCTGCCCAAGGTAAGCCTCATATGTAACTTCCCTTTGCTTATTAAACCTGCCACCTACCAATATGAAGTAGTCTGCCTCTTTCTCCAGTCTCTCCCTGCCTCCGAGTAGAAAGCTGATTTCAAATTATTCCTGGAAAGCCCCCAAGGAGCTTGTGAACCAACAACTGGTAAACCAGTCAGGAGATTAAATAAACGAGCCTTGGGAAAGTGGTATCAGGTAAAGCCTGAATTAGCCTCTGCAGGAAGGGATGGCCCTACACACCTCTTAAGTTCCTTAGTTTTGAGAAAGATGCATCTGTGAGGGAAAGCCCAAATTGGCCTTTGACCCCTTTATGGTGATGATGGACCATATGTCAGATGCCTGTGGAGCACCACACGAGTACAGGACACCTCAAAACACTGGCTACTCTAACACACTTGTTTGAAGCATTACAGGTAGTACATTGCAGCAGAGGAAGACAAACACATGAATGTCACAGTGGGACAGCCTCTGATGAGGGACCATAAGGCAAGTGGAGGGTGAAGCACAAGCTAGCATTACTCCCCTACCCCCAGGTGGGATATGTTTGGCATTCCTCAGGCACTCCTGGCTGCCCAAGGACAAAGAAAAGGACAGAAAACTAATAACTAAACTGACAGAGTCTCCATCAGTTTACAAAGGTCTTGGTAAATTACAAGAAAAATGCAATCTTATCAATAGCCTAATCTCCAACCTATAGACTCAGTTTCCTGGAGGCCCAACATCACATTCCCCTCCATAGTGATGTGGGGAACAAAGGCAAGAAAGAAATGGCAGATAAAATTAAATTTCCTTATAACCTGCAGCCCACTGAAAAATACTTGAGGCAGGAGGGAGTAAAACATTTCTCCTAGAACTCCCTACTGTCTTAATGTTAATGCTCTGCTAGAGGGAAAAACAACCTTAGCTTGACAATAGTTAGGCTCCCAGCAATCTGTGGAATTTTTAGCTTGTGAAAAATCCCTTTAAAAAACTCCCTTTTGACTTCACCTCCCCCAGCCCCATAGTATATAAGGAGCCACACATCCCAGTGCAGCTCTTTCTGCCGATAGGCCCTGTCCCTGTGCTTTAATAAAATCATCTTTTTGCACCAAAGACATATTCAAGAATTCTTTCTTGTCCCTCAGCTCCAAACCCCTCCATCACCCCAAAACTTCATCAGCTTCTACTGTGGGCAATTCAGCTGGCCACTGATGCCCAGCTAGAAGCTGACACTCACATTAGAAAGTTAGAGAAAGAATGGAGATTATAGAAGGATATGGGGGGCAGTGGTTAGGGGTCCACTACCCTGCTATCTTCAGAGTTGACAAACAAGGTGGGAGTGTAGAATAAGTTAGAGACTTAGTATGTCATTTTGCAAAGTTAGGAGAGCACAAAATGCCACAGATTAAGATTGAGAGGCTATGACAAAGCCTTATAAGGATACTAAGGCTTGGAATCTCTGGGAAAATGATAAAAATTAAGAGAAGGATGATTAAAAAAAAAAAAGAGAGAGAGAAGACATCCCAAGCTGTCTGAACCCTAACACACAGGAGTATTTTAAATAACAATTACCAAGAAAAAAAATCCTGGGAAAGTTTGCATTTTTTCTCTATCCATTAGAGTTGTGAGTCTTATGTCATTGAAATGTAAACACCCCAGGAGATAACGCTGCACACTTAAAGAAAAAAAAAAGAAGGATTTTAATACCAAAAAGACACTGATACAAAGCTTTTCTGTTAAAAGGACAGAGTTTTCTTAGATTATCAGTCTGCTCTTAATAGGAAACTATAAACAAAGTCTTACTTTTTTTTTTTTTTTTTACCTTTAATGTAATCTGCCTAGAAAACAAAGATTCTATGTTTTGTCTTTATCAGGTCTTTGATTTCTTAAGCTAGTTGCATTGTGAATGTAACCAACTGCTTTTTCATATTTTAGTAATTAGTAATTAGTAACATTGCACTTGCTTTTATAAATACAATGTGCTATTTTATACTCTATTACAATACTGTCTTAATTCTCTCAAATTTTCCATTGCCACCTGTCATTATAAAATCCAAGGGAGCATCCTCAAGTAATATAAAACAAAGAGCACAATATATAAGGTGATGCAAATGAGCTTTTCCACTCTAGGAAACCTGGTGGTCTCCTGCAAGTGTGGAAGCCACTTTTAGGAAAACAGGCTTGAGCAATGGAATGCAGAAAGGGCCACCTGGCTGAATACAGACAGGCCCATCAGGCAACTCACCCTGAAATATCCATGGTCCCTAAACTGATCAATGGGCTACTTACAACTAGGCAGTTACCAAAAAAAGGGAAAATTCTGTAAGTCCCATACCTCCTCATTTTTCCCTCCTTAAAAGCAGTCCCCTCCCACTGCCTCCTTGCAGACAGCCTGACCCCTGTCTCCCCCTTGTGGTATATTCAAGAAACTTCTATCTCCTTTGCTCTGCCTCAAGTGAATTTTTTCACCACCTGAGCACCACTGGCTTCCACCCAATCTGCACCCATTTGGGGACCCCCATCTGAGATCAAGAGACACCCCATTTAAGCACCACAGTGAGTAGAAGCTTAGGGGAATAGCAGTTAGAATTAGCAAGCCATGGGCCATCTGGATGGCTCAGTGCGTTAAGCATCTGACTTTGGCTCAGGTCATGATCTCACAGTTCATGAGTTCAAGCCCCATGTCAGGCTCTGTGTTGACAGCTCAGAGCCTGGAGACTGCTTCAGATCCTGTGTCTTCCTCCCTCCCTCCCTCTCTCTCTCTCTCCCTCTCTGCCCCTCCCCTGCTCACACTGTCTCTATCTCAAAAATAAATAAATGATAAAAAAAAAGGGGGGGGGAATTGGCAAGCTTTCTAGCCTTTGTGGTTTAAAATTTTTTTTTTTTTTAGAATACTGAGAACTAAGTGATAAAGACGACAGGAAGTAGAAGTGAGCTGCGCACCTGAGAAAGGCCCAAGATTGGGGAAGAGACCCACTGTATGCAACTGCCACCAGAAAGGGAGACAGCTTGGTCAAAGTCCACCAAATGCACACTTGAATTCAAAGTCCCAGCTTTACCATTGATGGTTCTAGGGTCCTAGGCAGATCACTTAGCTTCTGAGACTTAGATTCCTCATCCATAACATCCATATAAGAAAAAGAAAAGTAATTGAGAACATACCAATGCTAGAAACCTTGTATTTTATCTCACTGATGCTCATTTTATTCTCATGGAACTGTGAAGTAGGCATTATTTTTTCTACTGTGAAAACATGGAAGTAGCAGTTTAAGATCAAGTTATTTACGCAAGACTTCAGTGTTAGTAAGTAGTGGAGATAAAATTCATACCTTCACATTATTCTACCCTCTAAGCCAACGGTCAGCAAACTGCAGCTCAGAGGCCAAACCTAGCCTGCCACTTGTTTTTGTATGGCCCACAAGCTAAGGATAGTTCGAAAAAATCATAGGCTTAATATATCACGACTCAGGAAAAATTATATGAAATTCAAGTTTCAGTGTCCGTATGTTCAATATGTTTTATTGAAACATATTCATGTTCATGCATTTGCATATTAAATATGGTTGTTTTCAGGCTACAGAATCAGAGCTGAGTAGCTGTCACAGAGACGTTATGGTACAGAAAGCCTAAAATCTTTACCATCTGGCCCTTTAAGAAAACGTTTGCAAGGCACCTGGGTGGTTCAGTTGGTTAAGCAACAGACTTCAGCTCAGGTCATGATCTCAGTTTGTGAGTTCAAGCCCCACATCAGGCTTTGTACTGACAGCTCAGAGCTGAAGCCTGTTTTAGATTCTGTGTCTCCCTCTCTCTCTGTACCTCCACTGCTTGTATGCTCTCTCTCAAAAATAAAGATTTAAAAAATTAAATAAGTTGATAAAAAAGAAAAGTTTGCATATTCCTACTCTTGACTACCTTACCAGGTGTTGATGCAGTTAGCAGTTGAGAGAATACAAACAAAACTTCTGCAATCTGTAGAGGACAATACAAATTTGAGGGATTAGTATTCCAAGGAACAACCAGGGAATCTTAAACAGAAACTAATCAACAATCATAGCAGAAAGGGAAAAATGTTTAAAAAGCAAAGGCCATAAACAGAACTCTTTGGGACTTGCAGTAAAATTGCTATTTTGATTAAAAGAATGCTTTGAGAATAGAATATTTTGCCTTGATTAGGTTGATTTTGTTACATGCTGATCAATAAGGTCATCACGATGATTAGAATCCAGCTAAAAGTTTCCCAAATAGAAAACAGTATTCTAAAGGCCAATTGCATCATCCTTTGATGAAAGTTGAGGTGGGGGAGTCTTGTATTGGTTTGACAATGTTGAACTTGACCTGAGTCCTGTGTTCCCTGAATGGGATGGTTTAGAAATAGAAAGTTAAAAAAAAAATCCCCCCATCCTTTTGTGTGCTGAGAAATGGCCATTACGTATTTTGAAATAGCTCATACCACCACCTTTCCTCAGTTAAGATATATCCTCACTCTCCCTCAGTCTTTTTTGTAGAAAACCCCAAATTTTCTCCTTTTGAAACCTTCCTAGTCAAAATAGCCTAATCCTCCTTCAAATTGATTAACCTTTAGACAGATTTCTTACTATCAGCCATGACTTCCCTTTCCTTAGAGCATTTACTTGAGGAAACCTGTAATTATAAAATCATTCCATGACCTTTGGAGATGCATATCTTTTCCCAGCCTCTTGCCAGTTTTATAACCGAGAATGTCTTTCTCAAGACATGGGGCCATTCCTTTAAAATGTAACCATCAAGAAAGATAGCGCTCATCTCCCCCATCTCTCTGGGAGGCACAAGCCTAATTTTGGTAAGTACCAGTTTGCAAACACGGTTGGTCTAATCCCATTGATCAGCCGCCTCCTCCTCCCCAAGGTCCTCTTGTACTTTTCTGTTTGCTCATCCCAGCACTTAAATTCCCACCTTCCGTCTGAGTGGATTGAGTTCAATCCCTCTGCTCTTTTGCAATAGTCTCTCTCTCTCTCATGGCAATAGTTTTGAACAAGTCTTCCTTGTCTGTTTAATTCCATTTCATGTAATTTCTCTTTAACATTACTCATAAATGAATATACTCTTTATTGCAGTAGTTTGAATAAAATCATCTCCCCACTGTCCAGAGTGTTTCTTTCTTTCACAATTTCAAGACTGTCATGAAATTTTTATTGTATGAAATTGTAGGCTTAGATTTGGGAAGGTAGAAGAAATGGTAGCAAATCTGCACTTATACAAAGATAAATCTTAAAAGTAGCTACAAAAATTTAAAACATTATTTCCTTCTCTTGATATCTACTCCTTCTACCTGAAGCTATAGGTTTTTTTTAAAGACATCCATCCTTTCTATAATTAAGTTTTGCTGGATTTCATCCAGCCCCTAGTACTCCAGGATACATAGTAATAGTAGAAACCTTTCCCTTTAGTAGTTTGAATGATAAAATTTAGGAAAGATGCTAAAAATTTTAAAAGCTCCATTTGCTAGATCACATTTCCTGCTCACATGCAAAAGACTCCCTTCAATTACTTATAATCTCTCTTTAGAGACAGGATAAGGAAGCCTTCCATGAAATGTGTGAAATAAATGCAGTTAAATTAAACAGGTTTTTTTTTTGTTTAACAAAAAAATAGAGTGGTTTCTGCTAATGCCTAAATGAATAGAATTGGCTTTCTCTTAGCCAAACTTAAAAATGGTCCTATATATTATCTGTTGAAAGGTTAACATGCTTCCTCATTAACATTTTAATAATTGAATGTTCAGGGAAGTGACTATTCGCTATCTTCTTCTATCATTTTATCTTTACATTTACTTGAAAGACACTTAAGGAAAAAAACAACTTTTGGGCGCCTGGGTGGCTCAATCAGTTAAGCGGTGGACTTCAGCTCAGGTCATGATCTCATGGTTCATGAGTTTGAGCCCCCTGCTTGTCTCTGTGCTGACAGCTCAGAGCCTGGAGCGTGCTTCTAATTCTGTGTCTCCTCTCTCTGCCCCTCCCCTGCCTGCACTCCATCTGCCTGTCTCTCAAAAATGAAAAAAGTAAACATTAAAAAAGAGAAAAACACAACTTTTAACAGTGCCATTCATTTTCAACCACTTGTAACATTTGTTATTAGACTAGAAACTAATAACCACAGGCGCACCTGTGTAGCTTAGTCAGTTGAACATCCAACTTCGGCTCAGGTCATGATCTTGCAATCTGTGAGTTTGAGCTCTGCATCAGATTCTGTGCAGAGCCTGGAGCCTGCTTCGGATTCTGTGTGTGTGTGTGTGTCTCTCTCTCTGCCCTTCCTCCACGCACACTCTTTCTCTCTCTCTCTCTCTCTCTCTCAAAAATAAACAAACATTAAAAAAAATAAAATAATAACCACAGACTATATTGTTAAAAGGATAAAAAATGAATCTGGTTTTTGCTATTTAGTCAGATAACAGTTCTGACTATTGGCAAATCAACATTACCTTTCTATATAGCTGTTTATGTCTCAAGTTTTTAATTTCCCTTTTGTAAATTTCCCTTTTGCCATTCTGACAGAATTTCTTATATAGGCAAAAAGTTAGTCCTCAGAAGAGGTAGAAATGTCTTAAAATTAAACTCTCTGAACTCAGACTATTGTTTCCTAGATGACGTCTTCATTTTTCCAAAGATTTTAACTTATTTCACATGCCTTATTTTCTTGACTCACTTACCTTTATGTTACAAGGTGATTCAGAAGTTGAAAATATTTTCTCATGTCCAGATAATTAAATTTTCTCCACATCCCACCTTCACTATATAATATGTTCTGAGAAATCAAATGGCACATTTCTGAGGTATGAAATTTTCTACCAACAATTTTCTCTCATTTTAATTATATTAAAATCTCAAGTATTTATTAACCTCTCATCAGTCACCTTGAACATCTGCTGTTAAACTTTGCTTTTGAGGAGAAATACCTTTTTGGTTGAAACCAAATGATAAAAATGATAAAATGATAAAATGATAAAATATCTGATTTTGGTTACCTCTATACCCTTATAAAAATAAAGATAAGCTGATGATAAAGGACTGCTGGGTTGCTGCTTTGTAGTGGTGAATTAACTTATGATCCACATAAAATTAGGAGATATATTTGCAGTTATTCCTTCTGTAAATGGTTTCTTTTATATAACATTTAATGCATAACAATCACCTTTCTGTTTTCAGCAGTCTTAAGGGAGACATGTGCTTACTTTCATCCTAATTGCAAGGACCGAAGAGATAGAGCCTCAGTATATAGAGTGCACTTATCCTCAGCAAATTCACTAATCTCAACATTTAAAAATACATACTTTGCATATACCTTGCTTCACCATGAAAAATAGACTGATCATTCTACAATGATGCTTCCCTGTCAAATCATTTGGTACATGTAATACTAATACAATGCTGTATGTCAGAGAAAGTAACAAAAATCTGATGAGCAATGAGATGTTGACTAACAGTGTCTGTTGTTTCCAATGGAAGACACTCAACCATGTACAATGATATGGAGATAAGCACAGTTGAAGAGGTGAGATTGAATCTATAAGGATGAATGTAAATTCTGTAGAAATTCTGAGAAAGTGAAGAATGGATCCAAATGAAAAGATAAACCTTTATAATGTGAAGAGCAAGTGATTTGCACAATGCCTACCATATTGAATGGTAGCTGTTGTATCAATTAAGATAATAGCTTTCTCTCAAGAAAGATACTTTTGGTTGCAAACAAAAAAAAACCCTCAAACTGGTTTTAAATAAGAATAATTTATTAGCATGTAACTAAAAATAGAGTTAATGGGCTCAAGCATGTTTTTAGTTAGGAGTCCAGTTCCATTTTCTTGGCTCTGCCAGTGATAACAAAAGTTGAAATACTTCCTGATCTGTCATCCATAAAACATCTCTTGGGGCCATCTCCTCAAGGCCTTATTCTGATTAGTTTAACTCAGTTTACATACCTTTTCCTGAATCACAATGGGCAGAGAGATTAAACTGTGGCAAAATGGGAATTATGCTAATAGGCTGTCTCAAGAAAATGTTTACTGGATATGGGTCTAATATCACCTGAACATAGCAGTTGCTGCACAATGAACAGGGGGTGAAATAGAAGATGGTAAGAAAACTAAAACAGTATACTACACAAGGTATAATGAACTATCAAGATAGAATCAACTTGGATTTCTCAAAATAGTGGTAGGTTATTAAACATTTGCCTTCCCTCCCCATTTCTCCCTTGAGGATAGATTGAAAAAAGAATCTTTTCAGTTGATTGGTACAACTAGAGGTTGATAAAGAAGAGAAATCACAATTTTGTCTACTAGGAGTTATCACAGCTAAATAGGTTGATGGATGGAGGAAACTTTACCAATAGTGTTATTAAGAACCAGAATATTTGCTACTTGAAATTTGCCCAGAAAATCTTACAGAAATGAAATGCAATTCAGACATTCAGTACATTTTTTTTAATGCATAAACTTAATTGGATTCTCTGGACAGTCAATTCACTTCTTGTTCTGAGAATATATTCACTCCTTAGGACATAAGAGATCACGATAGAATTTGAAATAGAGGATTATCACTGCATTGATTACACATAGAGTCAATATCCTTATTCTGCTCTGTATATGGTAGTTATGCTATGTTCTTCTATTTTCTGATTCTATCCAATTTTAAGGAGTCCTCTCAAAATCCCTTGAGGCATTAAGATTTAAAAGTGGTTTTCATTCACTTCCCTGAATACAGCCAATCATGTTATTACTTTCTCTTTGATGAACTCTTCTTCAAAACATGAGGACTCATATTTTAGAACAAGGACATTTGCATTCCTGTCTATCCTCAGATATTGTTTACTCCTCTTCCTCAAATTTCTCTACATAAGTACCAATTTCCTATTTTCCCATTCTGAGTGTTTTTCAACTCAGCTGCATATTAGACTCACCTGGAAAACTTTAATGGGAGGTGAGGGGAGAAGAAAAGGCAAGGAAAGGGACCAAAAACAAGTGAATTTAGAGTGAACTATGTGTGACCAATAGTGCTGCCAAGTCCTAGGACCTGGGGACTAGCTATTGTTTATCTTGAAAACATCTATGTAATGGTTTGTATCTGTTTGGCTATAGAAGGTTAGATTTCTCTGTCTTTACAATTTTTTCAACAGATTGCTTGTGATGCATATCACATTCTGATTTAATGCTTACTCAATAATTGTTTTTATCTTCTACCGTTGTGGAGAGATTTTTTTGAGCTGAACTTACCCTCTTCTTCTCTATTTATCTTGCTACCAGGAATATGGATGCTGCAGACACATAGCCAAGTAACAAGGAAAGCTACACACACAGCCAAGTAACAAGATATAAAGAGCTTGGACCATGACACCATGGAACAACAGGTCATCTACATAAATTTCATGTGAGATGAATAGACTATCTAGCTGAACCGAACATTAACTAGAATGGGAAGAAAACCAGCAGCAATAGCGTGTGCAAAAGTCCTGAGGCAGAGTTTCTAGAATCAAAAGACTAGTTCAGCATAAAATTAGCAAGAAAACAAAGAAATCCTACAGAAAGACTACTCACTGATGACATACACTGGGGATACACTGAGTCCAGAACACCATAGTAACAGGAAAGCAATGGGAAGTCCCCAAAGGATCAGGAAAGTGATGGAATCCAATGAACGTTCAAAGGATTCACTCTGGTTATCCTGTGAGAATAGAAAGAAGGCAGGCAAGAGTATTCAGGGAAGCCATTAAAAGGCTGAGTTAGTAACCAAAGAAGTGACTAAGCACAGATTAAAGTGGTAGCAAAGAATATGAAATGGAATATATGGATTAGAGATAGGCAAGTTTCTTTCAGAGCCTTGATTTTCTTATCTGGGAGATTGGGACACTAATAATTTTTCTTGTAACACTTCTGTCACAATAATAGATGTAAAGTTATTAGAAGCATCCTTGGCAGAGAGGGACAGAGAGAGCTTAATTAAGGTTATCTATTGCCATCACTATTAAAATCATCATCTTGGAAGTGTAATAATAGATGTAAAGTGATTAGAAGCATCCTTGGCAGAGAGGGACAGAGAGAGCTTAATTAAGGTTATCTATTGCCATCACTATTAAAATCATCATCTTGGAAGTGACAGGACTAATTGACAGCTTTTTAAAAACTATGACCTACGATGTGCTGGACACTTACCAGAAGTTGTGCCAACCTCTAGCTACAATCTACTGGAGTAAGGGCCATTGGTTTTATTTTATGTCATAGTTTGAAAGTGCATATTCAGTTTTTTTACTGACATGTTTAATACATTGACTGTTTCAACTATAGAAGATATGAAGTTTTTACCTCAGCTCTCAGAGACAAAGAGAGGATACACACACACACACACACACACACATGCACACAGTATATATTTCTCTAAATCTAATCTCTAAATTAAATTCCTTCTGAATTGCCACACTCTTGACCAGCAAGAAATTCAATTTCATTGTAATTTGTAGGGCCCTTCTCTAAGGTTATATAAGAGCTTCAGAGTCTGATTTATTTCAAGTCATTCAACAAGGACTTTCATCAGTCTACACTGGAAAAGCCCTATGGAGAGTATGTAGCAGAGAACACTGCTGTTTCATTGGACAGCTTGGGACCCATGATTCTTGCCAGTTAGGGGAGTCAAGTCCCTGGTAAGCAGCTTTCAATCCCATCTGAGGTTCTGCTACCTCCCTGGGTGTCCATGGAAACAGATTGCTGAATCTTACATATGTGGTATCCCATATCACCTGAGGACCTTTCTCAGTTTCCAAAAAGTGTCTATTGACAATCCTACTTAGTTCCTCTTTCATGAATACCACAGTCTATTTCCTCCCTATCCTCACTGTTCAAAAACCACTACTATTATTTTTTACTTACATTTAGTTTATGCATAAAAACAACCACCAATTCCTAAGTGTCTAGGGACTCAGATCAATACTGTGGGAACAGGAAGTTGGCGCCTTTTGATCATTCACCATGTAACAAATAGCTTCATTTATGAAGATAATAGGCTTGCTAAACAGGTTCTAGAAAGCCCTAGGCCTTTACTCCCAGGAGATCATTTAGGGTTACCGAGAGAGAGAAAGGAAGCATATGAGGTAATTTTTACTCTTTATATCTTGAATTATATCATGGGACTATATCCATGTTTACTCCCTTGTCAGATATATTATCAAATGAATGAAGTCCACCTATTACTGTTTCAGGTAAGAAAAAGAAAAGTTGTAACAGAAGTCATTCCTGCCAATGTGAATTTAAAAGGTGAAGATTGGGGGTGCCTGGGTGGCTCAGTTAAGCATCCAACTTCAGCTCAAGTCATAATCTCACGGTTCATGGGTTTGAATCCTGCATTGGGCTCTCTGCTGTCATCAAGGAGCCTGCTTCAGATCCTCTGTCCCTCTCTCTCTGCCTCTCCCCTACTTGCTCTCTCTCTCTCAAAAATAAACAGCTTTTTTAAAAAATATGAAGACTGGTTACTTCTTGCTGAGAAGTACTAAGATTCTTAAAGAAGAAGCACTTCTTGTAGACCAGGCCATGTCCACAATGTTCGATGGAATAAAAATCTTATTTCTATTTTTTTGTTATAAGAGTGGGGTAAAGGTAGGAATGTCCTTATACGCTCAAGTCATTGAAACAATTCAAACAAAAAGATCTTAAAGAGTCCTGAGAACCCAATGGAAGTAATATTGGATGATGATTTAATGCTATCTTTAATGGAAAATAAAAACTGTTACAAATCCATCTAATGGATGGCTCAGAGATTTGAACCTTCTAAAAAACATGGTGTTTGCATTATGAAAACAATATGCAGAAGGGAGCTTTCCCCTAATATTTGGCCAAGGATTCTCTGAAAACACACATCTCCTTTGAAACCCACAAATCTGTTAACCCAGATACTTTTTAATGGTTATATCAGGCCATTCTCTCTCCCTTACCTCCTGCTTGCCCAGACCCCAAGAGCAGTTTGGCCTCTGTCCCAACAGTTCACGGAAGCAGTTCTCACAGAGGTACATAGTTTATCCTTCCTAATGGGCATAAATCACAAAGGTCTTTATTTTCCCTGGTGAGGAGAAGATGGTATAAGTACAGTTCAGACCTTTACTCATAATTCTGTCAACAATCTAAATGTCTACTGACAGGAGAATGGGTAAATAAAATATAGCATATCCTGCTGCAGTCCAGCTCCAGCAGGTCCAGGGCTCCCTGAAGGATGGACAGTGTCAGCGAAAGGGAGCAAGAGAGCCTAGGCTTCTTTCTGCTCACCAGGCAGGCATCTTTGCACTGACAAGAGAGTCAGATTTATTGAAAAAATGTATGGGGTACAAAAGAGGAGTGGCAATTGCCTTAGACAATGACTTCTGATGACAAATTCTTTGTTATGTAAAAATTTCCCAGAACATAGATTGGTTGAAGACTCATGCACACTCTTTATCAATAGTGATTGAAGTAGGTAACTAGATGCTTATCACATGGGGAAGGAAGGTATCTTTAGCATTCAAATACAAGGCAATGTTTTTAGCATAGCAAAGGCAAGAGTTAGTTCTTTTGTGAGCAGGGGCCAATAGCCTGTTTTCTGGAGGGGAAGAAAAAACTGGTTTCTCAGGAAATGTAATATTTGCTTCTATAATCCCAAAAGAAGAAACTCCTATAATAAGTTTTTTCATAAGGTACAATTCACATATTTTTAACATAAGAAGGCAAATCACTCCTGATATCAGTCAGCCAGGCGCCTTGGGGGTCGGTGCTCAAGCAGAAATTGAGTGGATGTAGAAGCCGGTTGCCATCTGATGGTGGGAGGCCTTGCAAACCTGCCTTACTTCAGAAATGGCTCCCAGCAATATCCATGTAAGTGATACATAGCTGTGAAAATGAATTAAGTAGAGTTACTGTCATCAACCTAAGTAAATCTCACAATCGTTTTTTGAGGAAAAAGGTACATTGCAAAAAGTAGCTCACAGTGTTGACAGCATTAGAGAAGCATGCAAAATAATAGTTTAGCAAATCATCCAGTTTGAATAAGATTATTAAGAATGAAAATTTTTTCATCGTAGTGAAAAAAATGCAAAAAATAAAAAGAAAGCAGGTCACTTGGAGTAATATGAAGAGGGGCCAATCCTCTCTGTAAACTTTTGTTCCCATATCTGTTTTAGTTATTGAGGACAGAGCTTTGTATACCATCGTCTGTAATCCATTGTTTTTGTGTGTATAATGCATTCTGAAGGCCAATCCCCAAAATAGTAGTGTGCTTAAAGTTGGCTTCTTTTCAAAGCCATCTTTTGCTCTGGGCCTATTCAAATCTAGCCAACTTTCCAGTCACTAATAAATAAGTCAAAGAAGTATTCTCAAATGCATTATATACCACTTAATATTCCAGAAAGATTTACTGAGTGCAGTCTTTTTTATCGGACTTCTAAACCCTTTACCTATACGATAGGCCCCTGAATCTTCCAAAAGTTTCTCTTTCATCTTCTACCACTCATGTATTCTACTGGGATATCAGAGTACATTCTTATTCCTATTCAACATATCCAATCAGCCTGATGTCAATAATATAGTGAACTAGCATGATATTCTGCAGTATATCAACATGATCTTCATACTATACTTTTAAAGAACAGGTGAGTTAACATAACCCTGGGACGAGATAGTGGTCATGCAGTGACTACAGGAGATATGGCCCTCTAAACACTACCTTTCTGAAATCTGGGCTTTCTGGGTTTCAAGCATTGTTTGAATTAAGAAGTGGCAAAACAGAGCTTGTCAATTTCTTTTTAATCAACATGGTTACTGTATAAACCAATGACTTATCTCTAGTACCTCTACTCAACCCATCATCAAAGTCTTAATTATACCAGTGGTACTCTGCATGTCAATGGTCATATCACTCTACCACCAGCAGTGAGGTCTGATCACTGTATAATCAGAGAATTACCACTTCTAGAGTCCCATCTTGAGGGTCTGCTAGAAAAATACTACTGGAGCTATTTAGGATACCAACTATGCTAGCCTGGATTTTTCCTACAAACAGAGACTAAGACAGCACTTGCACATAGATTTTCTGAGATATGCTTGCTCATGCTCCAGAATGGTTCCTTCAGAGGAATCATTTAGAACCTTAAAATTATCTGCCAATGGATGGAAAACAGTAGTGTTTATCCACCAACTCCTATGCCCATTGCCTAGGCCTATCTCATGGGATGATAACTATCTCATCCTCCCAGCTTTGAACATTCATCAGAATGACTGAGGATTTTCATGGGTGATCCATAAAGATATTGCAAAGAAGTGCTGAGGCAGAAAATGAGGTTCTCATGCAGCTGAAATAAGATAGTATCAGGTTACACCTGTTCACACCAACTTTATACAGCAATGTTTGAGGCTGGGAGGTGGGGGGTGGGAATGGGCTGAGACAATGTGAGGTAAGGCACAAGCAGAGTTAGCCATGTTCTTGGTAGGAAAAGAATTCTGGAAATCATGGTAGACACTTGTCTGGTATACTATAGACCCTATCAAATACATATTTAGAAGCACAGTCTGTCACTCCATGATGCTAAGGACAGGATGTGCCTTTTTTTTTTTTTTTAATCAGAGTAAGTGTTCAAATATCTGTTGAATTAATGATTGAAAGAATAAGTGAATAATGCTGCTTATCATTGAATTGTTAATGGAAGAAAATTTAAAATCATGTCATCTTACTACATGTGTAGATACAGGACTCTGTTAAGTAACAGAGCACTGGAACATTTTATCATGCTTTATAAAATACATATTATCTAGGCAGTCAGTATCTATAATGTCTTAAGAGCAAACAGAGACAAAAGGCAGACTCTGGTTTCTATAGGTTCAATCAATCCATATTTACAGAATATAAAAAGTTAAATGATTCAGTGATCATTCTTTAATCCAAGTTAGCATGAAAGATAGAATTTGAAATGAAGTAGAGTTTAAGGTAGCTCACAAACTTATGCATATGTAGTCAGGTTTTTTTTTTTTTTTAATTTTGGTTTTCAGAAATACTACATTCTGTTCTACCCAATAGCAAAGTGATGCACTAGTCTAGTGTAATCCAAGGGCTATATAGCTCTCTCCAGATCTATATAATATGTATATTTTTATGTGTTTTGTGTATGTGTTCACAGAGAGGGAGAAAGAAAAAGACAGTAAAATAAGGTTTCAGCTTACTTTCAATTGATTATGAAGAGTTGCCTTTCACATGGAAATATTTCAGAATTCATTTCATTTTGCAAATGATTTGAGTTGCTATTTCCATTATAGTGTCTCATTTCTCCATCCCTTTTAAGACAAAAAGTTTGCACATCTAAGATGGCCAGTAATGATGAAACTATAGCCATAAAGAATGCTTCTTCATGAAAATAGTGCTATAGGCTTAAGTTTTGAGCCAGTGACCCCAAAATATTGCCAACTTCTACTTTTATGGCTTCCAACTTTTTCAAGTACACAGACCCTTTTTATGATTAAAGATTTTAGCAATATCTTCTACCCCTATGCTACTCTTAATTCAGTTTTTTTAAGTTTATTTATTTATATATTTTGAGAGAGACAGAAAGTGCAAGCAGGGGAGGAGCAGAGAGAGAGGGAGAATCCCAAGCAGTTTCGGCACTGTGAGCGTGAACGTGGAACCGATATGGGGCTTGAACTCATGAAACAGAGATCATGGCCTGAACCAAAATCAAGAGTCAGATGCTTAACTGATTCAGCCACCCAGGTGTCTCCTTAATTCAGTTAAGTGAAATTGCGTTTCAATTATCAGACAACTACTGAATATAACTGAAAATATCAGCATGGAAAATACACATTCCATTTATGAGTTACTGCTTACTTCCTGATAGTAGAACACTGGTTTAGGGGTAAGTTCTGGATCAAAATGCTTGATTTGACAATCAGATTCTGCTTACTAGAAAACTCCTTAAGGCACAATTTCCTCATCTATAAAAAAGAATGATTACCTACTCCATGTACTATCATAAAGATTAAAGGAAATACCTTGTAAAGTGCTCAGCATAGGATATAATATTAATTTCACTTCATGTTAACATTTTTAGTAGTATGCATATAGATCTGATTTTTTACAATGACTTTGATCCCTTTTCCCCACCAAAAAAGATTGGGAAAACCACTTTTATTAGTTAATCTAGCCATTCCAGGTTCCTGAGCAATGAACAATTAGATCACAAAACTATAATATAGAAAGAGAGGTTACTAATAAATGTCTACACAGTCTGGAGAAATTTTTGATTAGTTCATTGGGAATTTTATTTAAATGCCAATAGATTTTATTGGAATTTTGCAACTTTAGAGTAAATTTAAGAATGACGCAAAACATGGGTTAATTAAAAGAAAAATAATCTTTGAGAATAATCCTAACCACTTCTCCAGTTATACTATAAATCAGTAATCTTAGTAAGAATTCCAGATTCCTTACTTGTAAAGTTAATGTACAATGTTCTGCCTACCGACACATAGAAGAACAACCCTTCTTTTAAATAACCCTGGAAAAGTTAAATTCTTATATACTGTATACATCTTAGGTAATACATCATGAAGGCTATACAAGAGATGGAAGAAAAAAGTTAATAGGAAGGGAAAATTATAATTATTTTCTCTTACTGTTAACACCCTCACCCCTTGCCAAAACAGAGGGGTTTCTTCATCTAGTATTTATACACTTTGTGGTTATTCCCTGTGGTTCTATATGCTGCAAAATCAATGTGTGTTTTTATTTTTTTGTTGCCCATAGCTGTTCTACTTTTTACTTTTGTGATTAAGTTAGAAATATTTTTTATTGGCTAGAAGGTAAAAAAGAATGCAGTGAAATCTCAAGTCTAATTCCCCTTGGTACTCAGCGAATTATTTAATTAAAAATGTGCAAAGTGGAGCACCTGGGTGGCTCAATTGGTTGAGCATCCAAGTCTTGATTTTGGCTCATGTCATGATCCCAGGGTTGTGGGATCGAACCCCATGTCCGCATTGAGCGTGGAACCTGCTTGAGAGTCCCTCTCTTTCCCTCTGCCCCTCTCCTGAACTTACACTCTCTAAAAAAAAAAAAAAAGTGCAAAGTTTAAAAAATAAATGGTATTAGGGTGGGCCACTTATTATAAAACAATTTTCCTTGGGTGACCATGGCTCAAATACCCTTAAAATTATGTAATTGTATCTACTAGCAGACCTACATACCAGAATAGATAACGCCACACACGATTTAAAAGGACATGGCCTCCTCAGTTTTTTCCCAATGTAAATTACCCACATAAAGAGTCCACTAAAAACTTTTACATCAGAAAGCAGTTACCTTACATGTAATTATTCATTAAAACATAATTATCATTTATTCTATCCTAGAGTTACACTCCATGAAGGCAAATTTTTTTAGTCTGCATTAACATCATCTTACCCCAGTGGTTAGAATGAACCATGCCTGGATCAATAAAAGTTTCTTTGAATGAATTAATGTGTTACTAATATGTTAGTCAAGTTACTATAATTAACAATATAATAGTATGTTAGGACCAATATGTTACTATACTTTGCCACCTGACTACAAATTAAGTAGAGTTAGGTTTTTTAAAAAGTGGCCTTTTTATTTCTTCCTCTGACTTGTTATAGGAGTCAACATTATAGAATCAAAATTTTAACACACTCCTTATGAATTAGCCATGATTGTACAAATGATGTATTCTAAAAAAACAGAAGTTATATGTGTGTATTTTGAATTCAATGTTTATGTTTGGCCAAATGTCCTTACTTTTCCATTTAATCACTAAACTTGTGTATTGTATTAATCAAGGTTATTAGTAAACCTTATATATAAATCTTTGTAACCAGAAAATCTTTGTCAGTGTTCTAAGGGATTGCTTACTGCATCAGGAGAAAGCTACCTTGTGTGACAATGGTGATGATCTGAACTCATTCAATTAGTGAGAAACACTCTGGTCTATAGTCAGGTTTTGTATTCTAAGCTCAAAGAATTTTAAGTACCATTGGTACTCTCTGATTTGAGCCTCAGCTTTCTTATTTGTAAAATTAATTTACAATCCTCTGCTTACCAATGCCTAAATTGTTGTCCAGAGCAAATGAAATAAGTGATATGGAAAAGGGATTTATAATCTGTAAAGCAATTGAAATATATGATATGGTTGATATCAACACTCATCTATATTCACTCATAATGTCACAGTTTTTTTTTAAGAGCTATAATTTTACACCAAATTTTATTTGCAGAAATCAGAGTTCCAATATCTGAAGGGGACAAAAAATAGAATAATAGAAATAGCCATTGTTTATATCCTGCATACCCCTTTCTATTTAATTAGACTCCTTTTTCAGAGTGCATCCTCCCACAGAATTCACATGGCAGTACTTTGAATAGAGAACAGGGAGAAATAGGTAATTTATTATTTAAAGTCACCATATTTAAAGTCTCCAAGTGATAATCAGAAGTGAACTTTCTAATAGGTAATCAGGAGCTTTTTTGTTGGTTTTAAGTAGGCTTCATGCCCACGCCCAGCTCAGCGCCCAGCTTGAACTCATGATTCTGAAATCAAGATGTAAACTGAGATGAATAGTTGGACACTAAACCGACTGAGCACCCAGCTTCCCCGTTTTCCTTTCTTTTTCTTTCTTTTTTTTTTTTTAACAAACTGGTTCAGAAATAGGAGAATAAGTTTCTGTTACCAGAAAGCTGTTATTTGCTAGTTCTTTTTGTCCTCAGCCAAATTAGAGGTTAGGTATGACATCAAACTGAATTCATCAGATCTATCTTAGTCACACATTTGAGGATTCCAAATGGTGGTTTGACTAAACTGGGCAGCAATTTGGCTGCTATCCAATCAATTCAATCAAAAGGATGTCTCAGCAGCACTAAATATACTCTGGGATATCAAGAATGAGAAAAGCAATGTGGAAACAACTTGAAAGTTCTGTGTGGTTTGATTTTTTAATTCCCTATAACATCACAAATGCTAATTAGACCATCCTAAGGGTCTTGTTTCTCTGTGAAAGACCATATTGACCTAACCTAATCAGTGCAGGCATAGCTCTATGCAGACTGCCAATATGATCCTGCATGTGAATAATGCTGGAAGGTAAATATCAAAAAAATAAAAATAAAAATGTTAAGCTTAAACTCCAAACATTAATTGTGATAATTAAATGCTCTGGAGACCCTAAGACTATGAAAACCGTGAAGTGTTCATTGCAAGAGATAAGAGTGAAAAATAATTAAAATGATACAAGTATGGATCTATTAGAATAATAGCATATATCCAATAGTCAGTCAAGACAAATGTACAGTCCAAAGAGATAAAGGAATACCTTTATCAAGGTATTGATACCTTGAATACCTATTATTCAAGACTGCAATAAAGTCAATTTACTCAAAAAAATTAGATATTCTGTTCACTTCTACAAAGTTAAAAATTAAGTTGGTATCTTCAAACACTTAGTTTTTCCAATACTAAGACTAATTTTCATCTTAAAATCAACTTTCAGAACAGGGGGGAAAAAGGAACTGACCATGAAGTTATAGGAAAGTTGAGTACAAATATTTAAAAATTGAAGTCTAGCCATTTAAAATTATGCCAGTGAAATTCTTAATTATTGTCAACACTTATAGGCAAAGCTTTTATGTTTTAGGTATTTGTAATTATGCTTATGTGTGAAGAGTATTTCCTCTTCCAGTTACAATGGAATAATAGGAAAATCAAATACCACACTAGAGCTCCTTCCGAAAGAAACCATTAATGAGGTTAATGCTTTCAGGCATTAGACAACAGTTAAGTTTGCATCCCTCTGAGTGAGGAACCTCAAAAGGTAAGGGCCAAGGTTACCCTGGCTCTCTGTAGAAAATGTGCTGACCTCAACTGTAACAAGCCGCAATCCCTGCAGAGCACAGTGGTCCCACTGAGCTGAGGAGGCAGGGATAAGAATTTAGGGCAGCTGAAATAAGTGGAGTTTGCAGCATAGGGCATGGCTGTGGGGCAGAAAATGTGCTCAGGAGACTACTAGCTTTCTCTTATGACCTGGGCCAAAGACTGGGTGGTGCATGCCCAGGGCAAAGACATAGAAGCCTTATTCATATATGATTGTTTATATTTTTGATAATATCAGCTTATTAAAATATAATTCACAGACCATAGAATTATTTAAAATATTAGTATATTCATAGATACATGTAATCATCACCACCGTCAATTTTAGGACATTTTCATAACTTCAAAAACAAATGCTATACCTTTAAGCTCTCACCCCACTGATTCCCCCATTTCCCCAAACCTAAGCAAGCATTAAGCTACTTTGTGTCCATAGTTTTGTTTATTCTAGATATTTCACACAAATAGAATAATGTAATATATGGTTATTTAGCATAATAGTTTCTAGGTTAATCAACATTAAGTATATATCCATACTTCATTCTTATATGCTGTATGGATATATCACATTTTGTTTACCCACTCATCAGGTGATGGGCAGTTGGATTGTTTCCACCACTGAGCTGTTTGCACCATTTGGCTATTATGAACTATGCTGTTATAAACATTTGTTTAGAAGTTTGTGTAGACATAAGGTCTCATTTTTCTTGGAAACAAATCTAGGAATGAAACTGCTGGGTCACATGGTAACTATGTTTAACCATTTGGGGGGAATTTCCAGACCATTTGTTAAGTAGCTGTGCCATTTTATATCCCCACAAGCAGTTTATGAGGGTTTTAATTTCTACACATTCTCAACAATTATCCAACTTTGAGACTGTAGTCCTCCTAGTGGGCATGAAGTGGTGTCTCACTGTGGTTTTGGTTTGCATCTCCCTGATGACTAAGAAGGTCAAGCATCTTTCATGTGTTTATTGGCTGTTTATATACCTTCTTTGGAGAAATGTCTATTCAGATCCTTCACCCCACCCTCTGGGAGTTCTTTATATATTTTGGATACAGGACCTTTTTTAAAAAATTTTTTTAAGTTTATTTATTTTTGACAGAGAGCAAGAGGTGGAGGGGCAGAGAGAGAAGGACACACAGAATCTGAAGCAGGCTCCAGGCTCTGAGCTGTCAGCACAGAGCCTGACACGGGGCTCGAACCCACGAACTGTGAGATCATGACCTGAGCCAAAGTCAAATGCCTAATTGACTGGGCCACCCAGGTGCCCCAGGACACTTTATCTAAAATAATTTATTTATTTTAAGAGAGACAGAGACTGTAAAATGGGGAGGGGCAAAGAGAGGAAGAGAAAGAATCCCAAGCAGGCTCCATATTATCATGGCAGAGCCCAATGCAGGGCTAGAACCCATGAACCGTACGATCAAGACCCTAGCAGAAACCAAGGGTCGGACGCTTAACAGACTGAGCCACTCAGGTGCCCTGTAGGACCCTTTCCGAATAGGATTTGCAAATATTTTCTCCTACTCTATAAGGCTTGCCTTTTCAAGCTCTTGATAAAAACCTTTGAACTACAAAGGACACTACTTTTGATGAAATTCATTGATCAGTTTTCTCTTTTGCTGCTTATCCTTCTAGTGTCCTATCTAAGAATCCATTACCTATCCATTGTCATGAAGAATAACCCTCTATTTTCTTTTAAGAAATTACTAGTAAAATAGAGCTGAGCATTCAGTGGAGGGAGAGGGCATCAGCTCCTTGGCTTGCCTATCTTGTCCCTGAGCTCCTGCACACAAGCCAAAGAAAGGGCAGTTAGGATCCAAGTATTCTCAGTGATGCCATGACCAAGGTTGAACATATATCCCATGAGTGGGAGCTGGGCATATAAAGGGTACTTACTTTTTGGCCATACATGCCAAGAACATAGCCTCAGTAATAGGTAGGTAACTGGAAGAGAAATACTAGCATCCTGGCCCTCTTGAGAAGGTAGCCCTACCAGCTGAGACATGAAGGGAAAGGGAGCCCTGTGTACTTATACTTGTCTTGCTGAGCTGCGAATGAAGAGTGAGTCTCTTGCTTCAAATACCACAGACTGTCACCTTCCTTACCAAGTTTAGTAGATTTTCTTTAAAAAAAAAAAAAATGTTTCTTCACTTGCTATATGCCCATAGATGAAGCTTACCAAGAAGTGGCTACTGTACTGAGAAAGGAAAAGAGAATGAATAGAAGTTGAGCAGTGCCAGAACTCTGTAGGTCCCATCCAGCTAGTGGAAAGACTTTATCATCTTGTTTTTAAACATTAAAACACCCAGCTAAGATGTTGAAAACCTATACTCTAAGCACAGAGACCTCATTGGAGTGTAAGACCTACTCTAGATTCACCATACAGAGCCTAAAATTCAAGTCATTATAAGATTAATAAAAGAGTTTTGAGGGGTTGATCCCTCCAAGTAACAGGGGCTTGGGACACTTTGTGCTTTCCAGTCATCCACCCTAAGAAAAGGAAAAATTAAGACCACACAAGTTTAAGATGAAGTTGCCCAGTAATTAAAAAGCCAATTGAAATAAAAGTCAAATTTTATAGTAATATAATGGATGCAGGTTTTTTATAACATATATTCAATAGTGTCCAGTGTATAGTGAAAAAGTTACTACACATGAAAAAGACACCGAAGAATGTCACTGATAATTCAGATAAAAATCAGTCAATAGAAACCAACTCTGAGATGTCACATAGTATTTAGTAGACAAAGAATACAAAGCAGCTTTCATTGATATGGAGTAAGATTTAAAGAATAATATTCCTAAAGAATTAAAAGCAAATATGGTCTTAACAGGGAAACAGTAGCAAAACAAATTATAAAAAATAGAAATTTTAAAACTGAAAAAAAAATGCTAAATTCTATGAATGAAGGTAGTGATAGAAGAGTAATGAATTTGAGGCTAATAAATAGGAATTACCTAAACTGAAGAAAAGCAAGAATAAATGTTAAAGAAGCGGAATAGAACGTCAAAGAGAGCTGGGGTGATATTAGATTGTCTAACCCAACACTAGGAGCATGTGCAATTATATTCCCAAAGAAAAGAGAGTAAGGCAAAAAAGCCCTTCAAAACCAATGGCTGAACATTTCACAAAGATTTTTTGTTTGTTTGTTTTTTAGTTTAAGTTTTAGTTAACATACAGAGCAATATTGGTTTCAGGAGAATTCAGTGATTCATCACTTACATGCAACACCCAGTGCTCATCACAAGTGCCCTCCTTGATGCCATCAACCATCTAACCATCTCCCACCCATCTCCCTCCAGCAACTCTCAGTTTGCTCCCTATAATTCAGAGTCTCTTGTGATTTGTTTTCCTCTCTTCCTTTTCCCACCTTCCCATATGTTCATTTGTTTTGTTTCTTAATATGAAATTGTGAAATCATATGGTATTTTTATCTGATTGACTTATTTCACTTAGCATAATATATTCTAGCTCCATCCAAGTTATTGCAAATGGAAATATTTCATTCTTTTTGATTATGTGTAATATTCTGCTGTATATATGTACCACATCTTTATCCATTCATCAGTTGATGGACATTTGGGCTTTCTCCATACTTTGGCTATTGTTAATAATGCTACTATAAATATTGGGGTGCATGTACCCTTCAAATCTGTATTTTTTGTATCCTTTGGGTAAATGTCTAATAGTGCAAATGCTGGATCTTAGAAAAGTTATTTTTGAGAAACCTTCATACTGTTCTCCAGAGTGGCTGCACCAGTTTGCATTCTCTCCCACCAGCAGTGCAAAAAGTTTCCCCTTTCTCCACATCTTAGCCAACATCTGTTATTTCTTCTGTTGTTAATTTTAGCCATTCTGAAAGGTGTGAGGTGGCATCTCATCATGGTTTTGATTTGTATTTCTCTGATAGTGAGTGATTTTTGAGCACTTTTTTATGTCTCTGTTAGCCATCTGGATGTTTTTTTTGGAAAATTTTATTCATGCCTTCTGCCCTTTTCTTAACTACGTTGTTTTTGTTTAGGGTGGTGAGTTTGATAAGTTCTTTATACACTTTGGATAGTAAACCTTTATTGAATGTATCATTTGCAGATATCTTCTCCCATTCTGAAGGTTGCCTTTTAGTTTTGTTGACGGTTTCCTTCATGGTGCCAAAGCTTTTTATCTTGATAAGGTCCCAATAGTTCATGTTTGCTTTTGTTTCCATTGCCTTGGTGACCTGTCTAGTAAGAAGTTGCTATGGCTGAGGTCAAATAGGTTGCTGCCTTTGTTCTCCTCTAGGATTTTGATTGTTTCCTGTCTCACATTTAGGTTTTTCATCCACTTTGAATTTATTTTTGTGTATGGTGTAAGAAAGTGGTCCAGTTTCATTTTTCTGCATGTTGCTGTCCAGTTTTCCCCATGCCAATTATTGAAAAGACTGTCTTTACTTCTTTAAATATTCTTTCCTACTTTATCAAAGATTAGTTAACCATTCAGTTGAGGGTCCATTTCTGGGTTTTCTATTCTGTTCCATCAATCTAGGTGTCTGTTTTTGTGCCAGGACGATACTCTCTTGATGACTACAGCTTTGTGATATAGCTTGATATCCAGAATTCTGATGCTTTCATTTTTTTCTTTTTCAGAATTTCTTTGGCTATTTGGGGTCTTAGGTGGTTCCATACGAATTTTAGGATTGTTTGTTCTAGCTCTGTGAAACATGCTGGTATTTTGACAGGGACTGCAATAAATGTGTATGTTGCTTTGGGTAGTATAGACATTTTAATGTTTCTTCTTCCAATCCATTTCTTTGTGACCTCTTAAATTTCTTTCATAAGTGTTCTATAGTTTTCAGAGTACAGGTCTTTTACCTCTTTGGGTTAGGTTTATTCCTAGGCATGTCATTGCTTGTGGTGCAATTACAAATGATAACAATTTCTTAATTTCTTTTTCTGTTTTGTTATTGGTGTATAGAAATGCAACAGATTTCTGCACATGGATTTTATATCCTCTGACTTTGCTGAATTCACATATTCTAGAAATTTTTTGGTGGAGTCTTTTGGGTTATCTACATAGAGTATCATGTTATCTGTGAATCATGAATATTTGACTTCCTGATTTGGATGCATTTTATTTCTTTTGTTGTCTTATTATTGAGGCTAAGACTTCCAGTACTATGTTAAATAGTAATGATGAGAGCAGACATCCTTGTCTCTTCCTGACAACAGGGGAAAGGCTCACAGTTTTTCCCCAACTGAGGAGGATATTAGCTGTTGGTCTTTCATATATGGCCTTTATTATGTTGAGGTATATTCAATCTATCCCTACTTTGATGGTGGTGTTTATCAAGAATGGATGCTCTGTTTTGTCAAATGCTTTTTCTGAATCTGTTCATAAGATCATATGGTTCTTATCCTTTCATTTATTAATGAAATGAATTATTTCATTTCATTATTAATAATTTTTATTATTAATTAATAATTAATTTATTATTATAATTATATTATAATAATATATAATATTATATATTATATTATATAATTATTAATTTATTATTAATTAATATAATTATTAATAAATAATTAATTTATTATTATTAATTATATTAATTATTATATATAATAATATATATAATAATTAATATAATTATAATAATTATATTAATTATTATTATAATTAATAAATAATTAATTATTATTAATTAATAATAAAATTATAATTTTATTAATAATTAAATTAATTTAATTTAATTTCATTAAATTAATTCATTTATTAATGTGGGGTTTCATATTGATTCGTGAATATTAAACCAGTCCTGAAGCCCAGGAATAAATCCCACTTGATCATGGTGAATAATTCTTTTAATATTCTCCTTAATTTGATTTGCTAATATCTTGAGAACTTTTGCACCCATGTTCATCAGGGATACTGGCCTATAACTCTTGTTTTCAGTAGGGTCTTTGGTTATCAAGGTAATTCTGGCTTCATAGAATGAGTTTGAAAGTTGTGCTTACAGTACTATTTTTTGGAACAGTTTGAGAAGAATAGGTATTAACTCTTCTTTAAATGTCTGGTAGAATTCCCCTGGGAAGCCATTTGGCCCAGGACTCTTGTTGGGAGATTTTTATTACAGATTCAATGTTTTTGCTGGTTATGGGACTGTTCAAGTTTCTTTGGGTCCTTTCTCTTTTCTTTTTGATAAGGCTGGCTAGGAGGTTATCAATTTTGTTTATTCTTTCAAAGAACCAGCTTTTAGTTTTGTTGATCTGTCCTACGGGGGTTTTTGGTTTGTTTCCAGAAAACTTCTTTCTGCTCTGATCTTTGTTATTTCCCTTCTTCTACTGGCTTTAGGCTTTATTTGCTGTTCCTTTTCTAGCTCCTTTAGGTGTAAGGTTAGATTGTGTATTGGGGACTTTTTTGGGGTTTTTTTTCCCCCAAGTTTATTTTTGAAAGAGAGAGAGAATACAAGCAGGGGAGGTGTGGAGGTGGGGGAGGGAGGGGAATCTCAAGCAGGCTCTGCACTGTCAGCACAGAGCCCTATGTAAAGCTCAAACTCACAAACCGTGGGTTCATGACCTGAACTGAAACCAAGAGCCAGAAGCTTAACTGACTGAGCCACACAGGAGTCTGGGAACTTTCTTGCTTGTTAAGATAGGCCTGCATTGCAATATAACTTCCTTTTAGGACTGCCTTTGCTGCATCCCAAAGGGTTTGGTCTGTTATGTTTTCATTTTCATTTGCTTACATTTGTTTTTTTTATTTCTTAATATTCTGGTTAATCCATTCATTATTTACTAGGACGTTCTTTAACCTATAATATTTGAGGGTTTTCCAAATTTTCTTGCAGTTGACTTCAAGTTTTATAGTGTTGTGATCTGAAAATATGTATGGTATGATCTTGATCTTTTTGTACTTGTTAAGGGCTGATTTGTGACTCAGTATGTGATCTATTCTAGAGAGTGTTCCATGTGCACTCAAGAAGAACGTGTGCTCTGCTGCTTTAGGATGAAATGTTCTGACTATATCTGTTAAGTCCATCTAGTTCAGTGTCATTCAAAGCCATTGTTTCCTTACTTTCTGTGTAATCTTTCCACTGCTGTAAGTGGGGAGGTAAAATCCCCTACTATTATTGTATTATTATCAATGTGTTTCTTTATGTTTGTGATTGAATTACATATTCAGGTGCTTTTAATCTGGGGGTACAAATATTTATAATTGTTAGATCTTCTTGATGCATAGACCTCCTTAATCATGATATAATCCCCTTCTTCAGCCCTTCTTACAGTCTTTAAGATGTAGTTTGTCCAATGAAAGTATAGCTGCTCTAGGCTTCTTTCCATGCCTATTAGCATGATAGATGGTTTTCCATCCCTTCACTCTCAATCTGCAGGTTATCTTTAGGTCTAAAATGACTCTTTTGTAGGCAGCATATAGATGAATCTTGTTTTTGTATCATTCTGATACCTATGTCTTTTGATTGGATCATTTAGTCTATTTACATTCAGAGTGATTATTGAAAGATAGGAATTTAATGCCATTGTGTTACCTGTGGAGTTGGTCTCTCTGGTGATATTTTGTGTTCTCTTCTAGTCTTTGTTGCTGTGGTCTTCCCTCCCCCCCCCCCCACAAAGAGTTCTCCTTAAAATTTCCTGCAGGGCTAGTTTAGTGGTCACGAACTGCCTTAGTTTTTGCTGGTCTTGGAAACTCTAGCTCTCCTTCTATTCTGAATTACAGCCTTACTGGATAGACTATTCTTGGCTGCATATTTTTCCATTTCAGCACGTTGAATATTTCCTACCACTCCCTTCTGGCCTGCCAAGTTTCAGTGCCCCTCTTCTTTTCAACTTCATTATTTTCCTTAACTTTACCTTCTATATCCCTTATTCTTTCCTCTGCTTCTTCAATCCTCATGGTCACTGTCTCCAGTCATTTTTGCATCTCAGTTACAGCATTTTTTATTTCAGCCTGACTAGTTTTTAGGTCTTTGATCTCTGTAGCAAGGGTTTCTCTGTCTTTTGTGCTTTTCTCAAGCCCAGCTAGTGGTCTTATGACTGTTGTTCTAAATTCTTGTTCAGATCTATTGTTTACATCTGTTTTGAGCAAGTCCCTAGTGGTGATTTCTCCTTGGCCTTTCTTTTGGAGACAATTCCTCTGTCCTGTCATTTTGTCTAAGTTTCTGTGTTTTGAATGTTTTGAAAGCTTATGTTTCCTGTACTTGAAAATAATTGTATTAAAAAGGGGTCATACACTGTCCAGGACTTGGCACTTCAGGAAGTGCTTCTGGTTATTTTGTGTGGACTCTGCTGTTGCATTTTGGCTGCTCTTTGTACTAGTCTGTCCTCTAAAAGCTCCTCCTTGTTTGCAGTGGGAGTGCCTAGATATTTAACCAGGTGTGCTTTGATTTGTTAAAATAAGCTTCCCACCTGCTATGCTGCCTCCCTTCAATGGTGGAGATCCTTCTTCCAGTCCTCAGATCAATTCTCTGCATGTTCCCAGTGATCTGATGTCAATACAGCCATGCTCGAGGGTAAGGAAAGCCCAGGGTCCCCCTATTTTTCTGCCACCTTAACTCCTCACATTTCAAATTTGATGAAAAACATTGATTTAAAGATATAAGCTCAATTAAACCTTAGATATAACAAGAACCACCCTGTGCACAAAGACTAATGAAAACCAAAGACAAAGTACTAATATTGAAAGCAATCAGACACATCATATACAGGATAGCAATGAAAAGAACTACCATTGAATACTTATAAGAAGTTAATGAGAAAACGTGTAAAGTGCTAAGGCAAGGAGAATAATTTTAAAAGAAAAGTTTATAAAACATGAACAAAGTATGACAAAAATAGCACAAGGGTTGGTATGGGCAAAGGGTATTATACTGTGTAACGTTTTTAAATGTATGAAGTGGGAAGTGAAAACATGAAGTGAGAAGTGGGAAAGTAGGAAATAAGAACTATCAGATGTTAGATGGGAAGTGTGAAATAGAAAGCGTGAAGTGTTAGATGTAAAACCAATAAACTTTGATATATTAAAGATAATGTTAGTCCTAGAGCAACCATTAAAAAAAAATAGCTAAGAAGCTGAAAATATATTCACTTAAAAAAGAGAGGCAAGAACAAAACAACTAAATATACCAAAGAGAGGGGTGCCTGGGTGGCTCAGTTAGTTAATCATCCAACTCTTGATCTTGGCTCAGGTCATGATCCCACATCAGGCTCAGAGCTGACAGCATGGAGCCTGGTTGGGATTCTCACTCTTCCTCACTCTCTGCCCTTCCCCTGCTCATGCATGCACTCTCTTGCTCTCTCAAAATAAAAAATAAATTTAAAAAAAAATACCAAAGAGAAAAATGGAAAAAGCACATAAAATGGTAGATTCAAACTTAATCATATCAATGAAAATATCCATGAACTAAACCCTCCAATTGAAGAGATATCCAAAACAAGAGCAATAACTAAATGCCTTTCTCAAGAGATTCACTTTAAGTGCAAAGACACAAATAGGCTGAAAGCAAAAACATGGAAAAAGTTAAACTGTATAAACAGTAAGTGTAAGAAACCTGGCATGGCTATATTAGTATTAGGCAAAAGAGACATCAAGACAAAGTATTACAGAAAAAAGCACATACTGAGAAAGGACTAATTTATCAGAAGTAGTAGTTATAAATATGTATACCAGTTTCAAATTTTAAGAAGCCACGGAAGTACAGAAAGAAAATGGAAAAATTCTCAATTAAAACTGGAGATTATAACACCCCTGTTTTCTTGCCCCCTTTACAATATCTAGAGGCTGCCTGCATTTTGAGGTTCATGTATCTTTTCCATTTTGAAAACCAACAATCACATCATTCCAGTTTTCCTCCTCACATCTCCTTCTAACGTCTTCCAACCTTCTGCCTTATTCTCCCTGTTTAACGGACTCTTGTGATTACATTGGGCTCACCCAGATAATCCAGGAAAATCTACATATTTTATAGTAATCTGATTAACAACCTCAATTTCCCCCTTACTACCTTAGCATAGCTTATTCACAGGTTCTAGGAATTAGGATGTGATCATCTTGAGGGGGTGGGGGTAGAAAAAGGGGCAATATAGGCATATCTTGTTTTACTGAGCTTTGATTTATTGTGTTTCACAGATAATGTTTTTTGTAAACACAAATTTAAGGTTTGTGGCAACGCTGCATTAAGCAATTCTATCAGCGCCATTTTTTTCAAACAGCATTTGCTTACGTTGTGTCTCTGTCATGTTTTGGTAATTCTCGTGATTACCAATTTCAAACCTTTATTGTATTTGTGATAGTGGTCTGTGATCAGTGATTATAACTTGCTGAAATCTCAAATGGTGGTTAGCAATTTTTAGCAATAAAGTATTAAAATTTAATGTTTATTTTTGAGAGGCGGAGGTAGGCGGGAGACACAGAATCTGAAGCTGGCTCCAGGCTCCAAGCTGTCAGTACAGAGCCTGCAGGCCTCAAACTCACAGACCATGACCTGAGCCTAAGTCAGATGCTTAACCAACTGAGCCACCCAGGCACCCCAGCAATAAAGTATTTTTTGCTTAAGGTATGTAAATTTCTTCTTAGACATAATGCTATTGTACACTTAATAGACTACAGTATAATGTAAACATTACTTTTATATGCATAGGGAAAAATCATTTGACTTATTTTATTGTGATATTGGCTTTATTGGGATGGTCTGGAACCAAACCCACAGTATCTCAGAGGTATGTCTATATACTGCCTATTATAATTCATTTCTCAAAATTTCCTATTTCTTGACATTCCAGCCCCCACTAAAAAGAAATTAATGAAAACCAAGATAATAGATTCTATTTGGGGAAAACACATTAAGTTATCTAACATTTTAATTGTTACAATATGATCCTGGAGATATTAAACCCATGTCATCTAATTTAAATATCACCTTCATTTATTCAAATTGCCAGTTTTTCCTCTTTAGAGTCCTGCTTATTAGAGAATGCCTCGAAGACAACATTAGAAGCTCTTAATGAAGGTTAATACAGGCAATGAATATTAATATCTATTCTATTTGAGAATTCCATTCTATTCTTAGAAAGCATTTTAAAATGTGGAAAAGAAATATCATGTACATTTTGGGCATATCAATCTGTACTGTTCACAATGGCTATTTTACTATAAATGGGCTTATTTTCTCATTCTTTTGTTTTCTTTCATCTTATTTTTCTCCTCCAGGTCTCATTTTCTCATTATCAACCCCTGCTTCCTTCTCTACACTACCGTTGCAATGTTCTCCAAAAAGCAATTGCACAGTTTTAATAATTAGCCTGTTTTCACAAATTACTTGGTTCCACTATTGGAAAATCGTTGAGCAAGAAATCACTCTAAATTGATTTCTCCTTTATTAACTGAACCTAGACATTTTTTCTTAGGAATTCTTAGCTGGTAGTTCACTAGTTAGGACTATAGCTATAGCAGTGGTGACTATAGAAATCCTCATTCCACTGAACAGAGGCAGAGGTGTAGCTACTTGTCTAAGGTTGAGGCAATCTCCTATGAGGCTTGTTCCGGAGATTTTTTAAATTCCTTTGTCTTTACTTTTTCTTTCTTTCTTTTTTTTTTTTTTAACATTTATTCATTTTTGAGAGAGAGAGAGAGAGAGAGAGAGAGAGAGACTGCAAGTGGGGGAAGGGCAGTAAAAGGGAGACACAGAATCTGAAGCAGAGTCCAGACTCTGAGCTGTCAGCACAGAGCCCCACTCACGGCTCAGACTTAAGAACCATGAGACCATGGCCTGAGCCGAAGTTGGATGCTTAACTGACTGAGCCACCTAGGCGCCCCTGTCTTTACTTTTTCAAGCAGAGAACAAAATTGTTTGCTTCTAGTCTGAATAAGCATTTCTCTTAAATATCTAGTGTTCTCTTCAGTGATATTTCTTCATGAACATATTCTTGGGAAAGTTATTATTTGCCAACTTATCATAGAAGACTTCTTAGACCACTATAGCCTTAGTAGACAGAACCATGGTAGAAATTAATTTAGCTCTAATTTCAACTCAAATTTTCCTTTTAAAATAAAGCCATCTTGCTTAATAAACCCATATATGTGAAATTGTCTAACTCCTGTACTCTGTTGAATATACTTCTATAATAGCCTCTTGTTTAAAATACAGAGGAGTCATTTGCAGATTTGCATGAAAGTGTGTAAAATTTAAAATGAATTGGCTCATTCATATTTAATCTGGATTTCAAAGAGCAAAAACAATAGACTTCTATCATATTCTTTAATTTTAAACACAGGGTTGACAAACTCACTAGATATTTAAATTCCTCCATTAAACTGATTATTATTGAGGATTCACAATGTTGAGTTTCTGTCCCAGCTGTTAGGAACACTTAGATGAACAAGTCTCAGCTAGAATAAGAACACTGTGAGTGAATACAGCACAGTGCAGGAAGACTTTGTGCATCCTGGAAATTTATGTCTCTTCTGCACTCCCGAATAGTAGATCCATGTGCCTAATTCAGAGTTCCTCCTACTACAACATCTTCCCCAAACTCTCTCCTTTAGTGTGATCTATAACAGAAAATGGCATTAATAGTCACCAACTTGCTTAAGCCAGAAACCTGAGGGCTCACCTCTGACTTTTTCACCACCATTGGTCAATCACCCTTGATTCTCTCTCCTAAACAGTCTCCTCATCCCATTGCCAGATCCACAGGCCAAGCTACTGTCAAACCCTTGTCTGGACTTCTGAAGCAGTGTTCAAACTGGCCTCTGTGCATCTACTCTGATCTCCTCTGCATTCTCTACATACTCACCACTTTACAATTTTGTTTTTGTTATCTGCCTTCCTAACTAGATAAGAAGGTCCATGAGGACCATGGAGGTCTGCAGGTGATGGTAATACCAACAAGTTTGCTTGATACCTCACAAAAAGTGGTATGAATTAAATATAGCTTAAATAAAAAGTTGAAAGCTGAGAGAACAGACACAAAATAGATTAAGGGCTCTTCCACTGAAAACAATGGGAACAAAGACCTTTGGAGACCCAGCAATGCAATGTGCTCAGTAATCCACAAGTAGTTCAGCTATTCTAAATTTTAATATGCAAGGCAAGGAGTACCTTACAGAGGTTCATAGAATGTAGTCATGAACTTTAAACACAGGCATTCAACTAAAGGGTTATAAGTAGGGAGGCAATAATATGGTTTCATTTGCATTTTAGATAAATAATAGCAACAGAGGGAGGATTGGTCTAAAGGAAGGTTAGAGAGTCTTGAATTGCAAATGACTGAATTGCAGCTTGAATAAACTTAAAAGGGAAATAAGGAAATTGGAATTTCTTATGGGAGTCAAGAACAGGAAAATGGTTCATCTATGAAAAGTACCTAGTAGAAAAAACTGAGAGCTTTCCCCCTAAGGTCAGAAACAAGACAAAGAGCATCACTCTTAACACTTTTATTCAACATAGTACTGGAAGTCCTAGCCACAGCAATCAGACAACAAAAAGAAATAAAAGGCGTCCAAACTGGCAAAGAGGAAGTTAAACTCTATTTGCAGATGACATCATACTATATATATAGAAAACCCAGAATAATCCACATACGAAAACCTACTAGAACTGATAAATTTAGTAAAATCACAGGATACAAAAATCAATGTATGGTAGTATGTTGCATTTCTATACACCAATAGTGAAGTAGCAAAGATAGAAATTAAGAAAACAATCCTGGGGTGCTAGGGTGACTCAGTTGGTTAAGAGTCACACTCTCAAATTCAGTTCAGGTCATGATTATAGGGTTGTGGGACTGAGCCCCACTTGCACTGTTGGTAGGAGTGCAAACTTGTATAGCCACTCTGGAGAACAGTAGAAGGTTCCTCAAAAAGTTAAAAACAGAACTACCCTATAATCCAGTAATCATACTACTAGATATTTGTCCAAAATACCAAAACATGAATTGAAAGGGATACATGTATTCCTATGTTTATAGCAGCATTATTTACAACATAGCTGCTTATGGAAGCAGCCCAAATATCCATCAACAGATGAATGGATCAAGAAGATGTGGTACATTATACAATAGGATAGGATATTACTCAGCCATGAGGAAAAATGAAATCATGCCATTTCCTACATATGGATGGAGGTAGAGAATATCATGATAAGCAAAATAAGTCAGAGAAATACAAGTACCATATGATGTCCCTCATATGTGGAAATAAACGAGCAAGAAACGAGCAAGAAACGAGCAAGAAACGAGCAAGAAACGAGCAAGAAACGAGCAAGAAACGAGCAAGAAACGAGCAAGAAACGAGCAAGAAACGAGCAAGAAACGAGCAAGAAACGAGCAAGAAAGGGCAGGGGAGAGGAGACAAACCAAGAAACAGACTCTTAACTATAGGGAACAAACTGATGGTTACCAGAAGGGAGGTGGGTGGGGGGATGGGTGAAATAGGTGATGGAGATTAAGGAGTGCCCTTCTGGTGATGGGCACTGGGTGATGTATGGGACTTGTTGGATTACTATATTGAACACCTGAAACTAATATAATACTGTATTTATGCTGAAATTAAGAGCTTAATAAAAAAAAGACACCCTGCAATCTAGACTGTGTTCAATTCTTGCTCTGCACCTCAACTTTAAGGATAATACATACTTTATGCTACTAACATCCATCTCATCAGGTCATTCATCAGGGCAAGATACTGGTAACGCATTTTAATAGTATAAAGAGAATCTAAATGAAAAGAACACTCTAGGAAACGAAATCATTTTGAATAAGGTCATTTGTACTGTTATACTATAATGGAAGAGTTTCTAAGCAGCCTGTAGCATCATAAGAATGTTCAAGAGACTGCTCTGGTAAAGAATCTATGGTCTAAGAGTTATTAAGAGAAAAGAAGAGAATAGGTAAAAACCAAAGATGGGCTTTGTCTCACAATTTTGCCTAGAACTAGCTTTTTTTTGTTTTGTTTTGTTTTGTTAGGTGAAAAACCTACATTCCTTCTTAAGCCAGTGACAAGATAAAGACTACTTCAATTTTTTTTTAAAGATTTTAAGTAATTTCTATACGCAATGTGGGACTAAAACTTATGACCCTGAAATCAAGCGTCACATGTTCTACCAACTGAGCCAGTCAAGTGCTTCAACTATTTCAATTCTTTACAGGCAAAACATATCCTGTAAAATTCTACTGCTTAAATATTTAATAAATCTGTTTAAAAATCTATTTTGATAATAAATTTAAGTGGCCATAACTGCTACTGTAATACAGTAGCAGATTTCATTTAGTCTTTTTCACCTATTGTCCCCATCTGACTTACTTCTCATTGAAGCCAATTACGATTATTTCTTTCCAGTTTCAGAACATTATAAACAATCAACATTTGAAAGATTAAAGAGTCACGGAAATAATATCAAGCAAAGGTTCATATATTTAGCTAGTAGCATGTGACAGCTAATTTTCAGTTAGAAAAAGAAACCCGACCAAAAGAATGCTTTTGGCAGCTTGTGTGGAGATTACTCAAGAGGACACCTAATGAGATGTTGCAACTGTTGCTACATGTAGTTTGTCATTAAACAGAAGTGATAGAGGTTATTGCAAAAGCAGAGATAAAGTTATTTTTTTAAGTGAAAGAACAGGCTGATCTTAAACTCTGGCGAATTTAATAGGAAATAATATAGTCTATCTTTGAATGAATCAAAAGATGACTGAAATACTGCTAAATAAACTGTAAGAACATATGTTGTGTTATCTTAATGGAACTGATCAGTTAATTCTGAGGTCTGGGTTTCTCAGTTATTTTTAAACTTTGGCCCTCGTTGAGAGTGATTACCAAAGAATTCACAGTAAGACTAAAACATTTTTTAATTAACTTAGAAAATAAACTAGTAGTTTAGCCAAAGGAAAAGTTTAGAAGTTTTTGAGGAGGAAGAAAATTCATGTTTGAAAAGTATATAGTTGGTTCTTGAACGGCAAGACCATCTTCCCATATGGTGTCTATCAAGGTTTGTAGTATCTTTTAATCTTCTTTACCACATAGACGTCCATTGATCTTACAGCAGTAACTAAACAGGATCAACTGAGATCTTTTTCCAACAAATGGGGCTCCATTTTCTGAACTTAAAAGCCTACTATTTTCAATATAGATGGAGGATCAGACTAAAAATGTAACTGCTTAGTGCAGTTTACCAAGATTTGGATGGAATCTACCCATGTAATTATTCCTTAGCTACTAAATCGTTACTGATATTCTAAATTACTTGTCTGTGATAATCCTAAAGCCAAGATATAGGGTTGGCTTTAAAATATTCTGCTGAGTTCCAGGCCTAATTAGTTCCTGTGATCTTCTCTGTTTGGAGAGCTCTGCCAGCAAAGAAATTGGACAATAGCTAGAATAAGAGTAATAGCTAATGTAAACAACAGTAATAGAGGACATTAATGTTATTATGGGTTTGATGTCATGGTAAAGTCTGTATATGGATTGTCTTCATTAAGCAATCACAACAACCTTGTGACAAAGGTACTAAGAGTTAGCACCACTTTGCATAGGAGAAAAAGTAAGGCTTTTAGACAAAACTTAGACAAAACTTCCCAAGGCTACAGGGCCAATAAGAACTGAGGGAGGATTTGATTTCAGAGCTTGTGTACCCAACCCTTACCTGACTTCCTGAAAAGCTTGTGTACCCAACCCTTCCCTGGTTTCCTGAAAAGAGGGCTACTCCAAGATCCAGGCACTGACCTGATTCCAATGATGGGATGAATGATAACTATGCCTTTCTGGGTAATTTACATAACCTATCTCTGGGGCTTGATTCCCTCTTTTGCAGTGTACAAGGCCACTGTGAACTTTCAAGTTATACTATCCCCAAACATATTGATTGTAGACTATCTGTAGGAAGAACTTTAAATGAGCTCTAGGGAGTCCAATATTTGCCACTAATTTTTGTGATTTGGGGGCATTTACCACCACCACCACCCCCTAATTATTTGCCTTACTTCAAGGGTTATTTTTAATGTTGGTCAGTGCTTTAAGAAGTGTAATATAGCACATGAAGTGTTATCCCACCATATTCAATAAAATTTTATAACATTAAAATTATGGAACTGGTGATAAATTGGCTTCTCATTCTCTCCCTGCCCCCTTAGGACTTAAAAACAACTAGTCTGTGATATTTTAAGTATAATCCTTACTTGTAGTAAATTTACAGAAAGGCAAACCAATGAAGAGAAACTTCCAGGTTTCCATTTATACATGAGAAGGGTAGGGAGCATACAAAAACCCATAACTCAGGGGGCAGGAAATGTGCCCATTAATATATTAAGTAAATTTTAGTAAAAAGCAGCAGGGGGAAAAATTCTATATATACCCTGACTCTTGCAGTTTGACAAAGTTAATGATTAAAATCTCCTTCATTTCCCCCTAGGGTGTCTATTTGTCTTGATTGATATTATTTTATCTCTTGTGGGCCAAGGATGACTGCCCTTGCTTCTGTGTAGAGATTAATAATTGATTAGTTCATAGTCAGGAATCTTAGTAAAGGGGAATTTTACTTTGGGCTGTCACTTTTACTGGGTAACGTACAGGAGACAGGGTGCTGCAGAACTCACCAGCAGAATAATGAAGAGGATCCTGGTTCTTCTGCTTGCTGTAGCATTTGTGCGTGCTCTAGAAAGAGGTAAGATTTCCAGTGGTGTGATCATTTATAAAAACTCTTACTGTCTGATTTTCCATTACCCTTTTGAAAAGTTATAGAAAAAACAAAGAACAGAGAGGTTGGTAAATACGTTGAGGAGAAAGGATAGAACCAAAAAGGCACTGATCTGAGCTCAAATGTGGCATATAGCATTTAATTGGAATAGACAAGAAATCAAGAACCTCATAAAAGAAAATTGAAAAGATAATTATCCTTCTTTGCTTTTTTGAAAGTAAAGATCTGGAGACAGTTGCTTTAAATTAGAAATTTAGTTGTTAAAAGATAATGCAAATGGAGGCTGTGGTCCATCACTGAGCCTTTTCCCCCCCAACCAGACTTCAAAGATTTATGGTCTTTGAGAGCATAATACACTCTAACAATGATGCATGAAGTCAGCAAAGATCATAGATCCTCTTTAAGGAATTCTGTGTATGCGTAATATTTGAAAGTGCGTTATCGTTTCTAAAACATCCCACATGAAGGAATTTAACATAGCTTAATTATCTTGATAACCATGTTTTATATTTTTCATTAATATTCTTTAAATGGGAGGGGCCCCTGGGTGGCTCAGGCGGTTAAGCATCCAACTCTTGGTATAAGCACAGGTCATGATCTCATGATTTGTGAGATCCAGCCCTGTATCGGGCTCTGCGCTGATTCTCTCTCCCCCACCACTCTCTCTCTCTCACTGCCCCTCCCCCATTGCTCATTCACTCTCAAAATAAACAAACATTAATTTTAAAATATTCTTCAAATGGGGTCTCATCTTTGAACAATGTTTAAAAATAGTTTCAAATGATACAAACTGAAATAGAAGCATATGACTTCATGAAAAGTTCCCAAGCTTCAAAATTCATAATTCATTCCAATTTCCATCTCTGGCTGATTTTTTTAATGCTTATAAGGAAAATCTGCATTCCTATTGCTTGTGAAAGTGAAACTTACATATAGTGCTGTTCACGAATAGCCTCACCCAAGTCATGTGGTAGTATTCATATTAACAACATATCTAACCAGTAGAATAAGATGTATATCCCAGAAATTATTGGTTACTCTATGTGAATAACTTTATTCCTCTTCTCTGTACATTCACTTTTATCATTCATGTTATTTTACATTTTAAGTTCCTCATTTATAGATTTTAATTTTTTAATGTTTATTTATTTTGAGAGAGAACACAAGCTGGGGAGGGATAGAGAAGAGAGAGACACAGAATCTGAAGCAGGCTCCAGGCTCTGAGCTGTCAGCACAGAGCCCGACATGGGACTTGAACCCATGAACTGTGAGATCATGACCTGAGCCAAAGTCGGATGCCTAACCGACTGCACCACCCAGGTGCTCCTTGATTCTTTAATGTTTTTGAGAGTAGGGAAGGGAAAGAGAGAGAGAGGGAGACACAGAATCTGAGGCAGGCTCCAGGCTCTGAACTATCAGCATAGAGCCCCACATGGGACTTGAACCTACAAGCCATGGGATCATGACCTGAGCTGAAGTCAGATGCTTAACCAACTGAGCCACCCACGCACCCCTCATTTAGATTCTTAAGTAAGCTATGGATCCTATTCTTAACTATAGAGTCTGAGATATCATGGGGGTATAAACTGTGTCCTTTTCAAGAGTTCTAAATAGGCGACATCCCAGGAAACCCTGAAAGCTTACTCCTTTGCCTATGGTTTCCCTGGGGCAAATATGAACCTGAAAAAAATCCTACTGAAATAGGTTCACATCAAGATCTTCAAAACAGAAGATCTAGTAATGGGTAGGTCCTGGGATTGTCTGTGGACACCCTACATGGGGCAGGGGTCATCATTTGGACTGCTGACTCCATAAGTGCATATTGGCTTCCCCACAAAAGATCACAAGTGTCCTCTGGAAAACAGTATTCTGCAACCTCTAATTTGACATTCAGCATCTCTCAGGCTCTGATGAAATGGATGCTGAAAACTTCAATTATGCTTCCTTGAAGGTCTGAACTTCACAATGAACTTCAGTCAGATTACTTAGGTTCCAAAGGTCAGATGATAACTGACGTAAAATACATTTATAAGTAATAAAGTTCCAATATTTGGGAACAGTAGTCCTGACCCATCACTCTTCTATAATACTTGAGTATAACCCAAATGACCAAGTCAATGATTTACCTGGGAACTAGGTATGCTCTCTTCTGGCAGAAAGTTACAAAGTATACAGATCAAAGGAGTTGAGAGGAGGCCTGGATGGAGGGAATGGGTATGCACTGCAGTTCTCTCTGCCTGTTACTGTTCTAGAGAGCTGACCAACAATCCACAGCATGTATCTAAAAATACCTTTTTCCAAAGTGTATTTCATTCAAGACTCACCTTGGGAAATGTTTTATGGCCAAACACATATAGGAAATAAACCATAGTCTTTCTTGGTTGGTTTACAATCCATGTCTTTGTTACCCTAAAGGTTTCAAGACATCCTACGAGAAAGAAACCTTACTTCACCTAGTTTCCCAAACACATGGGCTCTTTCCTAAAGTGTCCAGACCCCATGAAAGTATTCTTTGGGAAACCTCAGATTTAAGATGGATACTGCTGCAGCTCAACATGAATATGGGCCCTAGTCAGGCCAGTCCTCTCCTACCAAATGGCACTGGAGATTTAGTGCACAAGTCATTGGGTACATCTTGGGAGATAAGGGCTTACCAAATATTCCAAATCTGGATGGAGTCATAAGAAAACCTCCACACTAGCTACTCCATGAGAGGCAGAAGCCTGTGCATGCCAGTTGCCTTTCTACTCAGCTTCTTTCCTCAGGACTTAAATCTAAAATATATCTCTCCCTCTTCCCAAGAAAGCAGCAGGGAGGCTGACACAGCTACACAATTACTAGGGAAATAATGCTACAGGAAATAAGCCTCTGCATTTTATAGGAGCTGTTGGCAAGAGCAGGATTTTTATTACAAACATTTTCCTTTTTGCTTGAAGCATCTCATTTTCTGCATACGTACTGTTGCTAGATGGGATATCAAATAGCAAGAAGAAAGTAAGTTCTTTGGGTTGGTGGGGGAACTGAATTTTTCCTTCTCCCACTTGCCTGTCAGAACAGCCCTAAACAATGTGGGTTATCCCAATCTCCCAAATCACCACTGAATCACAGTTTCTCTTTGCCACAAATTGCTCCTTCATCAGCAGGCATATTAAAAACAGATTGTTCTAAGTCTGATACAGGAGCATAGCTGTATAGAATGTCAGAGAAGTAATTTAGGATAAATATATATCTTCTCTATTTTCTCAGATAGGTCTTTGTATACTCTCTGCAAAACCTACATAAATAATTATTAAGTGGGTGACCCAGGATAAGGGGTCTACATGACGAAAAAAGCCATGCAAAGATCTAGAAGTGTGTTTCTAGGTGAAGGAATGGAGGTATAAAAGTCCAAGAAACAAGCATGGCCTGATTCATGTTCACAAAACAGCCAGAGAAAAAGAACAAAAGATGCTTAGCTAAGAGGTAAAAGGAGGAGGAACAGAAGTCAGAGAGGTAGCTAACTTCATCACAAAAGCACTGTTAACTTCCCTGGAAATTAATAGCAATGTTATACTCCACTGTTGTGTTACAAAGCCAGGTATGCACTCACCACCATATGGCTAGTATAGGGAGAAGTATGCATGCTTTAAGCAACCATGAGCTAGATCTTTGAGGAAGAGCATATTTTAACGTTTATTCATTTTGAGAGAAAGAGCATGAGTGGGGTAGGATTGGGGGTGGGGTGGGGGAGACAGAGGATCCAAAACAGTCTCTGAGAGGACACCAGTGAGCCCAATGCAGGGGTGGAACTCATGAACTGAACCATGAGATCATGACCTTAGCTGAAGTTGAGCACTCAGCCAATTGAGCCACCCAGTTGCCTCAAGAGATGAAGAATCCTTAAGAGGCATTGATTACCTTTCTCCCTTGGTATCTATGGCCATTTAACATGTTTTTTTTCTTCCCACCACTACCCTGCTGTTTTCTCCCAGATCACTCTGCTTCAGCCACACTGACCTCCACACTATCCCACACACTATATGCTCTGCACCTAAGGAGCTCGCACTAGCTCCCCCCTCCTCCTAGAACACTGATCCATCTGATATCCACATGGCTCCTTTCCTCACCTCCATGTGTCTGCTCCAAGTTTATGTACAGAAGAGGCTTTCCTGACCAACCTATCTCAAATAGCATTTATTCCATTTTTCCTTATCCCGTTACCTTGATTTTCCTTTTTTAGTACTCATCACCTTACTTGATCACCAGCTGTCTATTATAACAAATGCACAATGAGGAAGCTAAGCTCCATGAAATCAAGGAGTTTCTTTTTGCTCCTTGCTTAAGTCCAAGTTTTAGAATACTATTTGACATGTAATATGTGTTCAATAGATGTTTTGTGTGTGAAATATCAGAAAGTTAAGATTGTTAGGTAGTTTTGATTATTTAAGGAAAATTAAATGTCAACTAGGACACATAGTATACAGGGTTTACTACTTCCAAAATGTCTAATTATAAAAATAAGATTTATAAAGTATCCACTGTGAAACATTAGTATAAGAGTCTTTGCACTAAATGTAGCCAATATTCATGATGTGCCATCATGTTCAAAATCTTTTGAATAAATTTATTTCATCTTTAAAACACCCTGATCAACTCGGTACTATTATCCACACTTTAAAGGTGAGAGAAAGTATAGGAGAGAGGGGTTAAGTAGGTTATTCAAGGAAACTAAGCTAATAAGTGACAGAATCAGAATTTTACATAGATTCTTTAGGTTTACAAAGACAATGCTAGAAATCATGGCTTTGCTGCCTCTCATGGGACAGATATCTGAACAATCTCTCACTAATCTAAGAACAAGAGAGAAAAACAGTTCATTAGCACCAGTTTAGGGGGAATTAAGTCAAATTCACCCTGCCTACTATCATCATCCATAACTGATCCCAACTCTAGTTCTTCCATACTCTATAGAACTGGCTCTGTCTCCTAACTTCCCTATTTTCCCAGTACCATCACCTTGGAATCGCTTTATGTCCAATCCTGTAGAGACTTCCTGAATTTTATTGTTTTTATTTTATCTATATTCAATCATTTCCACATTCTACCAATTTCAGCCCTGAAATAGATCAGCCTTATACAAAGCATTCTACTGTAGAAACCTTCTCCGTATTCCCTTTTGTCTCTCTCCTTTACCTCCTACATGTATCTAAGCTCAAGGCCTGTGAACACTACCTCTCATATCTACTACATTTCCATATACCATCTTTGTCCATGCCCTTGTTCCCCCTTCACATGGCTATTGTATTGTCTTCTTAACCAAATCCCTACCTCCCATTCCTTCCCCACTTGATCCATATTAGAATATAATATACAACGTGGCAATCTGGTAACTGGAGTCCAAAAAATGAATTACATAAAAGTTAGGATCACATAATTATATAAAAGTCAGATATTAATGAAATGATGAGTTTGAGCTTGTACAGCCAGCTGGTAGGATTTCAGGGATCAGGCTATCTAATACAAACCCTCCCCAGTTCTAGTCTGTTTAAAGCCACCTAATGGTAAGTACAACTTCAGGCTGAAATAGGAATGAGCAAATGGTAGGCAGAATGAGAGCGCTCTAAAAATGTATTGATCTTAAGGTCCAGAACCTGTGAGTAAGGGGAGGTTACATCACAAAAGGGAATTAAGGTTGCAGATGGAAAAAAGGTTGCTAATCAGCTGACCTTCAAATAGAAAAATAATGCCAGATTATCTGGGTAGGGTCAATGTAATCACAGGTGCTTTAAGGTAGAAGAGAAGCAGAAGAGTCAGAGGAAGGGGTGACTAAAGAAAAAAGATGCAAAATTGTTAGTTTTGAAGATGGAAAGGAGGATCTGGACCCAAGAAATGTCAACTGCCTCTAAAAGCTAGAATAGGAAAGGAAACTGATTATCTCCTTGAACCTCCAGGAAGAACATAGTCCTGCTGACACTTTGATTTTAGCCCAAGGAGACCTTGGTCAGACTACCGACAGAACTATAAGGTAGTATATTTGTGTTGATTAAGCCACAAAATTTGTGGTAATGTGTTACAGTAGCAATAGAAGTATAGTATAGGAGGTTTCTGGGTCCTGTGACAAGTTGAGACTTCCTGGAGTAAAGGAGAACTGAGCCAAGGCATCTCACTGTTGATGAGATACCATTTAATTTGCCAGACCCAGTGAGCGCTGGCCAGGAGATGACTGGGGTGCATGTTGACTCATTTCCCTGCATTCTGAGAGTTTTCTATTTTTACCCTCTCTTCCAAATTCCTCTTACCAGAAAGTAATTTAACCTACCTCCTGTGAGGAGGACTGGAACAAATCACATGATATCTGTAGCACCAGAGTATAGAATATCTGATAATATTTATCATTGTTGGATTTTGCTTTGAAAAGTTGAATTTTGATATAAAAAGTTGCTAACACAGTGTTTACCACATTAGGCAGGAGAGGTGCTAAGTATTTTTCTGTAGATTAACATTTCACACAACAACCTTATGAAAAAGATACTATTGATTACCTTAAATCCAAGATTGCTCTTCCTTTGAATTCCCCTACAGGAATACATTTCAATGGATACCCCATACCTTAAGATTAAAACTTTGGCTATCAAGTCTGTGTTTAAGTCTCATACTTCACTTTTCTTATTGGACTATTCATTTTCCAAGTAGGACTTATGATTTTCTAACTTCAGACAGCTCTTCAAGTTGTTCCCTCCACACAAAATACTTCTCCCAATTCATTTACTCCTGTTAAAATCCTGCCTATTATTCACGATTCACTTCAAGTAATAGTTCCTTTCATGGGGCTTTCTAAAAGCCCTCCTTCCATTCTCAAGTTTCATAATCCTTCATTTCAATCCCCTCTATGGCAATGATCACTACTGGTGTTACATGCTTATCTCTACCACCAGGCTTCAGTTCCTTAATTATTGGGGTCTGCTGAGTTTTTGCATAGCACCTTTTTATTCCTGTATTGCTTTAAAAACTAAGCAATACAATGCATTCTAAATTTCCAAGTCAAGATGTAGAACATATAACCCCCACACATCCCAAATGCAGGAGAAAGAAATTTTCTCCCTCATCTTCACCCCTGCAAAAGCATTTGTAGATGACAAGGTGCCCAACCTGTAAAGGGAAGGGGCAGTACAAGGAGATGGAGGAAGAATGTCCTCCTTTGAGATTTTGGTGGGACCACCCACAGTAGACCAATGGACATTAAATTTGAATGAGTCTAGGAGTCCACTCTCTATTGCAACTGTAGTTTCTGGACAACTGACTCACTGACCCTGTATCTCCTACTATTATAATTTTCAAAGTCTAAAATGAAACTATTTGTTCTTCTGATGGCATCCTATGAAGGACATTTCATTTCCTCTAAATTGTTTAATCTATAGATGTCATGTAGAGTTCCAGATTTAATATTAAAAGTATTGCATTTCTTTCTACGAACTCAAACCCAGAAGACTGCACACTGGCCTGTAATTATTATCAACATGAAAGACCAGATCAATGCTTTATGATTAAAAAAGGCAGTAGAAATGAGAACCAAAAAAAGCCTGAAAAAAGAAATCAAGTATTAATTTGCCACTTCTTCAGTAACAGGGATTCTAGCAATAAATCAGCAGTTTTCTTTATCTCCAATAATTAGAGAAGCTTCCTAAACTAGTCCAGCAAGTTTCAATTTCTCAGGTAAAACCACTACTCTGAAATCAATATCTAGTCTGATGAGTTTGAATAAACACTATAAACCATATTTCTAAGTGCACACACACACACACACACACACCCCAAATATATGGACATTTTCTGACACCAGTGAATCTGTCAGTGCATGATGGAAATGAAAATGCCAAAGGAATAAAATTTAGACAATATATAATGCCCCACAGAGCTCTGAAAACCTAGGATTTCCCAAAACAAAAAAGGAAAATAGCAACATTAATACAGTTTCTAGCATCCTATATAAGCATTTATTCAATTCAATGTTATTTAGGGGACAGGCATTGCTCCTGCTATACAAATAGCTTTTATAGGGGACCAAATTTGTTTTAAAGAAATACTCTAGCCATTGTTAAAGCATTCCAAATACACTTTTTTAGCAAAGTTTGTACCAAGACAGCAGTATCTTGGTCCATCCCCACTACAATGAAAATTCCATGAGGGCAGAAATATGTCTATTTTGCTCTCCATTGTATATTCAGTACTGAATCCAATACCTGGTACAGAGTAGGTCTTCAAAATATATCTGTTGCATGTATGAATACTGTTATCTCTGTTGAGAGGAAGTACATAAAGCAATAAAAATTTCCTGAAAATAAACCAAGTTTTCAAAAGTCTAGGTAGAATTAGATACAACTTACCAGAATATTTCACAACATAGACAGAAATGGGACAGGCTATTGCAAAAAGCAAAAATTCCATTAATGAAATTTGTAAACATTTAGTGCTGAGGGGTCACTTGATGTGAAAGTGATTTCACCAGAGTCACTGAGATTATGCCAATATTTACTGGGACCGTATCAAAGTCCAGATTGCCTTCTTTATAACCACATGGAACATTCAAGAACAGACTATGTCTTTTACCTTTCATTCTAGATAGGATTTAATTACATAAAGTGAGTTCAACTGGTATGAGAACATATAGCAGCACTCCCTAGAGTAGGGAATCAATTTGCATAATCATATTGCAAATTAACTTCAGTATTTGTTTTTTGGATCATGAGAAAATGATTAACATATATGCTTAGGCTTATAAGCTATAGGTCTTCTCTGTGGATAAATGAATAAGTGAACAATTTTTTTGATCAGAAGTATATTTTGAGTAGTCCATCTGAAAGATACATTGTACAACAGCTTCCCCTACAGATTATTTAAGAGCTTTTTATCCTTATTTTAATTCTAAACTTTCTCAGTTTACTCTTTTGAGCTCCCTTCCTTGCTTCTGTCAAGCCCAAGGTTGACTTTCTAGCTAAAATGGTTCCAAAACCATTTTAAATTTTATGTAGTTGATCTAATTTTCCCTACTTTTTTTTTGTATTATTGTTATTTTGCATTTTTTTAATTTTTAAATTTTATTCAAATCCAAGTTACTTAACATATAGTGTAGCATCAGTTTCAGGAGTAGAATTTCGTGATTCATCACTTACATATAACCCCCAGTGCTCATCCCAACAAGTGCACTCTTTAATGCCCATCACACATTTAGCCCATCCCCCACCCAACACCCCTCCAGCAACCCTGAGTTTGTTCTCTGTATTTAAGGGTCTCTTATGGTTTGCCTCCCTCTCTTATTTTTCCTTCCCTTATGTTCATCTGTTTTCTTTAAATTCTACATATGAGTGAAATCATATGATATTTATCTTATTTTGCTTAGTACCTAACACCTGTGGATTCTTATGCATTTCAGTACAAACACCAGTTTATTTAATTAAAGCTATTTAACGGGATAATCTGTAGCGTCTGCTTATACTACGTTCACATGTATTCACTTTCCCATAATGCACTGAGTGAAACTTTTTTGGGTAAAGGGAAAAATTGGAATCTGGATGGCCAGAAACAAAATATTCTTTTAAATGTTCCTCAGAGGTATGCTATTTGAATACAGGCTCTCACCTTGCATGTTATTGAGTGTTCACCAATTATCAACATAAATGACCTCTATTTTTATTGGAAACATTTATTAATTAAACAAAGTTAGCTCTTCTGCCTTAAAAAGAGAAAAGTTCTTATTGGAGCTATTTTTTGTGGTTCAAAACACAGTAAGCTGGGCCGGGGGGGCATGTGGAAGATTCCATTTAATTTCTTACTGTTTCTAAAAGGAATTATTTTGTAATCCTTGGATGTGATCTTATAGATCACAAGGATATAATCTTGTACTAAATTCAGGAATCTAATACATATAGTTATTTAAATTCCATCTGATTATTTCCAGGAAAAAAAAAACTCACCTCTTCAAAATGCTTCTCATTATTTTAGTCATTAGTCATGGCTATAACAAAGTTCTCACACATTGAACTAAAGTCTACCACCAGTTTTTCCTAGCTCTACATTAGGAACATAAGACAACTCTGGACATCCTAATGTTATATCCTTCATTATAGGAGGATGGTTCTCCCCTAAATTCTCTCCCCCATGTCCTAATTGTCAGTCTCATTGAATACCATTAATGATTAATGGAAGTTTTTAGCCTTATTTTGACCTTTTGAAATGGTGACAATATCTGACCTTGCAAACTAGTCAAGACATTTCAGAAAATATACTAGATGTGAAGGTTCTCAGCTGTAATAAGTTCACCTCAAGGGCTTTTTATATTCCATTGACTGTTAAGTTTTATCAATCCTACTGTCTTGTCCTGGTTTCCAAGATGGTGTGATATTTGAACATGTAGTTTCTTTCCCACTCTGTGATTTTGATGGTATTTGTAATAAGGGGCCAACTCAAAGTACTGCTTAGGAAAGTCTCTGTCCCCCAATTCTGACTCCACTTCAATTTTAACAGTCCACAAGATATAGGGGGCAACTGATTCCTCTGCGGAAGGTCTTTGCCATTATAATCTAACAAATCCTAAAGAGAAACTTTTCAAAAGAAAACAAATCTCCCCAGTCTATATCCACATACCACCACCTCCACAGCAAACCAGAGAAGACCAATTTCTACCATGGCTTCCTTATGTTCATACTTTCAAAGCTCTAACTGTGAGAGGTAAGGGCATGTAGGAGGGTAAGAGGCATGACAGAAGTTGCCATTGTATCACCTGAGATGGGTTTCTTAATATTTACAATCAAGGAGAAAAATTTGCTAACCCTTAACACACCTAGAAACTGGGCAGTTTATGTACTTCATATTTCTTTCCAGAAGATTGAAGACTTCCTAGACTTACTTGCATAAATGAGTCAGGGAAGGACACCATGGACCACTTCCACACATCCATCCTGTTGCATTATGTAGTAGGGATGTTGAGCAAGTCAGTTTTAATCTGTAAAGAACTTCTCTCCTCCTGTGGGAACTAGCTCTTCCCAACCACTTGAATGGACCTGAGAGTAGGTTCACTTGATTTTTCTGTTCACTTAAAGAGGTCTCCCTGATCCTTTTGAACCTCAAAACTACCTCATAAAAGTCATTAGAAAAGCTGGTTTAATAGTCAAATATTTGTAAGTACTTTTGAAGTTGAAACTACTCCCCCCAGACCAGGACTGTTTCAGTCCTTTTTACTATGGTGGCAACAAGAGACATGTACACTTTCTTCTGCGTGTTCTCTTCTCCTTCCTCTCTCTAGACTGCTTTTTATCTTTCCCAAGATTAACAGGGAAGGGAGAAGCTAGCAGGAGAGGCAAGCAGCAGGAACATTAATTTAATGGACAGTTTTGTAAGCTAGTGTTTCCACTGGTTATGGGAAATACTCAAAGTTGACACTTTATATGTTCTTTGGAGAGCTCTTTCCCATCATTTCTGGGATCTCTGACATCCAGCCAGCACTGTATGACGTCCCCTTGGGCCTCTCACTTTCAGGTTGTCAGAATCCACACAGAGATGTCCCATTGTTGGCACTGCACTGGCCTCCAGATAGCCCACCCCTTCCTCCCCCCAAAACAAGACAACTCCAGGTCAGATTGCTCTCCTGCTTGATCTATATCAGGTCCACAGACCACAATACAGCTTCCCACTCAAAGCCCTCTCCTTTGTTGCCCCAGGCCACTTCACCAGCCCCTCTCACCCCCTGGCATACTCTAGTCTGAATCAGACACCTGCCACTTTACCCCAAATCCCTATCAAGATTTAAGTGTTTTTCTTTAAGCCTTTCACTGAGCTTGAAGCAAGGGGAAGTGCTTTCCACCATTTCTTCAAACCTACCACACAGGCAAATTATTGGGGTGGGGGGGAGGCAGGAGGGGGAGTTTTCAAATTTCCATTTTTCCCCCTCAGCTGAGTTCTTAGCCTTCCCTGATAGAATTTGAAGTAGGTAATGGAGTTCTGGTGGCAACACCAGATCACAAACCTCCTTTAAACTCCTGCATTAGAGGGGCTAGCTCTTCACCACGTGTGTATGTAGCCATAGACTCACCATTTTTTGTTCCTGTTTCTTTAAAGACCATAGTGAGCCAAATAAGGGAAAGATTAAAAGTTCCATTTTAGCATTATTGTGAAGAAGGGACCTAAGAGACTGATTGCCCTATCAGTAGGTTCTGACATCATTTGACTTCTATGCTTTCAGTAGGAGGGCATTTGTTCTGTAATTGTCCATTGCAATTTCTAACAGGCCATAAAATGGATGTGTAGGAACACAGCTAGAAAGGTACCCCAAAATGAAATTGTATAGATACTGAGAAAATGCTACTTTTACCATAGATGCATCATGTGGAAGACATGTACATATGTTACATTCATTAAAAAGGAAAAGATACCAATTTTTCTATTTCTGGTTCCTAGGCCGAGATTTTGAGAAGGATAAAGTTTGCAAGGAACTTGCCAATCTGGGAAAAGATGACTTCACATCTTTGTAAGTATGAGGTATTCACTCACTCTCTTGGTTACTTGACCTTGAATGAAACCATATTGAGGGAACTTAATTCAGCAAGAAGGGTTGAACCACTCTCTGCATATTGTAAGAGGATAGAATCCAAGACCAATGTAGGCACAGATGTCAGGCAAGTGGAGGACATCCAAAGAATCCAGTCAAATTATTGTCAAAGAATTTGTTAGCAGTAAGTTTATTAGTAGAGTGAGGAGAACAAGCACAGTTTAAAGGTAAAATAAGATGTAAAGGGTATATACAAGGGCTGTGGCAAACAAAAACTAGATATAGAACGGGTTTACTGGGAAGGGTTGAGAGAGGAAAGAACAGGAGCCTTCTTTGGATAAAACCTCCAAATCCAACTTTCATTTTACAAGGGAAGTTTGCCTAGAAAAACTAATTTTTAAAAGTGAACCTCAGGTTCTTTTCACAGATCAAGGTATGCAATATTCTGGTTAAAGATTTAACAAATTTGATGTTTTAATATGTGCAGATGTGAAGTTTCTTAAAGTTCTAAATATATCGACCTACTGTTTTCCTCAGATCAATGGTCTTATACAGCAGAAAGTTTCCCAGTAGCACATTTGAACAAATCAGTCACCTTGTGAATGAAGTTGTCTCCTTGACGGAAGCCTGTTGTGCTGAAGGGGCTGACCCTGACTGCTATGACCTCAGGGTAGGTTCTATCCATAATGACTCACAGAAAATAGCCAAGATAGGCCTTCATGCTGTGTCTTGGGGAAATCTTAGAAACTCCACCTACTCCAAGTTTGAAAGACTAACCCCCAGAGCCCAGACCTATTCTAATATAATGAATCAGTTTTGCCAATCAGTCCTACAAGGTTCAAATGAAAAAACTGGATTATCTATTAATTCATGAACCTCTTGAAATAATGTATTCTGTGTATCTTAAAAGCCTACCCATACATTTATCATGTTAAGACAGGTACAACTGTCCCACAATAAGTTTGTATTGGCCCCAATTTACTTTGGATTTCAAAAGTTGCCTTATATACATACACTAGGTTCTGGGTTTTCTCCCTTAAAGTATATATGCAGAAGTTAAAATGCTGAACTGACAGGGTTCAAAATGTTGACAGGAGGGTAAAGAGAAAAATCACAGGTGTTTCTAGCGCTTTACTAGCAGTCATCAGGCTTCATGCTAAGAACATTTAGATGTAGTTTGATGGAGGCTTCTACCAACCAAGCTCTTTGTTTGAGCCTACAGAAGTCATGCTCCAAAGATCTGATTAGAATATATCCTACACAGGGGTATCTGGGTGGCTCAGACAGTTGGTGGGTTCTAGCACCACATCGGGCTCTATGCTTACAGCTCAGAGCTTGGAGCCTAATTCAGATGCTGTCTCTCCCTGTCTCTCCTCCTGCTCTTGCTCTGCCTCTGTCTTTTTCAAAAACAAACGTGACAAAATTTAAAAAATGTATATATCCTACACAATGATTAGTCTTGCCTATTATTTGCTTCATGTGGCCCTTATATACTTTCAAAGAATTTTAATCATTTTTCTCCCACCATCAACTCCATGAATACCCATCATTTCAACCAGACCTTCTGTACCACTTTAAAATAAACTACCAACCGTGATCAACAGAACACATTTTTATTTTATTTACATTTTATTTCATGCATTCGCTTATTCCTTGACTAGAGATAAACTCCAGGATTATAGAGACAGACCACACAAAACAGATGGCATTGCCTTTGGCAGGGGTGGAAAGCATTTTTAAAACCATGTTGATTCTTTACAAATTTTTGGAAAGGAGGTAATATTAAAAAAAAAAAAAAGACACTTCCCAGGGAAAGAAATGGAAAGGAAAAAAAAAAAAAAAACTCACCAACAAGAGAGATAAAGATGAAAAGGAGTTCCTAAGAATTCCTAAGTTCTGAGAGTCTGAGGAGGAGAGGTTTACTTTTGCCTTATGTAAAATTAATTCATCATGTTGCTTTCCTTCATTTACAGGAAAGATCTTTAGAAGCTTTGTTTTAAAAAGATGACCAACATAAATTAAGTGTAAGGATGTCTAGGCAGTTTTCCCCTAGTAAGCCCCCAGAAAGTTTTTTCCATGGGGACTCTATTTTACATTATTCCAACTATCAAATTCTTTCCTAAAAGAACATTTTGCTCCTGCAATGGCTTTGGTGGTGCCCTTACTATGGGCTTAGTCTGCCCACATGTTATCAGTGGGCCAGTGTTGAGGCAGTAAATTAAGTTGCACCAGTGGTTTTCAATCTGTGCTGCACAGGAGAATAAATATTGGGGCTTTAGGAAACAGATCCTTAGGATGCCTCTTTGAATTAATGAATCAGTTTCTGCCTTGTACAGCACAGGCACCTGGGCTTTGATTCTGATGCAAAAGCAGGCTCAAGCACCACTGGGTAAGAGAATGCAAACAAATGTAGAAGACTAAAGCAGTCAACAAGAGTCTCCTCATTTCATAGAAGGACATGATCCTTCTCCCTGGGGTATCTGCAGACAAAAGCAGGTGGGAGATCATAGCAGAAACACCAGTGGAGTTTTTTCAAATGACCTCACTTACCCCGAGATATGTTAATATCTAACCTATAGAAACATTGAGCTAAAGGATAAAACCTCTAACAGCTGCAAACACAGTCCACTTGTTAATGAAGGTTCTATTTTTGTCAATAATTAACATGAGACCCTGTATTTGCCTCTATGTAAATGGTCATGTTGACGAGTCATCCAATAGAGCTTTTAGCATGGACAGTTTGTTACCAATAATAATTTTTAGATTTAAGACTAAGATGTCATACTCCATGGAGAATTACAAGCCTGGAAACTTCCATATAGGAATTGACTTGTTTTTGTTCTGTCATTCTAGACCTCAGCACTCTCTGCTAAGTCCTGTGAAAATGACTCTCCATTCCCAGTGCACCCAGGAGCTGCTGAGTGCTGTACCAAAGAGGGCCTTGAACAGAAACTCTGTATGGCTGCCCTGAAGCACCAGCCACAAGAATTTCCTACCTACGTAGAGCCAACAAATGATGAAATCTGTGAGGCATTCAGGAAAGATCCCAAAGACTTTGCTGAGAAGTAAGAAGCTCTCATAAAAAACTTCAGGGCATAAAATATCAGAAGTGTATTGAATCTAACCCCCTACTCTATACAAACTCCTCTTCTACAGCAACCAGGAAATTTCCAATAAGAACTTGACCCTTACCTAAGACTTCTCATCTCAGTCAGTGCCGATTATTATAAATACCTTTCTCAGACAGAGATGAAGTCAACTTTCCAAAACTCCCAAACTTAGTTCTATCATCTGAAGCAGAATCACTTGGATCCCATCTATGTGATATTTTCAAATATTTGACTGCTCTTGTGATTCCCCTTATGCTAGGGATCCTTGCATACCCTATCGGATAGATTTTTTCTTTCCATTTTTGTTAGTTTTTGTGATCTCCCAAGACTAACAGAAGAATCAATATTATCATCTGGCTCCTCTGAATGTTAATCAATGAGCTCAAAATACATGTTCACTTATGTGGTATAATATGTCATGTTCACAACTGTTTCTAGGGATGTAAGAATAAAAAAACATGCTTTTCTGAAAATTAAGCATTTAAAATATACACAGCAATACAACTCTATTTAGGATAAGGGCAAAATACATATCCAAAAGTCAAACGCAACGTGTGGCTCAAATTGGCTTTAGAAGTTTGAAATTAAGGTCATGATTTTATAAAAATTGGTTGGCTTTCTCATCCCTGTAAATAATTAGGATTTTGCCCAAGATTTCAGAGTCTCATTTAGACCCTTATGGGCTTATGCTCCTAACAAACATTTCAACAAATAAGAAAGCCTACATATACCAATTGTTGAGAATAAGTAAACTGGGATAGGTGATGAAAGGTAAAGAGGTTTCATTTTAGTTTGTTCAATACTAATAAGCAACTATCATGGGCCATGCACTTATTAGACCACTAAACGATAAAGAGACAAATGGTTCCTCCTCTCAATCCACTTGGAAATTTAAGGAACTACTTAAAATTTTTTATGTTTTTTATTTATTTTTTGAGAGACAGAGAGACAGCACAAGCAGGAGAGGGTCAGAGAGAGGGAGGTACAGAACCTGAAGACAGGCTCCAGGCTCTGAGCTAGCTGTCAGCACAGAACCCAACGCGGGGCTCAAACCCACAAACTGTGAGATCATGACCTGAGCCAAAGTCGAACGCTTAACCAACTGAGCCACACAGGCGCCCAAAGAAACTACGTTAATAAAAATAATGATTAAAAATAATGATTAAAAGGGACTAGTAACCTTTCTCTAAATCCTTAGTGAGTCTTAGATATGAAAACTAATGTAACATCCTTTTTCCATCAATCTGCTTATGAAAGGTAGACTCTGCTTCCCACAAATGTTTTGACCAATACTATTTTCCTTCCCACAGATTTATGTATGAATATTCCATTAATTATGGACAAGCTCCTCTACCACTCTTAGTCAGTTATACTAAGAGTTATCTCTCTATGGTAGGGTCCTGCTGTACCTCACCAAACCCAACAGTATGCTTTTTGAAAGAGGTAGGTATCATTTTATTAAGTAGTTATGTCTATTTTTTTTTCTTCTATTAATGCCATTCAATTTAAGTAATGGTAGTTCAGTTCTACCATTCTGGAATGGTTCTGGAATGAGAAACTTTCTAAAATGCCTCCTTTGCATTTCATTTATTGGAAAAAATAACACTACCTCTAGGAAAGAAGTATCAATAAGTTCCTTTGGTCAGAATTCAGTTTTATAGTGACAAAAGATAATAGTTTCTTTTTGCCATTTCTTCACACTGCTTTCTTTCAATGGATCTGGACCATCTAATAGGATTCTTTAATTTCCTAGAGACTCCAGATGAAACATTTATCACTTCTCACCACTATGTCAAACAGAGTCTGTTCGCAATACGCTGCTTATGGGAAGGAGAAATCAAGGCTCAGGTAAAGCTTAAGCACTCAATATGTTAGCTGCTTGTGTCTACATTATCTATATTAGGATTCTCTAAGAAAATATTTGTGATAGAATATTATCTAGACTATAGTCTTATGTTCCTGTAATTCTTAAAAATACAGTCCAGTTCCTTTTCTCTGCATAAAATATGAATCAAGAACAAGTCTACATTGTCAAATAGGACATTTTCTTTTAATCAACCTTTTCCATATACTTATGGGAAAACTGGTAGACCACTGGAAATGGTTTCTTCAGTATTCATATTAGCATATATTATTACAAACAAAAACTCTTTACTCACCACCTGTTGTTTTCTTGGCTCATTTTTTTCTTGGGATGAGACTTCCTGAATTCCTATTATATTAACCATTGTGCTATATATAATGCATATCTCTTAAGTTTCATGAATATATTCTAATTATTTAGCTACTTCATTTATAACCTACACTTTGATTTTTGTGTGGCTGCTGTTAACACTGTATTTTAATTCTGACAGTTTCTATCTTAACACTTTTCTTATCTCCCCAGACTTCTAGACTTTGCAGATTTGTCTTTTCAGTATTTACAGTCTAATTCTTTTTACTCTAACCCACAAGCCTTTTTTCTCTAATGGTAATGAAAAAAAATATTATTTTGTGCTGGCATCAGATCCTAAGGTTCTCTAATGGTAATAGAAACTACTTTCATGAATCCTTTAAAAAGAATCTTCCAATACAAATAACCAAATACTAAATGGCATTTTCTCTAGACCTTCCCTTTAGTTTTCCTTTTGCATTAAGATGATGTATTTAGCAAGTAGAACATAAGGATTTATAGTATAAAACCACCTATAAAAATATATATCTTAATCATTAGTTTATACTTGCATTTGTGTCTAGGAATTTATCCCATGGAAATGGCATTGAACATGAACAAAGATTTAATAGATATATTGCTGCAACATTTTTTAAATAAGAAGAAATAGGGAGTTCCTAAATTTCCCTAAAATAGAGAATACTTATATCGATTGTGGTATATTCATAGGAGAATGCCATAGTTTGTTATAATTATATTGTAATAAGATATTTAATGCCAACTACAGAATATTGGTAAAAGATATTGAAGAAGGTACAAATAAAATAGAAATACATTCTATGCTCATTAATGGAAGAATATGGTTAAAATGCCCATACTATTTAAAACAATCTACAGATATAATCCAATCCCTATCAATATCCCAGTGGGATTTTTGGCAGCAATAAAAAAAAAATTTTAAAAAGCATCCTAAAATTCACATAGAATGCCAAAGGACTCTATACAGGCCTAACTATCTTGGAAAAGGAAAAAAAGTTGGAGGGCTCGCACTTTATAATTTCAAAACATACTAATAGCAATAATAATCAGGATGCTATGGTACTGGCATAAGATTTATAGGTAGATCAATGGAAAAGATCTCAGAAAAACATGCTTATGTATTTGGCCAAGTGGTTTTCAACAAAGATGCTGGGACTACACAATGGGGAAAAGGACACTCTCAAATGGTTCTGGGAAAATTGGATATCCACATGCTAAAGAATTAAATTGAACTCTTACCTTACACCATATTTAAATATTCAAGATGGATAGAACACAAGGCCTAAGACTATAAAACTCCTAGAAAAAGACAAAAAGAAAGGCTTCAAAACACAAAATTTGACAAGGATTTTTTGGAAATGACCTAGACAACAAAAGCAAAAATAGACAAAAGGGAGTACATCAAACTTAAGTTTCTGTTTAAGGAGCTTCCATAAAATAATAAAGTATTCAATTCTGTTTAGTCAAGTTATTTAATCAAGTTATTTTTTATTCTTTTAAGTTTTTTTTTAAACATTATTTTTGAGAGACCAAGAAAGAAGAGGGGAGGGGCAGAGAGAGAGAGGGAGACACAGAATCTGAAGCAGGCTCCAGGCTATGAGCTGTCAGCACAGAGCCTGTCACAGGGCTTGAACTCATGAACCGGGAGATCATGACCTGAGCTGAAGTCAGTTGCTTAACTGACTGAGCCACCCAGGTGCCCCTAATCAAGTTATTTAAACAGTTCTTCAAGAGATATAGAAATGGCCAACAAGCATTGTTCAAGATTTTCAATATCACTAATCATAAGAAATCATGGCCGCTACGAAAACAGAGAAATGAGTGTTGGCAAGAATGTGGAGAAACTGAAATCCTTGTGCACTATTAATGGGAATGCAAAATGGTGTAGCCATTATGAAACACACTATGGAGTTTTCCAAGAATTTTAAAGTAGAATCCTATGATACAACAATCCCACTTTTGCATTCAAAGTAGAATCTCAAGGAGATATTTGCACACCCACGTTCATTGCAGTATTCACAATAGCGAAGAGGTAGAAGAAACCCTTATGCTAAGCAAAATAAGCAGTCACAAGAGGACAATACTGTGTGATTCCACTCGTGTAGTATCTAAAGCAGTGAAAAATCATAGAAACAAAGGAAAAAGGTGGTTGCCCAAAAATTGGCGTGGAGGCAGTCAGTGTTTGATGGGTACAGAGCTTCAGTTTAGCAACGTGAAAAGATGCTAGAAGTGTGCTGTATTTACAGATCTTTACTTACAGTAAACATACTTAACATTCCTGAATTATTATACTCAAACAGTTAAGATGGCAAACAAAGTTTTGTGCTTTTGCCACAATTTTAAAAGAATACTTAGATCAGGAATGATTTCTGTATTGTTAAGTGGAAAAGGCAAATATATAAATAGTGTAGCAAAGCATAATCCTTTATGAAATACTTAATACGTGGTAAGCCTCATAAAATGCTTCAGGGTTCTATACCAAAATAGCAGCTTTTGTTAATTCTGTGATCTAGGGCTATAGGTTTTCATATTTGTTTTATCTGTAGTTTCTAAGTGAATTTATAAACTGTTTTTAGAAGTACAGTGAGGGGCTGCAAAAACAGGCCATTGGCTTTATGAATAGGCATGTTAGTGTTTTCTTGCTGTTGTAGAGCTAACATTTTAAAGGCATGCTTCAAATAGGTGGATAGGACCAAAAGAAAAGCTGCGTATCAATATTAAAAATATAAAATGATTTATTTCGGATGACTGAATTTTGAGTAGTGGCTCTAGGTCATAGGAAGCAGATGTGTTCCATGCAGCTATCAAGGACAAAGGGTTGAAGTTATGGTAATTTTCCTCCAGACCGTATGTTCATAAGGAAACCAAGAAAAACAAAATACAGGTAAGCTAACAATTCATTTTTAACTGTTTAGTCACCTTATAAAATTAGCCCAGAAGGTGCCTACTGCTGATCTGGAGGATGTTTTGCCACTAGCTGAAGAGATTACCACAATCCTCTCCAAGTGCTGTGATTCCACGTCTGAGGACTGTATGGCAAAGGAGGTAAGAGAGTCATCATCACATACTGAGTGGCAGGCACTCTAAATTACTGGTTACATACATCATCTCAGTGAATCCTCATGAAATTTAAGTGTGTTCTTAACTCAATTTTATAGACGAGGAACGATTAACAGGGATGAATAACTTGAAGTCTTGCAAATAGTAAATGGCAAAGTCCACCCATAAGGACAAGGTTATCTAATTCCTGAGAATTGCTTAGTCTTCCTACACAACCCAATGCAGTTTAATTATAATTAAACTTCACTTATTTTACTTAATTATAATTTCTTAAATAATATTTAGACTTGAGGTCCTCGATAACACTAGCCACATTTATTTTTTTAAATTTAAGTGATCTCTACACCCAACATGGGGCTCCAACTCATGACTCTGAGGTTGAGAGCCACATGCTCTACTGACTGAGCCAGCCACCCCACTACGCCACATTTTAAATGTACGGTAGCATCAGACAGCATAGATGCAGATCATTTCACCACAAAATTCTACTGAATATTGCAACCATTATACTATTCAAAGCTGTTCATGTTTATACCTGTTATAACTTGGTCAGTTTTTTTCACCATTTTTCATTTACATAATCCTTTCAAGTAGATAGGAATTTGAACTGGTGCTTTAGATAAAGGTTACTCCAAGTCTGTGGACTGCTTCAGAAATGATAGTGGGGGAAAAATCAGGTGATACAACCTAAGAAAACAGGTTTCTGTTAATAGTTGTTTTCCTATAACCTGACTTCTGACTTTTCATCTGTACAATGCCAGGGTTTGTAAGCCTACATAAGCCTTTAATATTTGTTTTTGAAAGAGACAGAGCGTGAGCAGGGGAGGGGCAGAAAAAGAGGGAGACCTAGAATCTGAAGCAGGCTCCAGGCTCTGAGCTGTCAGTACAGAGCCCGACATGGGACTCGAACTTGTGAACCATGAGATCATAACCTGAACCAAAGTTGGACTGAGCCACCCAGGCACCCAAACCTTCCTTATTTTTAATTTGGCCAACCAGGAAACTAACAATACACAAACTCAATTGCTTTTGTAGCTGCCTGAATACACAGTAAAGATCTGTGACAACTTAGCCACAAAGAATTCTAAGTTTAAGGACTGTTGTCAAGAAAAAACGCCCATGGACCTTTTTATGTGCACATACTTCATGCCTGCTGCCCCAACACCAGAGCTGTCGGCTGTTGAGCTGCCCACAAGTCAAGACGTATGTGATAAAGGAAACACCAAAGCCATAGATCAGTAAGTAAACTGGAGTAACTTTTTTTTTTTTGATGGTATGGATATTCACTAGCATTAAATGACAAATTAAATGGAAGAAATGGTTTGATCCGATGAAGAACTAAAACTACACCCTTGTTGCGTATACCCTAAGTTGCATAAGCTACGAGTACATGCATATTCGTCGCATAGAAATATTTCACAAGTAGGTCGGAAAATTATTAGAAAGCAGAATGGAGACTAACTAGACTGAAACTATTTGTCTAAGTACTATTTTTATAAATGCATGGAATAAGACAATGGAAGAATTTATAGAAGTCTGTTTTCATAGAAAAGGCAATTAAGGCTTTTACTTGATGCTTTATGTAAGATTCACGATGTTATAGTTGCACAAAAGCTAGTTCCATATTATTTTGAGATAGGTTTACATAGAACATATACATATGCATATATAGTACACACAGACCTTTAAGTCATTATGAACTAGTAAGAATAGTGTCTAAGCAACTGTTAATTTGCATTTCAATGAGAAGATTAATCCAAAAGCTGTTGATTTGGAGTCAGTTTTACTTAAATCTTACTTTTAATTAAGATACAGAAGTCAGGTGATCTGCCTTTATAATATAGGTCAAATTTCAAACAGGATACATTTACACAAATCTACATGTTATTCTCTTTTCTCTCTCATGCCAGATATACATTTGAACTAAGTAGGAGAACTCATCTTCCAGAAGTATTCCTCAGTAAAATCCTTCAGCCAACCCTGAAAACCCTTGCTGAATGCTGTGAGTCTGAGGACTCTACTGCCTGCCTTAATACACAGGTACTATATGCTTGATTTTCCTCACCAACCTTGGTTTAGGTCAAGAGTTGGAAAACTAGCTCATGGACCAAATCTGACCCAGTATCTGTGTTTGCATGGCCCATGAGCCAAGAATGGTCTTCTATTTTTAATTTTTTTTTAATTTTATGACACATGAAAATATGAAACTCAATTCAGGATTCATAAAATTTCACTAGAACTTAGGCTCACTCTTTGTTTACACATTGTTTATAGCTGCTTTTGTACCCTATTGGCAGAGTTGAATAATTAAAATGAGACTATATATGGTTTACAAGACCTTAAATATCTACAATCTGGCCTTATGTAGAAAATGTTTGCCAATGTTTGCTGTAAATAATAAACACATACACTAACACATTACAGGGAATTCTGATTAATGCCTCCTAGAACAGTGCTTCAAGACATAATTTTGTTATGTAATTGTTTTCTTACAGGGCCCTCAACTGAAAAAGGAATTATCTTCTTTCATTGACAAGGGACAAAAACTATGTGCAGATTATTCAGAAAACACTTTTACGGAGTATAAGAAAAAGTAAGGAACTTTCTTGGCTCTTTCCTCCACATTTATCAATTAAATGGCATTAGCAAGGTATTGTGATTTTGAAAGTATAGTTGAAGACTTAAGACTTTAAAAAGCAGAATCTGATATCTATGTAGGGAGAAATGAAGCTTTTTTACAGGGGGAAAAATGGTCATGTGTATCAGGTAAGAGATCAATTAGAACACAGCCATGAAAGTATATTTATAATATAGGAACTTCATTCAAAAAACACCAAATTAGCCCACAGTTCATCAACATTCTTGCCCTAAAGCTATATGTAGATACAGCTATCGATAATTGAGGAACTGTAAAACTACTGAAAAAAGTTACCTAACTTCATGGCAGATGGTCTGACAAGACAACCCAAACTTTCAATCAAGCATAGTACCACCCATGACAGGCATGTATTCTCTAGAAAATGAAAATACAAATGTTAATTAATCATCAATAATGTTGTATAGTAGTCAAGAGTCCTGCTTCTCAAGTAAGAAAGGCCATAATAGTGAAAAATTTTACTGGGTTCCTAAAGACCCATAGCATTCCCAATTTCATTAAGTAGATTTCTTCCATCCATTTCAAATCATCTTGATCAACATAGGCCTAAAGCAAGCACAAATAGAACTCCACAAGAAGACCAAGGAATCCCCAAAAGTAGAACCCCAATGAAGTCTACTTTAGCAAAGCTCTAAAATGAAAAACTGAGAGCCTTAGCTCAAAATATTTCCCAGTTGTCAAAAAATAGTATAGAACAACATTCAACAAATGATGCAAGTTTTGTATCCAGGGTTGCATGGGGCAATTGACTGATATTTTTAATATATGGAGATTATAGAAGTTATCAATGTGGTAGAATTGACATGTAGGGTTATAAAAGTCAGAGACTGAGACTGTGGAGTCTAGGTATTTGAAACACTGCACCAGGGCATGCGCACATGAGCACACCCACACACTCTTTCTCCAGCCTCTGAATTCCTCCTGGTCTGACTTGCTTCCCCTTCCAGCTGACACCAACTCATTTCAGTAATGCTTTTATGAGCAAACTAGTCCTCCTCACCCTCTTGTCCTTTCCCAGGATCCACCTTACCCCAACTAGATAAATTTGGGTTTCTACTACCTCCCATTGTCCACAACTGGGCTGACAAGCAGTTTCTGGAGAAGGTCAGAAAACTAGGCTGACTTGCCCATAAGATTAGAGAGATACCAAGATTATAGACCATTCCAATTGGGAGAGAATCTAGAGAACTCAAGTCCTAGCACCATCTTGAAAGTGAGGTAGAGACGTAATGGATACTAGAGCTAAAAACAAGAGCCAGTTTCTGACCTTCTTTGTGTTTTCCAACATCGCCGGTCAGAAGTAGGCACACTGAGGGGAAAATGAGAGAAGAGAAAAAGTATTAAGGTGGCATAAAGTCCTGACAGGGAAATGCTCTTTAAGGAGTTTGAAATCTAGTACAGGAGAGAAGATATTAAGTCAGGAAGAACAGGAAAGGAAGTCATCTATGTTGATATAATGGAGTAAATGAATGGGGCAAGGCTAGAGTTCAAATCTAGCAGCACTTTCTAAGTTTACTTTTAGGAACTTAAAAGAGATGGAGAGTTCACTTTCTGCCTCAAAGTTGCTAAGATCGCTAAAAATCACTCTACAGATGGAAATAGTTGCTCTTAAATTTCACATCTTTTTACTAGAAGACCAGAAGTGGGTTATCATTTTGTATTAGAAATGTTTATAAAATACAGCTAGTGAAACGTTACATAAATACGGATTTTCAGACTAGCAGAACGATTAAGAGCAAAATTGCCTGACACCAGTGACCTGGAACTCCAAGGGTTGATTGACAAGCGTTCAGACTTTGCCTCCAAGTGCTGTTCAGTAAACTCACCTCCTCTCTACTGTGATTTAGAGGTAAGAAAATTTAACCCCTTCCTTACCAAATTTTAAGAACTTGTGGACTCAGATTTACTCATTCCTTTGTTATTGAAATACCTTTATGTGGCAGACTTTTCCTGATACTTTCATTGTAAAGACAAAAAATGTTTCCTGGTTATGTTAATTTAAAAGCAAAGTGAAGCAGTTAAAGTTTATGTTAACAAAAGGTTTGTGAATATAAACAATATAGTGCAGTGTTTTTCAAACTAAGTTGTAACATTTATAGCTTTTTAATGTTTAATTTTGAGAGCAAGTGAGCTAGAGAGAGACAGACAGACAGACAACAGCTGCATTAGGTCGCCTTATCCCAGAAGAATAAAGTTACCTTACCTAGAAGTTATCAGATTTTGCTCTGAGAGTCTCATTCAATTATTAAGGAGTTTTTTTGGTTTCTTTTTTTTACATTCTGTCAAAATATGTCAGTTTTATAACCCTTTCCTAGTCCCTCTGTTATCTGTTTATCCATTTATACACTTTCCTTTTTGATATCATCCAAGATAAACTGAACAATTGCAAACACAGGCTTCCTTTAAGTCTCTTGCTTTTCATTTGACTTGCTTTCCAGTTATTTTCTATAACATATTGCCATTTTAAAAACTTTTTATTTTCAATTACAGTGATGAAAAGGCAGGTCCGTAACTATTTTTCTTGCTTTATAACCAGTAAGTGTAGAGCAGTGCTGCTGCTGGGCAACCAGTCTTTCAGTAATTGCTAGAGAAGAGGGGGATAAATGGTATTGAGGCACTTGCACACATTTGATTGTCTGGAGAACTCAGATTAGACCTCTGCTGTTTGTATGAGCCTTTTAGATGGTCTTTCTATACTAATCTCACATCTAGGTAACCAAGCTGCCTCTGCATTCTGACTTCATGTTAGAACATCATTTCTCTTTGATTCTCAATGCTTGGTATGAATATTTGTCCTAGTACTCTATAATATTTGGGGTATAATTTATTAAATCCCCTCGTCCTATATTTGTTGGACAATTGTTTTCCTTAAAATGAATTCCTATCTACATTGACTCCAAAGTCACTTATATCCAGGGATCCACCTCTGACATTCTAATGTCTTCTAGTGGCTCTAGAAGAATGACAAAGGGACTTCTGAACCATAAATTAATATTTCATAGGTGGTGACCTATCCCTACCCCTCACCATGATCTTGAAATGGCCAGCAAATGGAGCCATCAGTGTGATTTTCTATTAGCTTCACCATGGTACTCTCAGAACTAGTTTTTATTCCATAGAAGCCCATTAGCTGCAGAAACAGTTGTAAAATTAGACTCGAATTAATTTTTTTCCTTTCCACTGATCATTTAGTCAGGGCACTACTATGGATTCTTCTGAGAACTCATTATTATGCTTCTCTAAGATGTTCCAATGGAGTGCTATAGGCATTAAATATGGTTTGAGAAAGTTTTCAGAAAGCCTCTGTTACATGCTGGAGTTGGTCATTACAATCTTAAATACAACTGCAAGTGCCAAGTGGGAGCTAGACAAGGAGGAGACCAACTCTTTTTTCTTCCTCCTGCACGTCAGGGAAGACTGACCTATCCATTATAGCTTGTCCTAGCTCTTTGAAGTAGATTTTATGATCCTCAGCATTATAGCTAGCATTTACTAAGGCATTACTAAATGTGAAGCATAATAACAGCCTTACATGCATGTATTTATAAAATGATCTAAAATAATTCTAAGTGTAAGGTACTATTTTTAATTCCCCTTTTACAGATGGGTTGAAGGAAATATGCAAAAGTTACCTGATGTTAGGAAAATCTTATTTATTCCTTTGCAGTCTGTTACTCTCACTTCAGGTCATGGTCATAGACTTCACCCCCAATTTAGCTAATAAGGACAAAGTGAAATATGTACCAAAAGACTTAATTATTGACTGAAATCCAAAATTATTGCTAAAGTAGAAAAACAATTGTGCCAGGTCAGCTTTGTCCATCTGAATTCCATCCATTTCACTATCTTGGGCTCTTCTTCCATTAGTTATACTTATTTTCTTTCAATATTTCCTTTACTGGCTCCCTCTAAAGTTACTTCTCTCCTGACCTTAAATAAGACATTTTAGTCACTACTCTCTCATTTTTCTTTTCTCCTTGCCTTTACAGCTGAGATTTTTGGAAGAATAGTATATGTTCTCATTCCTCACACCTGTTAATTCTTCAATACTTTGCAGTAGGACTTCTGATGGTACTGTATGACTAACAATAACATTGCACTGACCATCTCCTTCTTGCTAAATCTATCCAACATTTTTTCAGTCCTTTTCTTACCAGCTTTCTCTGCAAAAACACTTGACACCCACAACTATTCCTTCCTTCTTGAAACAATTACTTCAGCTCTGTTTTATCATTTTCTACCTTTTGTCCTTCTAGGAGTCTTGCCTTCTCATGCTGTTGTATATTGTCCTCTTCTAGCCATCCTTTAACTCCTTTCCAGAGTTTTCTTCCTTGCTTTTTTTATAGTACATTTTCCTTGAGCATTCTCATCCAAGGACATGCCTTTAATCTCCAAGTCCCTATCTTCAGCCAAGATCTCTTCCATCAGCACTGAGCATTTTAGTGAACTCTTTATGGGCCTCCTATATTCCCTAAGAAATTGAAATTCAACATGCCCCAAATCTTTCCCTTAAAATCTCCTCTTCTATTTCCTAAATTTATGAATATCACCACAACTCACCCATTGTCTAAGATAACAAGTATTCCTGGATTTCACTTTTCCATATTCGTCCAAATTCCAAATCCTACCAATTCTATGATTCTAACACCTCAGTATCTCAGTTTCCCTACGTAGTTTACAGGTACTTAAATTGAGGCAATTCTTTGCCTGGATTACAACCTCCCAATTGGTCTCCTGTCTCTAATTCCTTCCCCCACCATCCTTCTCTTACACCCAACCTCATCTCTATACAGAGATCAAAGTAACCTTTGTAAGATACCAAATAGTTAACACATTCCTCTAATTCCATCTCTATTGCATCTAAAGTTTTGTTTTGTTTTTAAAGAGTTTGGTCCCTTGACTTCCCCTCCAGTCAGAGCTACCATTACTTCTTGTTCTTCCTGCTTTGATTCTCCTAAACTACTTGCAATTTTTCAAGTACCTTAAGCTTGCTTTTACTCAACGGTTTTGCACATAATGACTCATCCCTGATTGCCTAATCCTTCTACTCCAACCTGGGTAAATCTTTCATCCAGTCTCAGGATTCAATTTAGACCTCACCTCCTCTGGGAATCCTTCTCTGACACTCAAGCTCTTCTGTTTTCCCTTTGTATTCTGTGCACACCCAATAATTAGCACTTCATAAATATGGTCATTTTTTTCTTGTCTATTTTTCCTGGGACACTGTAAATTTTAAGAGCAGAGATAGTAGAAAACCAAACATGAATGATGGCCAATAAACAATTTAATATAAAACTACATTTTGACAAGAATCTTTTCCCCAAGCAAGTTTCACATTTTTTATACCTTCTGCAATAGTCTACGAAATACTTTGACTTACAAATTTTTTTTTTAAATTTCAGATTGATGTTGAAATGAAAGATACCCTATAATCCAGATACATGTATGTTGTTTAGGTAAGTATAGTTTTTGAAAGCAGCAAAGAATGTAGATTTGTAGGATGTATTTTAAAAATCAGAATCTGAATAGTCTTTCTATTAGCTATTCAAACTCATTTTACAGAGGAAAATATTAAGTATATGAAAAAGTTAAAAAGCTTATACAAGAATACACAACCAACTTCTGACCTATTTAGGACTAGAATCCAGGTCTCCAGCTTGATACATATCTATTACAACCTCACATCTTGGGTAATGACAGCAGAGAGATCATTTCAGGGATTTTGAAAAATTAAAGTTTAAAGACTTAGTTTAAAGGCAGAGTCCATCAAGTCTTAAAGACCACAGGGTTCTCAGGAGAAAGCCATTTCTCAAATTAAAGCAGGGTGTTTGAAATATTATCACTCACTTATTTTAAATATTACATTTTCATCCATTAAAAGATACATGAGGAAGAGGCTAAGAGCAGAAGATAGAACCCCGTACCTTAAACTGAAGGTGACCTCAACTCTGCAAATTAACAAAATTATTCTCTCCAGATTTAATTGTATTCAAAAATGATGAAAACAATCATTTTGGTTTATCTCATACCTTACTTGACCTGAGACTTTTTGCCATTGTAAGATTTTTATTTTGCTGATTTACTGACAACATTCCTCAGAAGGATGTGGAAGTAGAAACCATTGACTAAGGAAATTAAATCCTTCTACCACATTCAGGCTTTCAATATGAACTATTTGCGTCTGAAATAATAAAATTAACACTCAGAGGCAGTACAATGGTGGGGGGGGATGGTCACAGAAATTTTGGGAATTACCCAATCTACATTAGAATCCCAACTCCAACTATACATCTCTGTGAGCAAGTTATTTATATCCCGTAAAGCTCAGTTACCTTTTTTGTAAAAAGAAAATTACAATTGCTCCTCTCAGTATTGTTGTAAGGATGAAGGTCGTTGGTGTATATAAAATGCCTAGAAAAGAGCAGTACTATTAGGAAAGTTGCTACAGCTGCTTATATTACAGATTATGTGAATCTAAACTAGAACAAGATTCCCCCAAATAGATCAGTCTTTTCAGATTTTAAATTGCTCTAAAATTGATCCATTTTTTTATTATTCTCTTACTATAACACGTCAGCTCTCCAATGACAGAAGTGACACATATTGTCTAGTATGAAGCAGTTCCTAGAACTGTTAAACCAAGTTTGGCTAGCACTGCAAGCCTACAGCTCAGAGATTTAGGCTTGTAGAAGCAGAAGCCTTTGTCTCAAGGTGTTCTCATCCCCAAGTATACTTATGATTCAGGTCTTCAGCCAACAGTGTGATGCTATTTCATTCTTAACTAAAATAATCATAAACCTGAGTTGTCATCTTGACAGTTAGTGGTCCCCTTGATCACTTTTCTTCAAGCCCCAAAATTGATGGATTGTGGCCACATTTGTGTGCTCACTGGAGAGAGAATTATGGTCTCCAGTAAATCCCATCAAGCTAGTTATCTTTTTTCTTCAGCTTTGGAAATAGTGTTCCCTGAGTTGCCAACAGATAAAGGATTTGGTCCACATTGCAGATTCAAGCTGGAAAGAAATCACTACCAGAATCATACTCAGCCAGGTGTTTACACCATGAGAGAAACCTAATAACTCAGCAAAGTGCTTACACTTTGAAAGACACGAGTGAGGAAAGCACAGGTGTGACTGTCTCATCCTCCAAGACAGAACTTCACACAGGACAATGAAAAGTGGAATTTCTTGCACTGCGCAAGTACAACTATGGTATAACTGCTGTAGTGTCTTGGGGAGAAAATAAAAATGGAGACACATTTGACTCATTACAAAGTAGAAGGGGATTTGATGAGAACTTACACTATTTTACTAAAATAAACTATCATCACAATCCCATGACTAGGAAACCTCATGGTTGCCGTGTTTTTTTTTGTTTGTTTTTTTTTTTTTTTTGTTATGGCAGGGAACATTCTCAGAGCATAAAGTTACATACATCATTAGTTTAAAGAAGAAAAGAAAAGCTATGATGTACCTTGGCATAGCAACAGTGATGGCCTTATGTACAGGTTTGGGGAATTTCTTACATTTTTATTCTGATGGGTCACGGTGTATATATGGGTCATGCTAGATAGGTTTCTTTTTAAACATAGAAGTAACCTGACCTTATAAACATCTGCTGAGCAGTATTATGATTGTTGCCCATTAGCTGTTTGTCTAACATTTATTTTCATTGTTGTCATAGATCCTGTGCTGGAACCACCCGGGGAACATCTGATGGCCTGAACTAAGCAAAACCAGAACTCCTGGGGACACCAGTAAAATACTTCCTGCTTTTTAACTACAGTATCTTTATACAATGAGAAGTATGATAATTTGCTACAAAAATAAATATAATGCAGATCATAAATGTCACCAAGGATAACGTCACAATGTTGATTTTCAGCACTGCCCCTGTGATTTTCACAAAATTGCTGAGATAGGCAGCCCCAACCTCACAAGCACCTGCATTTTTCTATCTCTCTGGTGTTTCTAGATGACGCACAACATTAAGTATCCACTTTCAAATTCCCAGTACACTAAGCTCCATTCCTTGATTGCTCCTCAGGCTTAATAGGTACCATTAAGGAAAAGTTAGCCAGACTTCTATCATAAATAGCCTGGGATAACTCACTTCCTTAAGAACAACCACCACCACCTTCTTGAGAAAAACCTTCTTCCTCCCAGCTGCAGGTTGTATGGGATTAAGTAGGTAACATCTACTTTCCAAAAAGAAAACCTCTGTGGCCTGAACAAGTTTATTTTTGTTAAGGATGACTCCTCAGAGCAATTTACTGGATCAAAGTTCTAAAAACCTGATTTCAGCTTAATCCAGTTTCCCATGTGTACACTGTATAGGATATTATTTCTATGTGCTTTCTTTGGTCAAGGAAAGTGAAGGTGTTCTAACCAAACAGGTTTAGTTTTGAAAAAAGATCATAACTTTAGAATAAATACCTCTGAAACCAATGCAAGCCAAGGAAAACTTCTATGTTTACAATTAATTACCTGAAGGAATTTACATTTATCTCATGGTAGATATAGAGTTTTATGGTAAAGATGTAGATTTTATAGCAAATGTTACTGGTGTTGCATTAACCAAAATCATCCCTGGTCACTCCAGATTCTAAGTCCCAGCAGGGAGAACTTCATTAAGCCAAGGTCAAGTGCTCAAAACTTTACTGCCAGTAACTAGGGAGTAAAATGCCTGTCCCTTTGCAGCTTCAGTAGAAGGTTGAGTCCTACCTTCCACAAAGATTCCCAAATGGGAAATTAACTTCAAATGGGAAGTTCTTCAGTTACCGTGAGGGGGGTGGGGGGACGGCAACTATATGCTACATATCTGGCAGGATTTTAGATTTCTTGAAGTTCTTTATCATTTCTGAAAGTACCTTGCTGAAGTTGCAAAACCAACTCTGAGATGTAAACATCACTGATAAAAATAAGAGAATGAAATTCCAAAAAGGCGAATGAATGGCCCAAGGCAACAATACAGAACAAAGAAGAGACTTCATTTTCAAGTCCAGTAGCCCTTGCAAGATTAATGGGCATACTTGAAGAACGCGTTCCCTAACTAAACTAACTCTGGAAACAATAGAGTTTAGCTCCCTTGAAGGGTCACAATTACTGGGTACAATTCAGTATTCCCTAAATTTAACCATGGACCCCTTTTTTCTTTGGATATCACCCAGAATTATTTCTCTGTAAATTTAACCTGGGAAAATTCTCATCTGTTCTTATTTGAGAAATTACATTCACAAAATGTGCATTAACCACTACAAATAAGCCCATTTTGGTCAAGCAATTTTATTCCTGACCAAGTAGCACAGGGTGTTTTTGCCTCAAAGTATTCAATAAGTATTACATGATGGGTTGAAGTAAGGTTTTCATGGCTCCCCTGGATATATTTTCCAGCAAACTCTGAACACCTTTCATCATTTTTTTATATTGAGAATCTCTGACCCAAATATACCATCATTCTAATACAAGAGTTTTAATTTTAGACTTTATATGCATAATTATGCCTGTATTTGTTCCACTTTATGGGAAGCAGAGATCTTTTGAGAAGATATTCCCAAAGTTTGCACTAACTTCTTAAGTGCTTCTCATTAAAGACATGCTTTTGAATTGCCATCTACTGTCATCCATAGCTGAATTTACTTGTATCTGTTATATATAATCCTGTTTTTTATGTATAACCTATCACCTTCTTCTAGAAACCAGATACCGTGATAGAAACAAGCAATACTCTGTGTTTCTAAAAATGGCACTTACACACTATATCGATAAGGGTTCCCCAAGAAACTAGAACTAAGAAGAGATAGAGAAATGGAGAGATTTTATAGAATTGGCTTACACAGTCATGGAGCCAGCGAGCCTGAAGTCCACAAGGCAGGCCAAGAGTCTGGAAACTCACACAGGATTTCTGTGCTGCAGCTTTAAGGTAGACTTCTGCTCTGGAAAGGCTCAGCTTTTCCTTTTAAGGCCTCTGACTGATTGGATGAGGCCTTTGTGTGTCATCAAGAGTAATCGCCTTTACTTCATGTCAGCTGGTGCTAGGTATCAATCACATCTGCAAAATCCCTTTGCAGCAACGTCTAGACTAACATTTGACTAAACAAATGGCCACCATAGCCTAGCCAAATTGACACAAGAAATGTAGCCATCACATAAAATTTCTGTTATTTGCATTGTCCTTTACCAGGCTTACTCTCTTTCAAGTTGTAGTACTAACCCCCTGTGCTTTTCTAGATGCCTAAGTCATTTCATAAGGTGATTCTTAAACTGTCACCTGAGAACCATCACCTTAATTTGTCTACACAGGATTAGTATATCAATACCTTTCCTGGAAATTCCTCAAAAATAAAGCTCCTTTTTAGGAAGATTTTAATTTAATGCATAGCAAAGAGATTATGTCTATGATATCATTTAATTCAACAGCAATACATGTGAATGAAACAAGAATTTAGTCAACTTGACAGTTTACCCAATTTCCGAATAGCTAAAAATAAGAAGACTTAGGAGCTTATGTTTTTATGACTCTGGTCTTCCCACCACCAAAGCCTCACCTTCACCCAAAGGAGAGACCAGCAATTCCCAGAGATACAGATTTAATTGGTCGCTTTTTCCTTTTTTTTCCCGAATTTTTATTTAAATTCTAGTTAGTTAACATGCAGTGTAATATTGGTTTCAGGAGTAGAATTCAGTGACTCATCAGAAGGACAAATATCATATGATTTCACTCGTGGAATTTAAGAAACAAAACAGATGAACATAAAGGGGGGTGGGTGGCTGGGGGCAAGAGAGCAAGGAAAATAAACCATAGGACTCCTAAAGATAGAGAACAAACTGAGGGGGTGGGACACCTGGGTGGCTCAGTTGGTTGAGCATCAGACTTCAGCTCAGGTTACAATCTCAGGGTTTGTGAGTTCAAGCCCTGAATCAGGTTCTGTACTGACAGCTCAGAGACTAGAGCCTGCTTCACATTCTGTGTCTGCCTCTCCCCTGCTCATGCTCTGTGTCTCTCTTTCTCAAAAATAAATAAGCATTAAAAAATTAAAAAAAAAAAAGAGAGAACAAACAGGGTTGACGGAGGGAGGTGGGTGGGGGATGGGCTGGATGGGTAATCAGTCTTGAGTGAAACTTGGGTGCAAAAGCCTGCAGCTCACTGCTTTAGGAGCTTGACACCCTCACCCAAATTAGCAAAAGGGAGACATCTGAAATCAACCAGTTAAGGACCTTTTGGCTAAGGGTAAAGATTTTTTTTTAATTTATTTGAGAGAGAGAGAGAGCAGAGTAGAGGCAGAGGCAGAGAAAGAGGAAGAAAGAGAAGAGCAAGGTAGAGGCAGAGGCAGAGAAAGAGGAAGAAAGAGAATCTCAAAAGGCTCAGCACCGAAACCATAGAGCCCGACTCAGGTCTCCAACTCACTAATCCTGCGATCGTGACCTGGACTGAAATCAAGAGTCAGATGCTTAACCAACTGAGCCACCCAGGCACCCGGAGCAAGGATAAATTTCTAACATCATTTTCTCTCAGTCTGCCATTGCATTAGGAAAATGTCAATTGTACAATGCAGGGCGCCGTGGTGGCTCAGTGTGTTAAGTGGCCGACTTTGGCTCCGGTCATGATCTCACAGTTTGTGGGTTTGGGCCCCAAGTTGGGCTCTGTGCTGATAGTGTGGAGCCTGGATCCTGCTTCCAAATCTGTGTCTCCCTCCCTCTCTGCCCCTCCCCATGCTTACGGGCGCTCGCACACACTCTCTCTCAAAAATAAATAAACATTAAAATAATTTTTTTAATTATCCAGTGAAATTTTTGTCTCCCATTAAAGAAACCCCATCATAGGGAAGGACTCTTGGTTTGGGTTCAGGTCATTATCTCACAGTTCATGAGTTTGAGCCCTGCATAGAGCTCTTCGCTCACAGTGCAGAGTCAGCTTGGGATTCTCTCTCTATCACCTCTCTTCCTGCCCCTCCCCGGTTTGTGCTCTCACATGCTATCTCTCTCTCTCTCTCTCTCTCTCTCTCTCTCTCTCTCACTCTCTCTCTCTCAAAATAAATAAATAAACTTAAAAAATAAAGACAGAAACCTAGGCATAGATAATCAAGTCAAAAGATGGCCCTTCCCAGAGGCTATTTCATCCTTGTCTATTTCTTCCAGGATCTGAACTTTTCTTTTCCCTATTGGGCCAAGAAAAATATCTAATTATTCCTTGTACTGCACCCACCACCACAAATCTCCCTATTTTATAACTAATGCTTTTCAGCAAATTCTGGCTTGCAATTAACAATAGTACCTACTTACCCATCCTCAGATGAGGGGTTTGGCAGTCCTGTATTGCCTCTACCTGGGTAAGAAAGTTTCCAACAAGAAATTGAAGCTTCTCATGCTTCAATAACAGAAACATGGATCTTTGCAATTTGGTTGTATGTTGCACCATGAAAAGCCTGGGGAGGGCTTGACTGTTTCAAATAAAAATCTTTGCCTCCACCTTGTGGTTGACAGGCCTAAATACAGATGGCCGTGCAGAAATCTATTCTGAAATAGGATTTTCATAAAATTGACAGTACTAATCACCCGGAATATGCTTGCTTTGGGCTACAACTCTAGAACAACATGAAAAACCAAGATAACAAGGTACAGAATTTTCAACTTTTATTCTCAGAGATGTTAACAACTGTGTCAATTTGGCAACTTTGTACACAACACAACTGAATGATCAGACCAATCTTTTCATTTAGTTCCTGAGAATGTTTAATGTCTTGAGAAAAAAATTTAGCCCATTTTCTCTCTTGAAATATAGCATCAGTGGTAGAGTAGGAATATCTTCTCAATATTAAACTCCTGCTAAGATTGGGTAAGAACATGTAAAAACATAGTATGATACTTCACATTTTACACACTGTATTGTTGTCTATAACTGACCTCTGTGTTTGGAGCCAAAATATAACTTGAAGACTGACTTTGGGATGGAGATGAACAAGAGATTTATTGCTTTGCTGGGCAAAGGAGACTGAAGCAGGCTAAGGCCTTCAGAAACTGCAGGGCCGCCCAGAGGAAGGGGCTTGGTGAAGGGTTGGGACGCAGGGAAATACAGGACCTAGCTGGTTTCTACAGGATTGTGTATGGGCTTCCAGCCTCCTTAGTGGTTTGCAGACTGGTGTGTGGTTCCTGAAACAAAAGACCAAGAGAGGAGGAGAGGTTTGGGAAGGAGAAGAAGAAGTCACACTTCTCTGAAGAATAGTGTGGCCATTTTGATGTTTGTTCAACTTTAGGCTTTTAAGCGGTTTTGATATTACTTTTTCAAAAACTTTCCTCTATGATCTCATCTAATCTTCATCACATTTACATGAGGCAGATAATCCAGGTCCTAATACATCTAATTTACAGGTAAAATGGGTTCGGTGAGGTGAACACAAGCTAACAGCAAAGACTGAGCTAACAATACTGAACGTGTACTAAGCACTTCCTGTAAGTCAGGTATGGCATGTACTACTTGGTAAGTGTGCCACCAATCATTAAAAGTTTGCTCGTGCCTATCAGAGTTGACTGGGCTCAGGGTCTCTCATGCAGCTGTAGCCAGGCAGTGGTGGGCCCATCCTGAAGGGGGTTCCAGTCACGTAAGCTGGACTGGGATGGAAGGAACCAGAGGGAAGGCTCCAGGCAGTCTGTTCAGAGATCTTCCCAGGCAGCCTCAGGGTAACCAGACCTTTCTTAGGTGGCTATAGATTCCTGAGTTTCCCAAGACATAATGGTGGAAGCTTTCTCTTTATTTTTTTAATATATATTTTTTTATTTTTGAGAGAGAGAGAGAGAAAGAGAGAGAGAGAGGGAGGCATAGAATCCAAAGCAGGCTCTAGGTTCTGAGCTGTCAGCAGAGTCTGATGCAGGGCTTGAACTCATAGACCATTAGATCGTGACGTGGACTAAAGTTGGACTGAGCCACCCAGGTGCCCCTGGAAGCTGTTCTTTCTAACCAACCTTTCGATGTCAGGCAGCATCCTTCCCACTGCATTTTTTTTAACTTATTTTTTAATTTATATTCATAACATACTGTGTAGTCTTGGCTTCAGGAGTAGAATCCATTGATTCATCTCTTACCTATGACTCCCAGTGCTCATCCTGAAAAGTGTTCTCCTTAATGCCTGTCACCCTCCATCCCTCCACCCAACACCCCTCCATCAACCCTTGGTTTGTTCTCTGTATTTAAGAGTCTCTTCTGGTGTGCCCCCCTCTATGTTTTTATCTTATTTTTCCTTCCCTTTCCCTATGTTCATCTGTTGAGTTTCTCTTTCCATTGCATTCTGTTTAACAGACAGTGTAAAGACCCGAACAGTTTCAAGATGAGGTGAGATAGACTATATTTGTTGTTGAGTGGAGTATCAAATAATTTGCAAATGTTTTAAAACCACCCTCCAGATAAAATTTGTAGATCAACCTATTTGTCATTGGCAATGGCTCTGCAGAATATGACAAAGCACTCCTAAGGCTGGGGAAATCATGTAAATAGGAGTCTATGCCAAATATAGATTTGCTGCACAGAAAGAAAATCACCATTTTTAAAAAATTACTTTCTAGATCAGTAATCTGAGAAGTAGTACATAGAATAAATTTAGATATTATAAAATTAATCAGATGAAAATAAGAAACTAATATAAACTCAGAATAAGGCCAAAACTGCTACAAACTTATCATCAAAAAAAAAGTGAATTATAGTCTACAGTGAGGTTTTCCTCATCCAGTTTATCATATTTGGCTCGTTGTCATTCATATGTTCTCAATTATGATGTCTAATATACTCAAGCCAACAAACACACTCACTGTTACTCTAATTTCTAAGAGGATGTCTCTGTGTAAAAAGCAGAGAATTATATAGTGAAGCATCATCAGGTATTAACTCAAAAGACTGCAAGGATGAAATCTGTGATTAATTTTGATTCAAATAAAATCAATACTCTCATCAATTGGCAATTATATATCGTTGATTATATAACTTTTAATTAAAACAACTGTATTTCAAAATGGTTGCTCTATGCATTTCCATGGTAATATAATGCAAACATTGAGTAAAACTTTCTGACATGTTAAAAATTTTAGAACCACATCATTATTGCCATAAATTTAGGCTAGATCATCGTTCGTGAAAATAGACCTCCCAGGTCTTTCTTCTATTTCTTAGCTGTTCCCGAAAAACAACCATGAAGGCAAGATGTGCTGTGGTTTAATATGTAACTAAAAACAAGAGGCAATTCCCTCAGGAGCACCTGTGAGACTGGTAACTGCCTCCACTCCTTTGCTTACATTTATGAGTCGTATATAGAAAACACAAAAGGACTGGACTTCTACCCAAAAACTCAGGTTATCAGAGCACAGCAGCTGCATGACCTAGACCCACCCACACCCTTGTGCTCCAAGTGCAGTGAGGCCATCACTGTTTATCACTCATCTACTTCATGAAGATTTCAGACACAAGAAAGACCAGAAGTAACCAGTCATTTAAACTCCACTGTCTCTCTGACTTGGATTTGCACCTTTTCTGCTACTTTATACAAAATAAGTACTGTTGACCCCTCCAAAGCAAAGATTGATTCGTGACTCTGCCAGTCCCGAACACAGTCTTTACAAAATAGGAACAAAGGGTGCATCTTGTCCTCTTCACCCTCCCCTCCTTCATAAAAGACTCTTTTATCTCATTAAATAAAATGCTATGAACATCAGTGATGTGGACTTTTCAGGATTGAGCCCTTTCTTCTATGCACAGAAAATTAAGAAAACACAATATTTGATTTTAGTACTAACAATAACACAATTTTAAAACAACTATATGGTCCATACTTAGTGAAATCTCATTAAAAGAAGGCTTGCTGGGATGCCTGGGTGGCTCAGTCGGTTAAGTGCCTGACTGCCGGAGTCCAGCTCCAGCAGGTCCAGGGTTCCCTGAAGGATGGACGGTGTCAGCACGAGAGATATGAGACAGCCTCAAGTTTCTTTCTGATCACCAGGCAGGCATCTCTGCACTGACCTGAGAGTAATCTTTATTTATGGAAAAAATGTATGGGGGCCCGGCACAGAAGTGGCATTTGCCTTAGACAATGATTTCTGATGACAAATTTCTTTGGTATGTAAAAATTTCCCAGAACATAGATTGGTAGAAGATTCATGCATAATCTATATCAATAGTGATTGATGTAGGTGATTTAGATGCTCATCATATGGAGAAGGAAGTTATCTTCAGCATTCAAATACAAGACAATGTTTTTAGCATAGCAAAGGCAAAAGTTAGTTCTTTGTGAGCAGGGGTTAATAGCCTGTTTTCTTGAGGGAAAGAAAAACAGGTTTCTCAGGAAATGTAATATTTGCTCCCATAATCACAAAAGAAGAAATTCCTATAAGTTCCTTCACAAGGTACAATCTGCATATTTTAGAATAAGGGGACAAGTCACTCCCGATACCAATCAACAAGGTGCCTTGGGGGTCGGTACTCAAGCAAAAATAATTGAGTCAGGGGTAGACATCGGTTACCATCTGATGGCTGGAGGCCTTGCAAAACCTGCCTTAACTTCACAAGGAGTATTCTCAACTTAGTGAGTTCAGAAATGGCTCCCAACACCTGACTTTGGCTCCGATCATGATCTCACAGTTTCTGAGTTCAAGCCGCCCACTTCATGGGACTCTGTGCTGACAGCTCAGAGCCTGGAGCTTGTTTTGGATTTTGTGTCTCCCTCTCTCTCTGTCCCTCCCCTGCCTCTCTCTCTCTCTCTCTCTCTCTCTCTCTCTC
>CM053567.1:137170992-137281515 GCA_028646485.1 Cryptoprocta ferox
AATTAATTTTATGACAATTGTTCTAAATTCTTGTTCAGTTATGTTGTTTAAACCTGTTTTGAGCAGTTCTGTGGCTGTGACTTCTTCCTGGAGTTGCTTTAGAGGAGAGTTCTTTCGCTTCGTCATTTTGGCTAGCTACATTTAAAAAATTTAATAAAATAAAAAAAATAATAAGAGGGCTTGCTTTCCCTAGCCACCATCCACACTTCCCAGCCTCTGTTTTAAGTCACTCCATGCTCTTTTAGGAGCCAGGCCAAGAGCAAACTTGTGATTCATATCTACATTTTGCAGGTAGAACAGAAAGAAAAGGGATGTGGGAGGAGATGTCTTTCTTCTCAAAATCCTTAATTCATTTTACCCCCAAAACAGAAACGTCTCCCCTCCATCAGGTTAGGCAACAACTATACCTCTTCAGAACTGAAATGGAATGGATGAAATTTCTTCAAAGCCTCATTCTAAAAGAAGCAACAGTACCTCCCTTAGACCTCAGCACACAGAGCTCCAGCTCTGGGCACCACACTTTAGGGTACCTTGTTCTTGCCTTTGCCCAGCCAGGACCCTCCCCAGGGGCCAGGCATCCACCCTGGGGAACATGCCCACCCTAGAGAATCTACTCTTCCTCCTTCCAGACCTCATTCTAGTACCCAGGATGCCAGAATTCCATTCCATGCAGCACCTGCACAGGCCTCCTCACTAGGAAGACCACAGTGTGGTGGCCCAAGAGGCAGTTGTTTGTAGAGGATGTGGACAGGGGTTACATATGTGGACCAAGGTATACATATACATATGTATGAGACCATCATGGAGGTGGACAGAGACAGGCCACTGGGTAGACACTGGCTTTCTGCATTTTGCCAAGTTCGGTTACAGAATTCAGAGGAATCTAAGTATTTTAGGCTAAACCTAGATTTTCAGGTTCTTATAAAAATATGTTTGCCAAACAGGGAGGATACAACATATTTTATTTATTTAACAGTTTGTCAGATGAATTTCAAATATTTAGACATATGCTGTGTGGGCCTCCATTTGTGCTCCTCCACCTGGGCCTGCCATTTCAGGTCAGGTCTGTCTTTTACAGGTACCAAAATGGATCAAGTAAGAGACTTCTTCCCTCCACCCCTCCCCCCTTCAAAAGCAATACACAGCCTTATTCATACCTCTTTAACAACAGATTGCACCAGGCATATCAGGATGATGACTTAAAGCAAGCTGCTGACACTCTTTCCTCTAAGCCTGAACAACTATAAATGTGAGAGGAAGCTAAAATTATTTGAAGAACTAATAACCAGATAACAATTATGAGAAGCTTTGGAGAGTCTGAAGGCTGGAGAATTCCCTAAAGGCTTTCTTGAATTTGGGAACAGAGTAGGGGAAGGAGGTTGAATTGTAGTGGATTCAACCTTGGGCAAATAAGTAGAAGAAAGCTTCTAAACTCTGCTCATGCATTCAGAAAAGTTTAAAAGTCTGATAAAATCATTAAAGGTGGGCTAAGTGTAAAGACAGTCCACACTCTTGAAGTCAATGACTCGCTATCATAAAATTATAAATTCTTGACTCACTATCATAAAAATATAAATTCTCTTCAAATTTATCTATAAATTAAATGCAATTCCCCATTAAAATTCCAGGTGAATTTTTTAAGAGATCATTCAAAATCCTTATTTGAAAATATATGCAGAATTTTTTTAAAAATCTATAACAAAGAAGCCTAAAAAGAGAAGAGTAATGTCTGGGAATGTGCAGAAGCAGATATTAAGACATAATACAAAGCCATGCAAATAACAAACAATATAATAACATACAAATAGTTAAGCAGATTAGAATAGAAATACAGGCATATATGGGAACTTGAAACTATAGTAACAGCATCATAAATCAATGTGAAAACATTGGATTATTTTGTAGATGGTGTGGAATTTTTCTTCAACGTGTAGAAAAATTAAATTTGAGTGCTATCAAACAACATATGTAAAGATCCAAATGGACTAATGTCTTTAAGATAAAATTATAACATTCTGAAGTTGATAGAGAAAAATGTAAGCAAACATATTTGTAACATGGGATCAGGAACAGCCTATTTTTAAAAAAATTCAAAAATGACAAAGCATAGGCAAAATAGTGATAGATTTTATTACATGAAAGTTAAGGAGTTCTGTTCAACAAAGTATATTCTGGGTAAACATCACAGACATATGCAGACAAAATCCACGAATGAAAAAATAAGAATGTGTCAATCAAATGACTAGGGGAACCACAGGAGATTTGTAGGGTAGTGAAGCTATTCTGTATGATTCTATAATGGTGGATAAATGACATTATGCATTTGTCAAAACCCACAGAACTGTACAACCCAAATGGTGAACCTTCATGTATGCAACTTTATTTTTTTTAATGTTTATTTATTTTTGAGACAGAGAGAGACAGAGCATAAGCGGGGGAGGAGCAGAAAGGGAGACAAAGAATCTGAAACTGGCTCCAGGTTCTGAGTTGTCAGCACAGAGTCCAATGCAAGGCTCAAATCCTCAAACCATGAGATCATGACCTAAGCCAAAGTCAGACGCTTAACCAACTGAGCCACCCAGGCACCCCTAATGTATGTAACTTTAAATACATCATTTATGAGATCAGAGATCACAGGAAAGAACCCAGACTGTGACAAGAGAAGAAACAACTTCACCAAAAGGGTTAGGGGAAAAGGTGTCGACCTATATAACTTTAGAAACAAAGTCTGAGAGCATCTGGGTGGCTCAGTTCGTTAGTCCGGCTTTGGCTCAGGTCATGATCTCATGATTCATGAGATCAAGCCCCATGTTGGGCTCTGTGCTGACAGCTCAAAACCTGGAGCCCACTTCAGATTCTCTGTCTCCCTCACTTTCTGCCTCTCCCCTGCTTGGGCTCTGTCTCTTGGTCTCTCTGTCTCTCAAAAAGAAATAAACATTAAAAACATTTTTTTTTTAAATTTAGAAACGAAGTCTGTAAAACTAAGGGCAAAAGGAATTGCGTATAAGTCCTGTGCTCCAGTTGATAAAGTTATTTATCATGAGGATACATGTTAATAATTCTGATCCTGCTATATGTGTATACTAGAATTGAATAATTAAGTAAGTGAATGGAAGATAGTAGGAGCCAGGTTTCTCACTGTTGGGATGGACATTTACAAATAAGCAAGGGAAGGAGACTAAAATGATCCATGTGGTAATGGAGTAGAGTTGGAAACATCAATAAGAACTCATGTTTAACTTAAGATAGACACAGATTGTTACACATAGAAATATTTATGAATGTGTGTGTGTATATGCAGGGTTTAGTATACACACATGTATGTGCTTGCTCTGTCAGCTGAGAAGCCATAGGAGAAGCCATAACCCAGAAGCAATGAACATACCTTGCACTCTGATCTTAGTTTCTAATACCATTCTCCAATAAAAGAGCTAGATACCCTTGGAGAAATGGCTATCCTATAACCAAGGGAGAAAATATTCAAAGTGAGAAAATATTCCAAGTGGTACTACAATATTATAGGATCAGAAAGAATGGAAGTGCTAAAAACAGTGGAGATGGGGACGATGAAGATTGGGATAAGTTAAAGGGACACAGGAGCCAATGTAAGGAGTTTCAGTGGTCAAAGCTGAAACAAAATAGATACAGTGGTATTGGATTATAGGTATACATTAGCCCATAAATTAGTCTATACCAATATAAATAAATGATTGTATAAATTAATAAATGAGAGGGGAGAGACAAAACTTCCTTGCAAAAGCATTACAATGAATTATGTAATATTTTCCCCCTAAAAGAGGGGGGGTATAACTCCCTGCTCCTTCTATATGGACTTTGCATAGTGACTTTCTTCCAAAGAGCATATTACGTAAAAATCCATAAACTCAGTAAGCCAAGGAGTAAGCCAAAACTTAGCATCTTCCATGTGCTGTTGAAGAGTAGCCTACATTGTCATTTACTCTTGTCAACCAACCAATTGTGACAACTGCTGAGAAAGAAAAGGGATAATGGCTTCCCCAGTTGAAGTCCTGCTGTAGTATTCTAGCCCCCACATAGTACAGAGTGGGACCAGATTCAACACATTCAGAGAAAACTATGATCTTTTCAAGACATTGAAGAACTATTCTCCAAGGAGCAGAATTAGTTCTAAGTGGTTAAAATGGAGATTGGTTCAAGAGAAACGTTATCTGATTCATGGTGCCACTGAGTTAAGCCTAGACTTTAATCGCTTCAAGATCTCTAACTGGAGCCATTAATAACAATTATTTTAATAGCAGAAAATTAGTGTTTACTATGTGACAAGCATTGTTCAAAACACTTTAACTGCGCTGTCTCATTCCAACACACACACAAAAGCTCTATGAAAAAGCTACAGTAATTATACCAATTTTATAAAGCAGAAAATTGACACGTAGGAGATTAAGTGACTGGCTAAATGGTACATTAGTAAATAGTGGTAGAGCTGGGATTCAAAGCTGGGCGATCTGACCTCAGAGCCCATGTACTCAACTTGTACACCTCACTGTCTCTGTCCACTGGGCATAATGGTTAAGAAAAAATCAGCTTCTCTAAATTACGCCCAAAGTTATGATAAAAGAAACATTTCATATTTGGCCAGAAAGGCATTTTCTACCCACATATTCTTTAAAAAAAATTTTTTATGTTTATTTATCTTTGAGAGAGAGAGAGACAGACAGACAAATTGCAAGCAGGGGAGGGGCAGAGAGAGAGGGAGACACAGAATCTGAAGCTGTCAGCACAGACCCTGACATGGGGCTCAAACCCACAAACCACAAGATCAGAACCTGAGCCGAAGTCAGCTGCTTAACCGACTGAGCTACTCAGCCTATTCTACCCATATATTCTAATAGTCAGGTACATTTCATATATTTTTGTCTGGGTCCAAAGATTTTAGTTTCCTTCCACCCTCTCTCCTTTCTTTTCTTTCTAGTGCTATTATAACACTGCTAAAGATATGGTGGAATTTTTTAAATGTGTACAGCATTTTGCAAAATTGAAGATAACAAATAAGAAACTTGATGATGGTTTCTGCCTATTGGAGAATTATATCTAGAACATATAGTAAAAAGGTAAAAATCAAGAAAATCTCTAAAATCTCGTCTATGGTCTAGATCATCCAAAAAAATGACAAGAACTGTTTTTCTCTGTCCCAGTTTCCACACTGTTTTTCAAAAATAATACCACCAAATAAATAGTTCTTTCTTCCCCAGATACTCAGTAAACTGTTTTAGGTAAATGAATCGCAGAAACAAACGAGCAAACGTGACGAAGAGAAAAGGAGCCACCATTTTCAGTCATTGTCCATTTCATGCATAGATTCAAAAAGCCACTTCTTAAAGAATATTTAAAAAGTTTATTGTGATAGATCTTGTATGGTACCCGATATGCAAAAATAAATTTATCAGAAGTAGAAATAAAAATCTATTTTTGAAATAAGCATCTTTGAAATTTGCTATAGGGGCTCCTGGGTGGCTCAGTCAGTTAAGCGCCTGACTTCAGCTCAGGTGATGATCTCACGGTTTGTAGGTTCGAGTCCCGTGTCAGATTCTGTGCAGACAGCTCAGAGCCTGGAGCCTGTTTCAGATTCTGTGTCTCCCTCTCTCTCTGCCCCTCCCCCCCTCATGCTCTGTTTCTCTCTGTATCAATAATAAATAAACAAAAAAATAAAAAAAAAAGAAATTTGCTATAAAATTCCTCTATGGCTATGCCTATAATGGCATAAAGTATACTTTATTAATGTATACTGTATATCCTATTATGTATTATCTATTAACCTTTTTTTAATCTCATTCGTTTTAGAAAATACTGACCAGCAGTCTACTGGTTTAGCCATCTGGCATACTTCTAGGCTATCATAGGTAATCAACGACCCAAGAAATGGAAATTTATTCTAGTGTTAGCATAAAAACAAAAACATTATAAATATAGATCAAGGTACAGGCATAGCCATATATAGAGCTATGGAGACGTAGATGTCCAAATTAAATACACCAGTTTTCCCTTCCATTAATATAACTAAGAACTGATTGCCAAAAGAGAAAGTTGAGTGATTTTGCATGTGCTGAAAGCCTCACAGCACTTCAGGCAAATACACTGATTTTTGGATTCTGCAAATTGAAAGGAACTTCTGTTTCCCATCAGTGGAGTGCCAGAGGAAAAGAGCACTGAACTGAATGAAAGTGAAGAGACCAGGGTTTTATCTCAGTCTCCCCATCACACTGTGCGACCTTGGAAGTTTCATTCAATCCTTCCATACTCTCATCTGCAGAAATATTGCCAGTACACGAGATAACCTCTACAATTGCTTCTTCACCTTGTATCTTGGACAACAGTGTGTATGATGTGTGTTTGATGCTGCTCCACGCTGAGTATCTGAAACTGAAAATATTACTCAGTTGACCCACTAGATGGTAGTAGAATCCGGGTTACTGTAAGACTGCAGGAAGCCAAGTCAACTTTCACATCATTCTGAATCCCACTATCAGAAAATTAATGGAAGGACTCTGGTTGTTGAAAGATTTGAATTTTACTGTATAAATAGGTCTGCTATTTATTAATTGTATGATCTTGGGCAAATGAGCCCATTAAATGGTTTTGATTACCTGCCACGAAATCAAAGGGCACCTTCCAGATCTAACGTTATGATTGAATTTTGTTACCATAGTAAGAACTTGATACCTTTAAATAGTAATGTCTTCTTACTCTGCCTTAAGCCATTCATGCCGTCTGCATTCCATTTTCTCTATGTAAGTCCTTGGACAATCAACAATATTTTTGTTTCCTTGCCTGTAAAGTGGGAAAAATGATAGTGTCTTTAAGGGGTATTGTAATGAGTAAATAGATATGACAAGTAAAGTGGTTAATAAATGTTAGCCATAATAATTTTTTATTATTATGGTTTTATTCCATGGCATCTGGATTCTCGCAGACCATTATTCCTACTACCCCTTCATCCTGCTATTTGAGGGTAAACCAGTGGTTTTAGACTAACTCTCACTCACAGGTTCTGCTGCGCAGAACAGCCTATGGGTCCAGAAATACCTCACAGAATCCTCTGTAGTGTAAGTTGCTACAAAAAGTTTGAGGCCTTGGATCTCTAAGTCCTGAAGGAGTCTAGGTGTTCTGCCTCAGTCGATCCTCACTAAAACTCCTTGAAAGAGTCCTCTAAGGGCCCTCTGATATGGACTTATAACCATATCAGATAGTCTCCTGGATTCCTCCCTAAGAAATGCAGAGACAACCTGAAGGTCACCAGGAAAGCCCAGTAAGCTTTCAATCTTAGCAAAACACTACAAAGACTAGTAACTGAAAGGCGCCTCTAACCTAGATTGCAGAAGCCAATGTATCTGGTTCCTCCTTAAACTGGCTCTCTATTCACCACAATCATTGATTACATTACTTCTGTGTTAAAATATTGTGTTATATATATTATGTGACAAGAGTTGCCACATTCTCTCAGGTATTGGTTTAAGGCCTTGCATACATAAAATACTGAGGATGCCAAAGGCACCAAGTCATTGAAACTAAATTCCCAAGAGTCACTGTGCTTCTTTGACCTCATTAGCTATCATCACTTTGAAAATATTTAATGTAGGAACGCGCCTGGGTGGCTCACTTGGTTAGAAGTCCAACTTTAGCTTAGGTCATGATCTCACGGGTGCTGAGTTCAAACCCCGCATCGGGCTCCGTGCAGACAGCTTGGAACCTGGAGCCTGCTTCGGATTCTTTGTCTCCCTTTCTCTCTGCCCCTCTGAGAGAGTCTCCCTCTCTCTCTCTCTCTCTCTCTGTCTCTCTCTCTCTCTCTCTTTCAAAAATAAAAATAAACATTAAGAAAAAATTTTAAAGAAAATATTTAATCTTATAACCTAGCAGAATTAAGGTGCAAAACAAAGCAAAACTAGCTATAGTTACTACCAGGAACCATCCCTTATCTCTCTTTTTCCAAAGAACTACACTGCTACAAACTTCTGGGGTTTTTTTTCTGTAATTCTGTGTTTATTATATAATTTATTTTGTATATATACTATATACATATATATGTATATATATAGTATATAATTTTATTATTTAATAGAGATGTATGTTGATAACTTGTTCGGTGTAACAGGGTGAGTCCAGTCAAGATACCAGTGCTGACAGGCAGTGGTGAATCAGAGAACATGGCCAGCCACCCAAGATCAGAGCAGGTGATGAGAAAACAGAACCAGGCATGAGGTGGGTCTAGAACACCCAGCAGGGATGAGGACAAGAATCTAGAGCCTTTGGAGCATTCCAAATCTGAAGCTGCTGGGGTGTTGGAGAAACCAGATAAAGAGTGGTTATGCCCTCAATGAGGCAGTATTAATAATCTATCTGCTTATACCAATGATGCCAAAGGGCCTTCAAAAAGGCATGTTAAGATTAAAATAGTTCAATGCATGTCCCACATTTGGAAAGAATAATGAATCCAAAATAGAAGAAAGGGGGAAGGGGAGAAAAGGCCAACCACCAATTACATATTCTTTAGCTCAGAAAACAATTCTGCTGGTACAGACCACACTACACTGATCTCATTAAGGGCAGAGACCAAACCTGGACTGTCCTTTTTATCACCAGAGACCAGTCTGGGACCTTGCACTCATATGCTCTCAATGACTGTTTGCCTTTGTTACTGTTGTTGCAGATACACCAAAAGCAAAAGTTTGTGATAGTGTCCTGCTGAGTAACCAAAGTGTAGAATCATAAACCCCCTGATCTTTAACCCTCTACTGTTCTTTGAGCTGAGTGCATATACAAGCATGCAAAAGAATGCAATTGCCCCAAACAAGTGAAGTCAGGATATAGGCTTCAAAGGACGTAAGCTCCCTGCATGCCTGTTACAACTAGGGGCCACTGGCACCCTGAACACCATTCCCACTACTAGTGAATTCTTTAGAATTGCTTCATAAACATGATACAATAGTCTGCTAATCCAAAGACCTGTAGCCCACACCTGGTCTTGGCATCCACTAGCTGTGTGATCTGAAGCAAGTCATTTCATTTTTTTTTCAACAGTTAGACTAACAGTCTAATTTCAGCAATAATAGTCCATTTCAGCAATAATATTCTGACTCTAAGCTGATCATGAAGAAGAGAAAATTGGATTCAACAAGGGCCAGCCAGCATTCCTGATTTGTATAAATTCCCACACAGTCTTTTACTCTCCCTAATCCACATACTTTTCAGTGTGTGAACAACTAAACTGCTTACAGGAGATTTACTAGTGACATAAACTCAAGGAGGATTCTAGCAAATTCCATGTAATCGTCTTTCTGTGTGCTCAAGAGCACTGTGAACTCTCACTGCTCCAACACGTCCCTGAAGTGGTTAACTGACAGGCTGAGGGGACAAAATGTAAAACAGTTTAAAGTGAAGCTATAAAAATATAAGGATCCTTATACTTTATCCAAGGTGTTATATGTAATGGTCTTTATGTTTACCAAAAATGTCACATGAGAATGATGATGAACTGAGCAAATGTTGACAACTGAAATCATCAGAAGACACAGGGGAATAGAGCCCTGGAGATAGAATTCTGAGAGGCTCAGTTTGCAGTCCTATGACACAGGGCCTGATGATGAATGATGTCCCAGAGCTGAAAGGGACTCCTACCCTCTAAGGTAGGGCCTTCAAGGGGGGGCAGGGATGAGTGATGATGAGTCTGGGAGCTGAGGCAGCCTGGGTGAAGTTATGAAGAAGAGCCGTTTAACGTGCAGTTATATGTGCCCATCACCATCCCATCAGGGCATGATTGTCCTCCACCAAATTTACAACTGCAAAGGTTCATCACTTTATAGTGTGCTACCTTCCAATCTAATAAAAATTGTCTAGCCAGTCCCAGTGTGGAGTAAGACAGAATAAACATTCTGTTCTGTTTTTCCCACTGAATGTGGCTAATAACCAAGACAGAATTCAAGGAGGGGCTCCTTGAAGAGTCAGAGCAGGCGGGTTAGGAAGGAAGACAAGATTTGGAGTACCACTCAAACTGTAGTGTATTTACCTTTCTTTACCACTGCTGTCCCCACATCTAACCACCAAACTGCCTATAACCCAGAAGCAAGCACCTGTGAGGACAGAAAAAGTTTCAGGAAAATAGCTCTAGTTTAGACTTATGTAGTGGTTAAGGCGTCACTTGGCAGCACAGTGCAGGAGGGCTCACAGGGGCCTAAAACTCTGAAGGAGGGAACACTCCTCCCCCTTTGGGAGAGCTGTGGTCCTAAGACCTAAAAGAGTGGGGTGAGAGGGGTAAAATCTCACTGTTTTTCTCCCTATCTTTCAACCACCAAGCCACAAACACTGGTGGAGTCATGAGAAATGTTGGCAGAACAGAGTAAATCAAATTTCAGATTTATGTCAACATGGCTGAAAAGGGGGGCCTTGGGGAAATGGAAAGTAATGGGGAAATCATGGGGAGGGAGGAGCTCAGGGAAGCAATCCTACAGAGTTGGCTGTGCACTGCTGGGCTCACCCCCAAGATATGCATGCACAGATCTGACCTCAGGCAGCCTAGGAAAGACTCTGAGACGTAAACCAAAAGTTAGATCATTGTCCAGGTCCCAGACTTGCAAACATGGTAAAGGCAAAGGTCAGATCCAAACAGGACTGCAAAGACCTAGAAAATAGGACTCAAAGAGAAGATGTCACAGCAGCCTGTGTAGACACTGAAAGAGGAATTAGGGGATACCACACAGATGTCTACGCACACAAAATTGACAACAGAGATGAAATAAACTAACTGTTCGAAAATCACATACTATCTAAATTTATTCAACATGAAACCATTCTGGAGATTAGAAGCTAAAATCAAGAAGCTAAAATTAGAAGCAGGTCTATCTTCCTTTTCTAAAGCTTAAGAGATGAATCCTTTATGTAGCCCCTTCCAGCTTTTAGAGGTCACCCACATTCCTTGGCTCATGGTCCTCTTCCTACATCTTCATAGACAGTCCCAACCTTGTATCTCCCTGTGCTTTTGGTCTGTAATACATTTCCCTCTGACTCTTCTGCTTCTTTCTTCAGTTTTTAAGGACCTTGTGATCACACTGGACCCACCCAGATAATCCAGGATAATCTCCCTATTTTAAATCGAGCTGATTAGCAACTAATTCCATTGGCAACCTTAATTCCCCCTTGCTATGTAACTTAACACATTCACAGGTTCTGGGGATTAGGACATGGACATCTTTGCAGGGCCATTATTTTGCTTGGCATAGTAGACCTTACTAACATGAATTTTAGGAATCTGAAGGGGCTCCTGCGCGGCTCAGTTAGTTAGGCATCCGACTTTCACTTAGGTCATGATCTCACAGCGAGTTGAGTTCGAGCCTTGCATCAGGTTCTGTGCTGATCGCTCAGAGCCTGGAGCCTACTTCCGATTCTGTCTCTGTCTCTCTGCCCCTCCCCTGTTCATGTTCTGTTTCTCTCTCTCTCTCTCTCTCTCTCTAATATAAATAAACATTTAAAAAAAATTTTTTAAAGAATCTGACATGGAATTGAAAAGATATTGGGATGGTTAAGGCAAAGCTGAAGCTAAAGAAGAGTTTCACACATAAGCCAAAGAAGCTGGTTGAAAACTGAAATTTTTTTGTTCTTATAAATTCTCCATATTTCATTAACATGACCCAAAAGGTCAATAACTGCTTTAGGTCAATAACTCCATAAGCATGAGGTTGAATTAAAAGTCCATTTGATGTTCTTTGTGGTTAGGAAACCAAATGAGTACATCACATATTATAAAATATAAGCCTAAACTGAATTTAGAAGTGCATCTTAACATGATAAGTGTAATCAGAGAACACAAAAAGGCCTAACTTATTGATGTACCTTAAATAAAATGAATGTAATTTCATTAGTGGAGAGAAACTCTGAGAAGAAAATAGAATAATGGATACAAAAATACCATAATTACCAAAATTATTCTTACATAATGTGTGTTTTTGAAGAATAATCATTTGATTAAGCATATAATTATGACCATATAGGATGAATGGAAGCAATATTTACAAGGACTGTACCCTAGGGTTGAAAATAAAAACATCTCCATCTGGCAATAGCTAATGAGAAATGTAATCTAGGATTCTATTAGATAAAGGACATCTATGTTACTTGTCAACAAACTATATTGACAATTGACTGTTACTCTGTATTAGTAAGTATATTCCTGGGGAACAGATACACCAATGATTCTCAACCTTTCTTCCACGGAGGTTACTCATGAGAGATGGCAGCATTCAGATCTGAAATGGACATAAATGAGATTTAAGCTCAATTCCCTGTACAGTATTTCTGATGCCACTTCTTTCTTCCACTCCAAGTAATATGGTCAACAATTTGTGAATTAAATTCTTGTTATTATAGGCATAACATAAGAGCTCACTACTTTCTTGGAGTCTCTCTCTTTTTAATACCATAATAATTACCACCTGGGTCTCCATTATGTGTGATTACTCAATATGACCCTTTAGAACTTCTGAGAGTCCGCAAATGGAGCTTCTGTTTTTCTGGTCTGGGCTATGCCAGGCTTCCTCACCACTTTTCCCCACCCCTGCCATCTCATAACTATTCTCCATACTGGTGAAGTTGTCTCTGCTCTGCCTCGCTCCGAAACTCGACACTCCCTTCCTTTCTCCGAAACACAGCTGACACAAAACTTTATTCTTCAAATGACTTCACTAAAGGAGTCCTGCTATGATATAAGTTAACCTCATCTGGAGATCTTTGTCTATGAGGTATCTCAAACACCTAGAATATTGTCTGATGCATAGTAAATGCTTGTTAAGGCCTGTTGAATAAATGCAAAGTTTATGGAAACTTAAGGCAATTACAGTGCAAACGAGAAGAAAATGCTACTCCTAAATTCTATCAGTCATTCCTCAACTTTCAACTGAGTTCCTAGGACCTATTCATTCCTTCTACTGAAGAAAACGCCATCTTTACTTTGTTCTGGCTGCTCAAGAGAAATCAAACCAGTAAACTCCATAATAATCTTATAGAAATGCTCTTGTGGACCACAGAAAACACAGTCATTCACATTATTTTGTAGAGCAGTTGGATTTCTTTTATTCCAAACCCAGTGTTCTCAAATAGGATTTTATTTTACCTTTGTATAACTGCAGGTTCATGCAAATGTTTACTCCCAAAACCAAAATGGCATCTATCTATATCTATATCCATATCTATATCTATATCTATGCCTACATCTATACCTACACCTACATCTACATCTATATCTATATCTATATCTATATCTATCCCCAAAATGATAAGAAATTTATCTTTAGCAACACAAAGTGCCAATGGGAGCTTAGAAGTTCCAGGATTTTTTTACTTAAACACTGCAAAGAATCCAGATGAGTTCTCTGCCTTCCACAGCCCTACCCCTACACACACACAGCAGCCTTGCCAGTGGAAAGTGTTTCCCAACTCATTGTTAAGGAAAGGGAAGGAGATAATTTGTCTGTTTCTGGAATCACAGAGGTCATGCTTCTCCCCAACCCCTGTCCTACCACATACATGCAAAAATAATTTTGAATATCCTCTAATTCTTTTTATTTTAAAAAATAAACTTATTTTTAAAAGTAAACTCATACACAGACTGCTGTATGAGACTGTTATTAGTAACCTATCACCACTGATCTTCCCCCCAAACCAATGATCCACCCAGTGTGTTATGCCATTTCAGCTGAAAGCACAAGGCAGTCCTTATAACCTAAGATCTTCCCTCTCGTAGCTTTGTTTCCAAACTTAGTCATGCTGTGAAAGGAATATTTTCCAAAACATATACAGATTTGGAATAGAAAGCACATACATGTGTATAATCACACACAGTATGATGTGCCTGCATCTCACCTCTAGTGCTAAGAAGGAAAAAAGAATCCATCCTAAGTAGAATGACTATATAATTTTTCATCCAGAGTGAAACAATTTTGAGAGTAAAGGGGGATACTCTTATAATTACACCAGGACAATATGTATCAACAAAGATTTTCCAAAACAAAGACACACAGTTACTTTAATTATAAAGACAGTCCTTCAATTTCCAATCACTAAGCTGAAATAAGTCCACCTATATATGCACCCATCTCTTTTTTTTTTTTACCTTCTGTTAGAGTGAAAAAAGTATTGCCCCTTTTATTAATGGCACATCCCTCTCATGCTTTAGACCCATCTCCTCTCACCTTCTCAACTTTTCAGTCCTTTCTCTCCTGTCTCCAATTTCTTTCTCTACTGGCCCCTTTTCATCAAAATTTAGATATTATTCAATCTCTTCTCATTAAAAACAAAAGTGCTTCCTCAATCCCATGTCCTGCTCTAGTCATTATCCTATTTTTGCCTCTTGATTACAGAAAAATGCAATGGAAGTTTCCTACTTGTTTTCTAAATTTTAACTACACCTCTACACACTGAAGTCTGATTTCTACCCCTACTATTCCACTAAGGTGCTTTTGACAAGATCACCAGTGCTCTGAACAAGATCTCAAACCCTATTTCCAATGTATTTTAGTCTTCATATTTCTTAAATTCTCAACAACATTTGATACTTTTGAGAGGCAGCACTCTCCTTCTCCATACTTTCTCCCTTTTTATGACACCACATTCTAAGTTTCTGGTTATTCTTCCTCAGTATCTATGGTAGGCTTCTCCTCCTTTATCAGTCCTTTATTCGTGAGTGTTCTTCAAGGCTGTGTATTAAGATTTTTTATGTTTGCATTCTCCTAACCTTTCCTACATAATCTCATCTACTACAATGGCATTAATTACCATCTTCATGCTGATGGCTTCCAATTAGATGTCTCCAACCCAGATTTCTGTTCCTCATGTTCAGGTTAGAAGACTACTCCTTTTTAAATTTTTTATTGAAAACTCAAACTCAATATCTTCTAAACTAAACTTATCTCCTTCAAAATATCCATCATATCTTCAGTGTTTCTAGTCTCAGCAAATGGTTTACTGGTTTCCCTGGTTGAAAAACTGGAGCCATCCTAGATTTTCCTTCTTCTTCCTCTATATCTAATCAGTTCTATTTTGTAAATGTTATTCAAATCAGTTCACTTTTTATCATTCACATTGATATTAACCCAGTTCAGATCATCATCGTCTCTCATCTCTATCACAGCCACTCCAGAAAGAGGCTATAGTCACTACCTAAAAGTATGTCAGAAATATAAAATGTAGGGCTACTGTTTTCCTTCCTTGATGTCCTTTAAGGGTAGCCTACCTAAAAATAAAGCTGTCACAAAGAAAGCAGAACACAAAATGAAGAGCAAGCAGATACCTATTATAGTACACGAACCTCCTAGTAAGCCCTACCTAAAGCCACATTTCTCAAACTTTCCAGCTATCTGAGCCAATGCCTTCCATTTTCCTTTTTTATTGAGAAAGTTTATTGAATTTCCATTACTGCAATTTAAAAGTTCTGACTTAAAAAATCATGTGACCAGGTCATAATCTATCTTTAATCTTCAGTTTCTAGCACAAGTGCCTGGCCAGATGATCAACATGTTGAATGGATCATGTATGCTAAACACTCTACATTCATCATTACCTCCATACCAACAAAGAGCAATGTGTTTTCACTCATTCAGCAAGTATTTATTAAACATATTCTATGGATCACTATTCTAGATACTGGGAACACAGCTCTGAGTGAAACATACTTGCTCTAATGAAATTCATATATAGTATATTCAAAAATAAGGAGTAAGAAACTAAAGTGTGCTGTTTGGTGTAGGATATTTACTATTCTTGTCCCTGAATCTTAGAAAAGCCCTTTGGATTTTGTACAGCAAGATATCATGTTTGAATCAAAGAAATTCTGCAGTGTCTATTGGCATAAGATATTTATATACAAATGAATTTAGGGCATGGTATCCATTAAAAATTAGGTCCAAACAAATGTCAGGGCTTAAAATTTCATCAGAAACAAATTATTTTTATAGAGCTCTAAAGATGCTGGTCACAGAAACTCAAGCTGACTAACCCTTTAGTTCAGTATTCAAGACACCACAAAAAAAAATAAAATACTTAGAGTAAGAAGTCCTAGAGTTGAATCCTAGATTTAAATAAAAGCCATGTCTTCTTCCTATGCCCTATATCCTCATATATGGAAAAAGGATTATAACACCTATTTCATTAGGCCTTTTCATTTCACTTAGGAAGTTAGCCAGTGATTATTACATGTTAGTTGAATGAATGAATGCTAATAGCATATTAAGTGAGATCATATATATGAAAGCATTTGTAAGCTGTAATGTGCTATATAAACAGTAGTTGCTTTAGGCATTATTATTATTATTTCTGTGAGAGCCAAGGTTGTGGAAGAGCTGTGGAGGAGAGGGTACTAGAAAGAGGAGGAAGTAGTAAAAGAACTGACTGGAAAAGAATTAGATATCTAAGTGTCTAAAAGGAGAGTGAGCAAGGCCTATAGTAACAAGCAACCTTCCAAATAGGGGAAGTTTGCTTACCCTCCTTTCAGTCTCCAGGCTCCCTTCTTTGACACCTTCACGATTCTCTCCATAAAAATTCCTAATCCTGGGTCAGTCCATTGAGCATTCGATTCTTGATTTCATCTCAGGTCATAATCCCAGGGATGAGGTACTGAGCCCTGCATTAGGCTCTGTGCTAACAGCATGGAACCTGCTTGGGATTTTCTCTCTCCCTCTCTTTTTGCCCCTCCCCTGCTCATGGTCTCTCATTTTCTCAAAATAAATAAATAAATAAACAATTTTTAAAAATTAAAATAAAAAACAGAAATGTATCCTTATAGGAGAAAAGAAAAGATTCTTAATCCTATACTCTGTCTGCCTACAAAAATTACCTCTTTATTCAGTCACACTGCCATCTTTAAAAGCTCATTTTAGGAATGCAATTTGATTGAATGATAATATGACAGTGTTGTGAAAATGCTATTTTTGTGCCCTAAATCTTTATTTATTGCATCTTTATTTCCCAATGACATGCCACCTCCTTCTGTTACTTTAGTAATATGTATGATGTTTATTTTAGTAAAATGTATGACATTTTCCTTTTTGTTTTTGTATTTTCTTATTTTTAATGATAATTTGAAATTACAATAAAAATGAAAACATTACTTTTAAAAATATATTTAAAAAAAACAGGGGCACCTGAATGGCTCAGTTGGTTAAGCATCTGACTCCTGCTCAGATCATGATTTCATGGTTTATAAATTCAAGCTCCACGTCAGTCTCTGTGCTGACAGCTCAGAGTCTGGAGACTGCTTCCAGATTCTGTGTCTCCCTCTCTCTCTGCCCCTCCCCTACTCATGCTCTGTCTCTCTCTCTCTCAAAAATAAAATAAACATTAAAATTTTTTAAAAAATACTCCAATAACATGCACTTCTTTTCCTTCTTTATTATCATCTGCCAACTTAGCTTTCTAATCATCTGAATGAGTTTCTCTAAGGTGGCAATTCTCCTTTTGTTCCTTGGAAAACCAAACGGAGCATAGCTGAACCTTTTAATTCTTGGCTGACTTATTTACCTACCCCAGCTTCTAGAAATTTAGAACAGGTAGATAATGATTTCTTGTCTTGTCTTAGGAGTTTTCAAAGTAAATGCTTCAGTATAAGCAGAAACTGTCTTAAAATAATACTTTGGGATTTGGGGAAGAAGAAATTGATCAAGACAAGACAAAACTAAAGTTACAGACTTGTATTCTCCCATCTCTGAACCACTTTCTAGTCTATCTTATTTACCTCTGCTGTATAGAAATATTACTACTTTCATTTCAATGAATAGCTTACTATTAAAATGTTATTCCTAGCACAGTAAACACCATGCATATAATTAAATGAATTATATATACATAATTAAACTAAATAAATGTGTTTTGATTTTGTTGTTAAGCTTTCGCTGGAATGAGCAATATTATATATTCCTTGAATTTTTGAAATTTCTTTTTTTAAGTTTATTTCATTCTTTTGAGTGCATGCACATGTACGTGTGCAAGAGAGAGAGAGAGAGAGAAAGTGAGCACAAGTCAGGGAGGGGCACAAAGAGAGGGAGCGAGAATCCCAAGCAGGCTTCATGTATGAGATCATGACCTGAGCTGACATCAAGAGTTGGACGCTTAACCAACTGAGCCACCCAGGCATTCCTTTTGAAATTTCTGACATGACATAGCTGCTTGCTCATAGTCTTTTAAAGAAGAAATTATATTAGTCATGGACATGAGATCACTAGGATAGCTGAGACAAGGCCAAGGACCTAGGATGGTCGATAGAATTGGGTCAGACTCAGCAAGGGGCCCAGAGCATATAAGTTAAGGTGTTCCGGAACCCTATGAGCCATTGGGCAGTGGAAGTATGCCTTAATTCTAGTAGACAAAGGTTAACAGACAAGGGGCCAAGAATCAGTTCAGAGTAAACAGGAAAGTCTATGAAGCAGAGGTTGATAACATGGCTAGTCTATGAGTGCAGTTCCTGGGTACCAGTAACAAGCGGAAGATTTCCATTGCCAGCTTCCTGTCTTACCTCCTGTGTTTTTATGTGGTTCTTACTTAAATAGAGACAAACCAGCATGATGCATCTCGGTCTGAATAATGGAGTATGTAATAGAAATATATAAATGAGAAAAGAGAGGGTAGAAAAATATTGGTTTGCTTGGAGGTGGGGCAAGAAAGTATAGAACAAAGTTCTCTTAAATAAAAAAGAACCAAGATAAGAAAAGTTAAATTTCAAATGTTTGAATTTATGAATAAAATAATCCAAGCATTATTTTGAGTACCTGCATTCTCACTTCCCCCTTTGTATGTTATTCTTAGAGTTGGCAAGACTTGGTAACAAATTTAGGAAATTTAAGAAAAGGACAAGAAAACTACCTTTAATATATCTAATGAAAACAACTTCTATCCTAATGCTTTTTCTCCTAAGGCCTTTTAAAGTTTTAATATTTAGTCACAAACACATCTTGAATACTTGTATAAGGGGATATGTAGTATTAAAACATCTTCATCTCAGAAAAATACAACCCCAGGCTTTCTCCAGTGTGTAACTGGGACAGATATCATCTCTGGAGCTAAAACATTGCTATCCTGTAAAGAGAAAGCAATCTTGCCCAGAACTGATCAAGAGAAAACAGAAACTGAAATCTTATTACCAGACAAAGCCCAAGAGAATCTGATGCACCACCTTTAAACACAGAATTTTTAACATTAGTCAGAAACTCCCTCAAAGGCAGTATGATTCTAAGAACAAAATAGAGATAAATTAGATCTTTTTGAAAAGTATTACTTTTAGTACTGATATTAACAAAAGAATGAAATATAGTTCTTTGTTTCCACACTTACAAAATCTCATGCCCAATACTTGCCTATTAAGTTTGTTTGATCCATGTTTCTCTCAATGAAGTGGTGGGGAAGAGATCTATGAAAATAGGAATTAAGGGTTTCTATTAATAGAAATAGAGTGATCACATTCTATGTCAGGTTACCTGTATTTTGTTTATCTGAGTAAATGGTGTGATAATTTCAGAATGAAAGACAATATGTGAAAAAGCTAACTAGGGTCATCAGTGACAGACTTCCTCAGAAAGCTAGATTTCTAATTTGAAAATGTGTAACAGAAGCAAAAAATGGGTCAATATGAATTTAGGGTTGAGAGCAGCACATTGGTATGGTGAAAACTATTATAAAGCAAGTAAAGAAAAGTTTACCGTTATCTTTCTATTCTGACAAACAACTCAGTATTGAAAGGCCTTTCAGACCAATCCTTAAAGTTAATTAATTCCTGGGGAGCCTGGATGCCTCAGTCGGATAAGCATCTTACTTCAGCTCAGGTCATGATCTCATGGTTCATGAGTTGGAGCCGCACGTCAGGTTCTCTGCTGACTGACAGTTCAGAGCCTTGAGCCTGCTTCAGATTGTGTGTCTCCATCTCTCTCTACCCCTCCCTCACTCACACTCTGTCTCTCTCTCTAAAATAAACATTAAAAAATTTGTTTTAATTAATTCTTATAAATCCCTGAAAAGCAAATGATAAACTCCTCACCTTTGTCCACCATTTTTATTTTTAAATATCAGCAACATGAAGGCAAGAGAAAAGGGACATTTAGGACATTTAGTCATTGGGACATTTAGTCAAGTTTGGCCCTTACTGAAAGTCTGGAAATCTAAGCTTCAATAGCCATGGGACTTTTGCCTCATCATTTCCCCTCTCTGGGTCTTAATCCCCCCATCATAGGATGAAAGTGTAATGTAAACCATTCATTCCCCCAGCATTCATTTTAGTAATAAATCCCCCCATGTTTTATGTAGGCACAGCGGTGCCCAGCTAGACACTATTTTAGCTAGAAGTGGTCATGAAATACCAAAGGTGATTTTGCAATCTTTATACCATTTCTTTAAAGATGAAGCCACTTGACCTGAACTCTTCCTGCTCCCACTGGTTGGGAAATGACAACTGTAGTCACTACCTTAGACCCAGCCTGTGAGCCACAGGATGGGGATAGCAGAGCTTCCCACCAGCCTGGGCTCCTGATGGACATCACTGAACATTGAAGTCCAACCACTTACATCACTTATCTCTACATCACGATCTATGGGAAAGAAAAGAAAAAGCACTTCTCTTACATGACTTTAGCCTGGGTTCCCTTTGTTAACTTAGCTTATAACATGACCCCTATCTAATGGAGAAGTTCCTGAACAAATAATTGCTCAAGTATGTTCCAGTTCTGAATGTTAATACATGTTACAGAAGAAACAGAGAAGTCTTGCTTTAAGAGTAAAACAAAAAGAGTAAACCGTGTATCCTGACAATGATGATCATAGAAGCACATGTTAAGGTTTCAGATCAATTTTTAAATGATGGTTGTTTCTTCTCTCTTAGCAACTTAGACTCACAGGCCCCTTCATTATATCTTTTAATTGCTCTGTTAATCACTTTCAATATCCATCCAGTTTACTAACACGGGTATGACAATAGATTACCTTCACTACAAAGGCTATCTTTAAATTCCCACGGGCATTTAGTAAAGTTTTATTATCCCCAGGCATAATCCTATGAGAAGATTAGGTCACTAAAAGTAGTTTTCTGCCTATCAGCATAAAGTACCCACGAGGGCTTGCAGATAATGTGGGGTTTGAGACCTGAAATCCTGCAGCTTACATGGGACAGCCAGAAGGAGCTCTGGGAAAGTCACCTGAATCAGACTTGCTTTTTGCTTATGCAAGTCACTGACCAAAAAGGAACTTCCAGAACCTTCCCATGGCTTTGTAAAAGCCCAGACTTAAATACTTGATTTTATATGAATTTAATACCCACACACATTGTGAAACACTTTTATTAGCAATATGTTCATCGGAGCTTCAGTGTGAAATATCAGTGATCTCAAAATATCAAGAGTTAAGTTAATTAAATGCTTTGTGCCAAGTTAAACTTTGTAATACAGATGAATTCAGTAGCATAGAAAGTTTCCCAAGACAGCATTTCCCACAAGGAAGAGATTTGGGCACCCCGAAGAATGGGTAAATGGCATTCATGGAATCGGGGTAGGGAGAAGTAGATCTAAGAGAAGAACTGAAAGAGTGCTAAAAAAGAGAAGTGGAAGGATGTGATATAATTAGTGTCTCACCCACCTACAAATCAGTCTCCCACCCTGTAGCCAGAGCAATCTCTTAAAGACACAAATCTGATAGTTTTCATTTCCTTGTTTAAAACTAACTGATAGGGACACCTAGGTGGATCAATGGGTTGAGCCTCCAACTTCGGCTCAGGTCGTGAACTCCTGGTTCATGGGTTCAAGCCTAGCATCAGATCTGTGCTGACAGCTCAGAGCCTGGAGCCTGCTTCAGATTCTGTGTCTCCTTCTTTCTCTGCCCTTCCTCCACCACCAAAATAAATAGATATTAAAAAATTAAAAAAAAAAAACCTAACTGATAAATGCCTTACCATGGTCCTTTAGAAAAATGTGCAAAATCTTAACCTGACATAAAAATGTGTTTTGTGTCTGGACCTTAATTATCTTCCTGATACCACATCAAAACACAATTCTCATTCCTCTCCCCAGGCTAGGCATGCTAGGCATTATGGGCTGAATTGTGTTCCGCTAAAATGTCATAAGTTGAAGTTCTAACTCCCAGTATCTCAGAATGCAACCTTCCTTGTATATAGGTCCATTGCAGACATAATTAGTGAACATGAGGTCACTCTGAAGCAGGATGGGCCTCTAATCTAATATGACTAGTGTTCTTACAGAAGGGGAAAATCTGGACATAAACACACACAGAGAGAACGCCGTGTGAAGAGATAGGCAGAAATCAGAGTGATGCTTCCACAAGCCAAAAAACATCAGAGATTGCTAGCAATCTACCAGCAGCTGCAGAGAAACATGGAACAGATTCTCCCTCATAGTCGTTAGAGGGACCAACCCCACTGATGCCTTGATCTTGGACTTCTAGACTCCAGAACTGTGAGACAATAAATTTCTGTTGTTTAAGCCATCCAGTCTGCAGTTCTTTGCTACAGCAGCCCTAGCAAGCTAATGCACTAGATTTCTCTCAACTCTCTGTATGGGTCTTTGACAATGGTGTACTCTTCCGCCTAGAGAGAGGAATTTCCTTTCTTTCCTAGCCATGCCATTTCCCTTCTTTCCTTAAGTCTTGTTGTAAGCACCATTTCCTTGAGAAAGAAGCCTTTCTTAACCTCCCAGCCTAAGCAAGATCCCTCTCCTCCCTAACCTACACTTACCATAAATCCAACAGGACCCTGAATTTCTTTAGAGCACTGCACGCTCCTGGATTATTTATTTGTTTACTTAATGTGTTTTTTCTGCATCCGGCTATAAGCCCAAGGGAGGACTCTGTGTGTCTCATTCGCAGCCGTATCCTCTGTGATTGGCACATAATTAGTGCTTAGGAAATATTTATTGACTGGGCCCCTTGGTTTTTAACGTGGAATCCTCTGTTCCCAAATATTGTTTCAAAGATCCCACATCCTTAGTAATAATTCCCACCAAAATATTTCTACCCTCATGTATATATTCATGTGCCTGAAGGCAGCCTCATATTTCTATAATTTGTTGTTGTCATACCTAACATTTTATTTCATTCCAACACACATCTGTATAAGCAATAACATTTGTAAATTTACTAGTCTCCAGGAATGTTTTTGATTTGGATCCTATATTACTGAGAAGAATTTCAATTATTTGGCAAGCTGACATGCTCATAAGATTCTATCTGTCCAGCGAGGCAGATGAGGGAAATCATGTGAGAAAGAACACTAAAGGAATGGGGCAGTTTTTTAAAGACACTTGTTTAACCTGTGTTTACTGATATGAAAACTTTTGCTCATGTCCTGAGGTGAGAGGCTTGGTGATAATTATCCAGAATCTATGGAATAGTAAAATTAATCTCAAAACATCTATCTATCTATCTATCTATCATCTTTATAGATATGGTATATCTGTAAAAAGGAAAGAATAGCAAATGATTCTAGAAATAATTATTTCTACTTGTCATGTCAATCCTAACTTAGTTTGACTTTTGACTCTCAACCAATTGCACCAATTCTTGAAAAGAATCTGTTCCAACAAATAGATCCGAAATATCTCTGCAGTAAAGCTCTTAGTGAGTGTGTTCACTTAGTGAGTGTATGCAAGCATCTTGATTTATTTTAAAGAGAAGTTTCTGAGTAGCTGTGAGTGCAACAGATATTCTTTCAATAGGATAATAGCTGGAGATACTACATTATTTAATATCATATTTTCAGATGGATTCTTCTGGTCACAGAAGGACTGAAGGTGGCAAGTCCTTTTTGAATTCTATCATTGAATGACATAAACTATAGTAAGGCCTCTACTCTAGGGCACAGAGGGAACAAAGTGACTAGACTTGTCCTAGTCATTCATTTAGTAAATATTGCTTGAGTGCTTATTCTGTGTCAACTGTTGTGGCAGATGCTATTAATGTAGAGTTGAATAAAAATAATAGTAACAATAAGAACAGCATATTCTTATTGTCTGCTGATTATATCTAGGCACCATACTAAATGCTTTACATACATCCTCTCCTATAAGCCTCACCATAGCCCTGTAATATAGCTACTGCCTTTGTCCTCATTTCGTGAAGAAATTAAGTCCCAGGGAGGTCTGGTAGTATGAACAAGGTCAGAGAGCTAGGATTTAACTATAGCTATGAGCTCCTACCCAATGCATTATACTGCATCACAATATGGAATGACTCAATGACTATAATTTTCCCCAAATTCATAAAATTCAGGTTGAGCTTCTGACCTGAGAAAGATAATGTAAAAGTGAGTTTGAGAAAGAGGATTTAATTCCACAATAATACAGAAATGGTATTAAGTAATTTTTTCTTAGAATGAGTTTATGGGCCATTTCACATAAGCTCCCCAAGGTCAAAAGTCAGGATTATAGTGATTTTGGCTCCTCTCAAGTGAGCTTAAGAAAAGCAGAAATGAAAGAAAGGGCCTTTAGAACCTCAAGTCCAGTGTGTGTGTGTGTGTGTGTGTGTGTGTGTGTGTGAGAATGCAAAATGAAAACAGTGTAGAAAAGAGACCTGGAGGGGCGCCTGGGTGGTTCAGTCTGTTGGGCTTCCAACTTCGCTCAGGTCATGATCTCACAGTTTGTGGATTCCAGCCCTGTGTCAGGCTCTGTGCTGACAGCTCAGATCCTGGAGCCTGCTTTGGATTCTGTGTCTCCCTCTCTCTCTGCCCTTTCCTTGCTCACTCTCTCCCTCTTTTTCAAAACTAAATAAAACATTAAAAAAATTAAAAAGAAAAAAAAAAAGAAAAGAGACCTGGAGTTTTCAGTCAAGAAAGAAACCAATCAGTTTTTTAACGACTGAGGCAAAAATTGAGTTTGCATACATTTTTGGTAGGGAGAATCCATAGCACTCATGAGCTTCTCTAAAAACACTTTGACCCAAAATTTTGAGCCAAAACAGAAAAGGAAAATATATTTTCAAGGGTCCAGAGAGAAAGATATATAAATATAACTATTAGCTGAATACAGAATTCTCAAAATAATTTTAAGGACACCCCAAAACAGGAGAATAATTGGCTTCTGTTTCATTACTGAGTCTGTGTATTCCCTCACATGTGTCATCGTGGTACTTTGACTTTCATGTTGGGGAGGGCATGCATCTTCCCCACCATTGACCTTGCCTTCCATTAATTTGACACTCTTGGCCCCTCTGTGCCTCTTTTTTTTTTTAATATTTTTTTAACATTTATTTATTTTTGAGAGACTGAGAAAGAGCGGGAGAGAGCATGAGCAAGGGAGGGGCAGAGAGAGAGGGAGACACAGAATCCCAAGCAGGCTCCAGGCTCTGAGCTGTCAGCACAAAGTGCAATGCAGGCTCCAACCCAGGAACCAGAAGATAATGACCTGAGCCAAAGTTGGATGCCTAACCCACGGAGCCACCCAGGCAACCCCTCACCTTCTCTGTCTCTTTAACTAATTCAGTCCTGGTAGAGTAGTAGTGATTTAACCGTATTGTTGAATTTGAGAGCGAAACTGTGAGAGCTTTCAGGAAACATGTCTCTCTTCTACAGATTGGGCAGATTATACTTTGGCAAAGCTGAACGGTTTAAACCTCCTAATTTGGAGTCAGCATTAAGAAACCAATTTGTCCACAGATATAAGTCAAACTCTCCAATAGTAGATTTGTCAGTAATTAATGGCATTTTTTGAGCTCTATCTACTGACTTTCTTCTTATTTCTCAATTATTCTGAAACTGAATGAGGAAGCAGGCTATTATTTATTAGCCTCTTTCGAAGACCTCAAAACTACAGATAAATTGATAATAGTAGCTTGCAAGTAGACCACAAAAAAAGAAAAATCTTCTCTTTGGTATATTCTGGAAATTAAAAAAAAAAGCTAGAATTGGACCGAAGTGGTTTAAAAATAATATGGGTTCAGTTTTTCCATCCCCAAGCATTACTAATGTAGCCCTACTTGGCCAGATCCACTGTGATCCATTTGTAAATGGGTATGTTAACAGTTTAACTGAAAAGCCCAGAAAGATGGTGAGAAGTTGGCTGCTAAACCTAGTTTTAGAGCCAATGGAAACATTTGATAAAGAAGAATTGGAATTAACCTTAGGGGAAAAGGGGGGCAGTATAATTCTGAGTCATGGAGTAGAGTTTCCTATGAAATGTTCAGATTTTTTATTTTCTAGCCATCCTATCTTTCATCTTTCAATTTCTTGTCTATCCGTCGTAACTGAAGCAAGCACTGTACAAGCATTGTACAAGTGTGGGGGGCCATGACAATGTGCTTTGCCTACTTTCTGCTACAGAGTGTAATTGACCAATGGCCCCAGCTTGGAAATCCATATCAGTATTTGCTTTCAGGCTGCTCCTTCCATGGGCTGTTTCCATGCATTTCCAGCCAGTGACTGAGTACAGTAGTGATACTAAGGCAGATCCCATTCCAGAGAGACATGAGAATTTTATTGGCTAACTTTGCCTGGGGGATTCCCTGATGGCTTTGTTAAAACTGTGTGACACTCCACCCAACATTCTTTCTCTCTGGGTTAAACTTGAATAGTGGTCAGATGGTTCTCCCAGCCTTCACTGGGTACCTCCCTACTTTGTTTCACATAAGCACCATCCCCTAATAGAACCCTGACATGCATGTTTAATCCCATCATGGTGTCTGCTTCTTGAAGGACACTGAGGGAAACTTTTATAGATAGCACAAGTAGAGTCCATTCATACTGGAAAAGAGAGACAAGCATGATACAACTTCATGAAATACAAAAAGAGTTAGCTAAAGCTTTAGACTATAGTTAATGCAACTCTACAACCGATTCAGAGTGGCTTTCTACTTTAAAGGATGGACATTGAGCAATGTCAGAGAGAAATAATAGCATTTGGATTTTTCAGAACTGATACTGACTCTTCAGTGGCATGTATATTGAAGAATTAGTATGGGGTTTCATTGACAGTAAATTGGCAGTACTGTCTCAAAACAAAGAAAAAATGTTATAGACTTCCTTAACCATATTGACTACAAGTTTTATCAATACCACATAAAAAATCAATTGGAGATTAACACTAGAAACACATTATTTGGTTCTATTTAGTATAGTTTCTAGAGTGAATAGAAATAAGAAGTAACACCCTTTATAAATTGGTGCCTGAACAAGATATATTCTTGTTTATGTGTGGTACCCTTCCAACATAGTTCTGATTCTTGCCAATCCCTTCACTGAATTATACCTCATAAATAAGTAGAAGCACAGAACTTTGTACTTGTGTGGTGTATTTGTAGACAGATTCTAGAATTGAGTTATCAAATATGGTAGCCACCAGCCACATGTGGCTATTTTAACTTAAATTATTGGGGCACTTGGGTGGCTCAATCATCTGACTCTTGGTTTCAGCTCAGGTCATGACCTCATGATTTGTAAGTTTGACCCCCCACATTGGGCTCTGCACTGACAACTTGGAGCCTGCTTGGTATTTTCTCTCTTCCTCTCTAGCCTTCTGCTGCACGCTCTCTTTCTCCCTCTGTTAAAATAAATAAACATTTTTAAATTATTTATATTTGAATAAAATCTAAAATTTAGTTGCTCACCATACTACCTACATTTCACATGTTCAACAGCCATGTGTGACTAGTAGTTTTTGCAGTGGACAGCACAGATACAGAACATTTCCATCCTCAAAGAAGGTTATACTAAACAGTATTATTCTAGAAGAATTCCCTCAGGGAAACATAGTTATCTGATTTTTAAAAGTAATTCTACTACCTTTGATGTGGGGAGGAAGTGTTGGAATATGACTCCTTGAGCACAGCTTCTCCTCATTCCTACTAAAGAGGCTATTGTCCAGGCCATTAGGAATTTTAGGAGCCACTGAGGAGGAGTCAGTTTCATTTGATATGAGGATCAGTAATCAACATATTTTATTGGTATCTTTAGTTAATCTGATATTTCTGACAAATGAGATTAAATTTTAGGACAATGAAGTAGCCTAATCAGCCTCTGGATAAATAAGCAATGGGCTTAGAGAAGGGATGCACCATCCTTTTGTAGAAAGACAGTATGAACATAACAGTCAGCATAATGTTTGGTATGACTGTAAAGAACCAGAGTTTGGGAGTCTCATGTAGCGAGGCAGAAATACTGAGTTTCAAATGGGAGGTAAAAAGGTAGCATACTTCACTCTACAGAGACACCAGAGACCACAGAGACTCCTGAAAGAGTCCATATGTACAGGCATACTGAGTTGGAAACAGAGGAGTAGCATCTCAAGAGAAGAAATCCTTCTGCTAGAATTGTTGACCCTGCGGGCGGGGGGGGGGAAGACACTCATTGACAAATCCCACTGAGAAACTCCAGGTCTTCCCTGCTGATATCTAGGTGATCAAGGATATGCAGGTGATCAAGATCAAATGACTTGAGAGGGAACATCTCCTAAGCACAGATGCTAGACTGGAGAAGCAAAGAACTACAGAACTACATTTACAACATCTAGGGTAATGCCTGTCTGGGTTTGATTTGGGTACTTCTATCATATTTCCATGAATTTAGCTATTCCATTGACTTCAAATCAGGTTGGTTTTATGGCTCCTGTTGTTCTTCTTGGCCTTTACTGAGACAGCCCATTCTAGATCTAGCTTGATTTTATTTTCTATTATATTTTCCCCTTGGGCAGTTATGCTCACAAAACCATTGGTCCATGATCAGTCTCCTGCTCAGTCTTTGCCACATTTCCAGCTCTATTCTGCTCAATCCTCTTTTCTTCTCCCAAGTCAGACTGGCTTGCACTGATTCCAATGGTTCTGTTCTTTTATCCAGAATTATAGATGGAACAGGATACATCTTCTAAGAATAGACTTATATACTTAATTCACTTTGCAGGGGATTAAGAATTCTTTGACATCTTCGACTTTATTTATTATTTCAATCTTTCATTAAATTAATGCTTCAGTCAACTCATCAATAAACATTATTGAGGGTACATAATGTCCCCACACACTGGTTTAATACTGAAGATACAATGGTGAACAAGGAATACAAAGGCCTTGAACATAGTTGCTTACATTTTAGTGAGGATAAACAGATAGTAAACAACTTGAGAATTAAATGAAATTATTTCTAATAGTAACAATTACTATTTGAAAATAACAAATAGTGGGGTTACAGGATTTAGAATATTAGAGGAGATTGATCTAGATAAGCTGATTAATGAAGGTCTCTCTAAGGAGGCTAAAATTGAGGAGAAACATGAATGATGAGAATGGGTCAGTCATGTAAAGACCTAAGGGGCAGGCTTTACCACATCGAAAGATCAGAAAGTGTACAGACACCAAGGCATGAATAAGGTTGGCATGTTCATGGGAAAGAAAGAGGACGATATGGCTAGAGCAGGTTAAGAGAGAGGAAGACATTGGGATGAGATGAAATTGGAGAGTTAAGATCATGAGGTTCTACCAAGGAACTTGGATTTGCTTCCAATTGTAATATATAATTAAATAAATACATAAATAAATAAATAATCTTTAAAGAGTTTGGAAGAAAGGAATAATGTTATTGACTTAGGTTTTAAGAAGTGATCTCTGAACAATATATGGAAAGGGATTTATATTAGTTAGGGTCCCTGCAAGAAAAAGAGCCACAGTCAAAAAGGTTTAACTGAAGAGTTTAATGAAGGGACTACTTATAGAGGCATGAGTAGAACTGAGGGAGACAACAAGCATTAATGAATTACCTAAGGACTACAACAGAGAGGAGTTGATATTACCCTAACACCCGAAGGGACAAATAGAAGGGACCTGAACCCTGTGAGAGCTGAAGCAAGAGAAGAAAATGATTCTTCAAGAGCCACTGCCAGACTGTGAGAAGGAAGAGGAGGCAAAATAAATAATCTTTCCTTTCTCTCTTTCTCCCTCCAATCTTCTCCCTCCAGTCTTCTACTGGGACTTTTAATTTTTCAGATCCAACCATCAAGGCAAGAGAGCCAGACAATGTTTTTATAAACCTGGGGGTCAAAGCAGGGCAGCAAAGGGTAGAGAGTAAATATGGAAGGGAGGGTGAAGAACAAACAGGGCAGGTTGCAGTGGAGCAGGAATAACTCTGTGAGAACTGGTTGAGTACATAGCATGATGATAGGTACTACATAAAATGAAATTATAACATAGTTTAAAGATGATTTGTCAATATTAAATATCATTTTCTTAAAATACAGAGGTATAGAGACATTTATAAATATTGTTTAACTATTTTATAAAGTAACTTCTTTCTACCTAAAGAAAACTGTGCCTATGAAAAATAACCTCAGTATCTTTTGAGATAAATAAAAGAAGAACCAGTTATGTCAAAGTCATAAAATAAAAAAAAATAACAAAAAGCAGGTCGTATGGGAAAAATTTACTTTATCTTCTGGGTCTGTTCCCCAGAGTATTCATGTTGGCCTCCCTAGCTCTTAAGTAAATACTCTCCCAGGTAGAAATATGAATGATAAATGATTGTGGGCAGACATTAAAACTATGCTTCCATGAGAAGCAAATATTAACTGCAAGAAGAATGTTCTCATAACCACAGTGCCCAAGACCCAGTCTTTCTCTGGCTTTTGTAATATCGTAGGGCTTTCTCCACTCCTCACTACCTTCTGAGGTCTCCTTCTGGGATACTAATCCATAGGAAACAAAGCAAAACAAAACAAGAAAGGGCTTTGTTAAAACAGAAGAAAAAAATTCAGAGAACTTTTAGCATAATAATATACCAGACTTATGAGAAGGAGACAATCTTAGCAATATTAAGAAAGGCTGAAAAAGGGGACAGAGAATCCTTTAGCATAATAATGATTGAAAATCTTGTTAATGGAGGAGCCAATCCTAGAAGAAGAAACATTTGTCTGCTTTGATGCATTGCTCTCTTTTCCTTATCTATCTTTACTTGTGCACAAGTTCTAAGCCCTTTCTACCACTCTCACCCAAAAAAGTAAGATAAAAACAAACTGTGGTGGCCTGGATAGTGGAGGAAAGAACAGGATAATGGGGAACAGACTAAGGGCTAAGAGGCAAAATACACTTTTATTTCTGTCCATAAGAAACTAAGGCAGTCTGGAATTATCCCCCAGACCAGTAGAAAACTAGGGAAAAAAACACAAGAAAGAACTATTTTCAGTTACTGCACAACCATGTACACTCTTGAGAAATGGAAGCACTGGGTGGGGGAACTAGGTGAACCTTAACATCACTGAAGTGATACGGAGGAAAATCTCAAGGGGACTACAGCAATCTCACTGTGTTGAGCAAACACAGATTGGAGTTCATGGAGGCCAGACTTGTTAGATTGCAAGGCAACATACCTCAGGGTACAAAACACATACAGAAAGATTCAGAAATCTGTGTAAGGTTCACCCTGAGTCTTCAACTACATAGCAACCTGCCTGTTTATAAGGTGAAATCTCATGAGGACAGAAAAGAACAATTTCTGAGGAAAAAGCCATCACCAGAGAGCTGAAAAAGGAATAGTTCCTGGAGTTAAGAACCATTCAGGAACAGTTTGAATTCCCTCAATCCAGAATGGAGAGACTTTGCCAGACATACACAGCATCCAGTAGACTGTACAAGGGCCATGCCTTAGAGGTGGAAATAAATTTATTTCTAGAATAGAAGCTACTCTACATTCACACAAGATAAAAGAGCTTAAAAAGAAGCTATGAAATGATCAAACTAATCCACAAGTGACTTAATTTTCTTCAGAAAAAATTCAAAACTCATTAAATTAACAAAAATATCTGGCACTCAACAACATAAAATCAGAGGTCTAACAATCATTAAAAAGAAGTTAGAGAAGCAAAACTAAAAGGCAATTGATGGAATGGGAGAAGATATTTGCAAATGGCATATCAGATAAAGGGTTAATATCCAAAATCTATAAAGAACTTATCAAACTCAACACCCAGATAACCTAACCCAAATAACCTAATATATATATATAATATATATTATATATATTATATATATTATATATATTATATAAATAATATATATATAATATATATTATATATATATAATATAAAGAATTTATCAAACTCAACACCCAAATAACCTAAATGAGATATCAACTCACACCTGTCAGAATGGCTAATATTAACAACTCAGGCAATAACAGATGTTGGTGAGGATATGGAGAGAGAAGCTCTCTTTTGCACTGCTGGTGGGAATGCAAACTGGTGTGGCCACTCTGGAAAATAGTATAGAGATTCCTCAAAAAATTTAAAATAGAACTACCCTATGACCCAGCAATTGTACTACTAGATATTTATCCAAGGGATACAGGTGTGCTGTTTCAAAGGGGCACATGCACCCCAATGTTTCTAGCAGCACTATTGACAATAGCCAAAGTATAGAAAGAGGCCAAATGTCCATTGATGGATGAATGGATAAAGAAGATGTGGTATATATATACAATGGAGTATTACTCAACAATCAAAAAGAATGGAATCTTGCCATTTGCAACTACATGGATGGAACTAGAGGGTATTATGCTATGTGAAACTAGTTGGAGAAAGACAAATATCATATGACTTCACTCATGTGAGGACTTTACGATACAAAACAGATGAACATAAGGGAATGCAAGCAAAAATAATATAAAAACAGGAAAGGCGACAAAACATAAGAGATTCTTAAATATGGAGAAGAAACAGAGAGTTACTGGAAGGGTTGTTAGAAGGGGAATGGGCTAAATGGGTAAGGGGCATTAAGGAATCTACTCCTGAAATCATTGTTGCACTATATGCTAACTTGGATGTGCATTAAAAATAAAATAAAAAAAAAATACACATTCCATCTGAAGAAGAGGGAAGGAGGAGGAGGGAGGAGGAGGGAGGAGAAGGGAGGAGGAGGGAGGAGGAGGGAGGAGGAGGAGGAAAGAAGAAGGAGGAAAAGGAGAAAGAGAAGGAGGAGAAGAAGGAGAAGGAGAAGAAGAAGAAGAAGAAGAAGAAGAAGAAGAAGAAGAAGAAGTTGTTGTTAGAGAGGCACCTGGGTGGCTCAGTCAGTTGAGCATGCAACTCTTGATTTAGGCTCAGTTCACGAACTCATGGTTAGTAGGATCAGGCCCTGTGTCAAGCTCTACATGGACAGTGAAAAGCCTGCTTGGAATTCTTTCTCTCTCTGCCCCTCCCCCACTTGTTCTCTCTCTCTCTCTCTCTCTCTCTCCCCCTCCCTCCTCAAAATAAATAAATAAACTAAAAAAATGAAGTTAGATATGCAAAGAAGCAGGAAATTTGACAGATGATCAGAAGAATCAGTCAATAGAAATTTCCAGAAATAACAGAATTAGAAGATTGAGAGTGTAAAATGATATCATACACTTGCTCCACATACTCAAGGATGCAAAGGGGGAAAATGACCATAATAATGATAAAAAAAGAAAGATATACAAGAAAACCATTTGGGACATCTAGAAATGAAAATTATAATAATTAAAATTAATAATCTACTAAAAGCAATTAACAGTGCATTAAACACTATACATGAAAATTCAATGAAACTGGCCATAGCAATAAAACCTATCCAAATGAAACACAAAAATAAAAAAAGACGAAAAAATCAACAGAACCTCAGTGACTTATAGAATAATATAAAGTAGTTTAACATGGATATGACTAGAGTCTGAAGGTAGACAAAAAAAAAATCATTTGAATAGTAAATGGTCAGATGTTTTCCAAAGTTGACGAATTCTATCAACAAACAGATCCAAGAAGCATAATGACACCCAAGCAAGATGAACATAAAGAAAACAACACAAAAGCATATTATGATCAAACTGCAGAAAACAAGCATTAAAGATAACATTTTAAAGCAATCACAAGGGGAAAAAACACATATACACAAAGAAACAAAGACAAGAATATCTAAAAACATCCTGTCAGAAACTAAGCAAGCTATGGGACAATGCAAAGAGAAGAAAACTATCAACAGGCAATCTACATCCAGTGAAAATATCCTTGGGGGGAAAAAAGGAAAAATTAAAATTTTATATGAAAAACAAAGCTGAGAGAATCTGATGAATAAACCACTAGTGGAGGTAAAATGGAACCTTAAAAATATTGCGTCAAGCCAAGATAAGGCAGAAAAAAATGAAAACAGAGAAAACAAATACCAAAATGGTAGATTTAAACTCAATCATCAGTAATTACATTACATGCAAATAGTCTAAATATTTTAATTATTAGACAGAGATTGTCAAACCAGATTATAAAATAAGATTCAACTATATACTGTTTACCAAAAACTTATTTTATTTTATTAAATAACTTTTGAAATTTAATGTTTATTATTTTGAGAGAGAGAGAGAGCAGGGTAGAGGCAGAGAGAGAGAGACACAGAATCTGAAGCAGACTCCAGGCTCTGAGCTATCAGCACAGAGCCTGATGCAGGGGTAGAACTCACAGGCCATAAGATCATGACCTGAGCTGAAGTACGACACTCAACTGACTGAGCCACCAGGAGCTTCAAACCTATTTTAAAGATAAGAAAAAGATAGGTTAAAATTTAAAGGATGGAAGAAAGACATAGCGTGCAAACATTAATGATAATGTAGTAGAAATGGGTATATTAATAGCAAAGTGAACATTGTAATGTTATCATGAAATGTTATTATACAAAAGTGTACATGGAACATTCATTAAGGTAGACCAAATGTCATGCCATAAATACTAGTTCCAACAAATTTAAGAGGTTTAAAAATCATATCACATATATTACTTTACCACACCAAGTTAAATTTAAAATGAACAGAAAAAAATCTAGAAAATCTCCAAATACTTGGAAATTAAACTTTGAAGCAACATATTGATAAAAGAACACATCAGAAGAGAAACAAGAAAATGTTTTATAATAAATAAAAATAAAAGGTGGCATACTGGAATCTATGGGATTCAGCTAAAACTGCTTAGAGAGAGGAATTTATAGCTTTAGCTGATTGTATTAGAAAAGATCTCAAATGAATGGCCTAAGCATCATCCTTAAGATTTAAGCTAGAAAAATGAGAACAAGAACACATTAAACCCAAGGTAAGTAGAAGGATGAAAAGAATAAGGAATAGAAATCAGGAAAAATAGAAAAGTGAAAAGCAAATAGAGAAAATCAACAAAACCAAAAGGAAGTGGCTTGAAAAAAATCAATGAAATTGAAAAACTTCTGGCTGAAACTTATTAAGGAGAAAAAGAGGGCAAATTACCAATATCAAAATGAAACAGAGGAGATCACTATAAATTCTGCACACATTAGGGGTGCCTGAGTTGGTCAGTCAGTTAAGCAACCAACCCTTGATTTTGGCTCAGGTCATAATCTCATGGTTCATGAGTTGGAGCCCTGCATTGGGTTCTGTGCTGATAGTTCAGGAACTGCTGGGGATTCTCTCTCTCCCTCTGTCTCTGCCCCTCCCCTGCTTACCCTCTCTCTCTCAAAAAAATAAACTAAAAAAATTATATTTAAGTAATCAACAAAAAGAAAGAAAGAAAGAAGGAAAGAAAGAAAGAAAGAAAGAAAGAAAAATTCTGCACACATTAAAAGGATAAAAAGAAGATATCACAAAAAAATTTTGGCAAAATATTGACAACTTAAATAAAACAGGCAAATTTCTTGAAAAACACAAACCACCAAAAACTACCTTAAGAAGCAAAAGAAAATCTAGGGGCACCTGGGTGGCTCAGTTGGTTAAGCATCCAACTTCAGCTCAGATCATGATCTCATGGTTGGTGAGTTTGAGCCCTGCATCAGGCTCTGTGCTGATAGCTCAGAGCCTGGAGCCTGCTTCAGATTCTCTCTCTCTCTCTCTCTCTCTCTCTCTCTCTATCTCTCTCTGCCCCTCCCCTGCTTGTGCCCTGTCTCTGTCTCTCTCAAAAATAGAAATAAAACATTAACGAAAAAAAAAAGAAGCCATAGCTTCATCCCGTAAAGAAAACGCAAGTCCCAATGACTGCACTAGTGAATTCTTTAAACATACAGAAGAATAATACCAATATTATATGTATTTTTTCAGTAAGAGAATTAACTCCCAAGTTGACTGTCTTTCCAGAGAATGTAAACATAGGTACTCAGTTCTTTCCAATACTGGGAGTGATAGTGTGGGGCCCCTGCTACGGCTGTCTGTATGCCGTCAGCCTCCCATGGGTGGGTCTCCTGTTCCTGGTCTGGTCTGGTCAGGCACACCAGTGTCATGTCTTCTTTGGTGGAACTGTTGTTAACATGTGGTATTGTGAGTCTGATTTCTTAGACTTATGCAACCTTTCCTGAAATGTCAAGTCCAGTCTTGTTGCTGTTGCTGCCACTGAGAGAGTTTGTCACTAATCATGAAGCTGGTGCACATTGGAAGATCTGACCCTGTATAGTTTTCCCAAGTGGAGGCCTCTCCTGGTCCACACTAGTAGGAGAGCCCCATGAGGGCAGGAGTGAGCGCCTCAGGCCTTGGGGATGAGAGGGATGGGGGCAGGGGATCTAGAGCTGCCAGTACCAAGTGTGATTCCTGTTACTATTTTCACTATTACAATAAAGCAGAGTTTGACATACACGCACAAAAAGAACTGTTTAATAATCTTAAGGGGCCAGAATAAGCTTAATACTTAAGAGTAAAAAACTAAACCCTTCCTCACTAAATTCAGGAAGAAAGTGGGAATGTCCACCACCTCTTCTACTCAAAATTTTTGGCAGTTTTAGTGCAAAAGGCAAGAAATAAAAAAGATACACAATTTTGAAAGAAAAGAAAAACTCTTTGCAGAAAACATAATCCTGTTCATTTTTTAGACTCCTAAGGAATCTATTTATTTTTAAGTTGATTTATTTATTTTGAAAGAGGGAGGGAGAGCACACACAAGCAAGGAAGACGCAGAGGGAGCAAGGGAGAGAGAATCCCAAGCGGGCTCCATGCTGACAAGTGATAAGAGGTTCAATCTCTTGAACTTGTAAGATCATGACCTGAGCCGAAATCAAGAGTTGAATGTTTAACCGACTGAGCCACCCAGCCACCCCAGGAATCCATTTAAAGAAAGCTCTTAGACCAATAATCTAGCTTAGCATGATCAAAGGGTACAATGTTAATATACACAATTTTCAACTGCATTTCTATATATAAGCAACAAGCAATTGGAAATTGAAATGTAAAAACAATACCATTTATAGTAGAATCAGAAACATGAAATGCTGAGGAATAAATATTAATAAAATATGTCCAAAAACTATTTGATGAAAACAGCAAAACACTGCTATACTTCTGGATTGGAAGATTCAATATTATTTAGATAACAATTCTTTCCAAATTGATCTCGAATACTATAATGGTCTTGCCCTCCTACAGTATGTCCTCTGCCACCCAAGCGACTTTTCTAAATTATAGATTTGATCGTGTAATTCATCCACTTAAAAAATATTTTATGGCTGGGGCACCTGGCTGGCTCAGTTGGCTAAGCATTCAAACTTTGGCTCAGCGCATGATCTCGCAGTCCATGGGTTCAAGCTCCACATTGGGCTCTGTGCTGACAGCTCAAAGCCTGGAGCCTGCTTTAGATTCTGTTTCCCTCTCTCTCTCTGCCCCTCCCCTGCTCACACTCTGTCTCTTTCTCTCTCTCTCAAAAATAAATAAACATTAAAAAATATTTAATAAACAATTATTTTATGGCTGCCCAGTGCTTATAGGATAAAACCTAAATTTCCTTAGAATAGTATATGATGGTTCTCATTCCTTTTTGTTTCTCCATCTCTAGCATCATGCCTGGCACTTAGTAGACACTCAAATAGTTTTTTTTTTTTTAACTTTTTTAATGTTTTTTTTTTTTTATTTTTTATTGTCGAGAGACACAGCGTGAGCAGGGGACAGTCAGAGAGAGAGGAAGACACAGAATCTGAAGACAAGCTCCAGGCTCTGAGCTGCTAGCACAGAGCCCCACGCGGGGCTCGAACCCACGAACCGTGAGATCATGACCTGAGCCGAAGTCGGACGCTCAACCGACTGAGCCACCCAGGCGCCCCTCAAATAGTTTTTTAATGAATCTTTGTCTGATCTACTGATTAAATGAAAGAAAATAGGGTTTCTTTCAAGGATGAAAAACCCAAAACAGGTTGAATTTCAGAAGTGAATAGAATACTTTAAGTTTGGCTAAAATAAATATGCAAAAGGACATTTCATAACAGGAAAGATTATTAAACATTTTTATTCTGGCTCCCTTTTCATTCTGGCATTGCCTCTAATCTAAAGCAGCTCTGAGGAAATTATGTTTGACCACAAGCCCCACAAGTATTTCTAGTTTCCCATAATAAATCCAAGGAGAAAATCTTATAATATGTCGTCTATAGCCTCATCCTACCTCACCCCCACCTCCCTTTCACTTCGTCTTCCACACTAGACAAATTTCCCCAGGGAAGAACGAAGATATTTATAGCAACTGAATAAAGAACTCTGTACCGGAAAGTCTGCCTGGCCCAGGGAACTTTGCCTGCTTCCTTTCTACCATCCGCACAGAGTACTGGTAGCATGACCACGTCTCAGTCTTTAAGCGGGAGCTTCTGCTCGTTCAAGAGCCTGGTTTTCCTGCCTTGTCTCTGAGCTATCCGTTTGGGTATGTGCATGCTCCTTTCAGAACATTTTCACAGATCCCCAAAATCATATTGGCGTAACCCTTCTAGATAGAAGAGTTTGGGAACCCCACAAAAACTTGTTCCCTTTTGGTATCTGGATAGAAATATGTTTGTGCTAGATTATTTTAAATAATTATTTAAAATACCATTTTGAAAAAAGCCTAAAAAACATAGAGCTATGCAGAAAATATGGCAAAGCTAAAATGAAGGCAGAAAACACGTAGGAGATTTCCAGAAGTTCCTGTTTCAGCTAGGGCAGGCAGAGAAGGCTGGCAAAAACTGGTGTGGAGCAAAGCCTGCCTTCTGCATAGTTTGTCTCCTCCCTTCTGGGTCCTGATGCCCTGTCCTCATGCTGCCTTCTCTCTCCCACCTTCCTAGGCTGCTTTGAAGAAATGATCTCAAATTTCCCCATACAGAAATTGTACCTGAATATGTAATAAGAATTAATGAGTTTCCTCTCCTCAGGATTTGCCTTTTAGTCAGAGGACAAAGGTCTTTCCGAGACCTCTTTGGATCAAACCAAAAGGAATTATTTTTATGAAATAAGCAAACCAGAAGAGAGAGGGAGCAGACTTATCACTTCCTTTATGAAAGAATTAGAGAAGAAAAGCTGGTGCTGATGGGAAATATTCATAGTCAACACTGAAGGAAGTACTCAGGGCCACTTTAGCAAAGGCCAAACGAGTCATCAAGTGTCCTACTGAAGATGTTACCAGACTTTTATCAACTTAAACTCACACATTTTGAGAGAAAACTAACACATCAAGTGACAGTATAAAATCACAATTTCCTTTTACCTTACTGTCTGCTAAGACTCCAAGATTTTTTTTCTGTCACACCTTCCGAATAATTGATTTCTGTCCCTTCTCCCTAAATATATGAGTTGTCTTTTCTCCTTCTCACATTAGCATTCCTTTGCTCTCTGTTTTCAATTTTTCCCTTTGTCCTTTCACCCCGGCCTGTCAGGTTTCCTTAAACCCTATTGTTATCTCCAGCATTACTACCTCTTCATCCAACTTAATGTCACCAACCAACTCCTAAAGAGAGAAGAAGATCGGTGTGTTAACTGTTTTCAATAAATCTTACAGTACTACAAGGAAACCAACAGCAAGTACAACTTAATTTCCAGGACCTAGGTTTTAGAAATCATTCTGGCAGCTGCCACCATTTTTACTGCTTAGTAAATGGAGTTAACCTTGTACAACTCTCTCTTCCTCAGCAGAGGGGTGAACTACTGGCCAGAAATGGCTTGGCTGGCTGTCAGTGCCACTGCAGGCTTGTTACCTTGCCGTTCCAGAGTGCCCCAGGCCCAGAGTAAATAAAATGATAAGTGAGGTAAAGCAGAATTTATCTTGAATCACAGAAGTGACTGTTCAGTAATTCCCTCCTTAGGTCAGGTGAGGAGTGTTAAAGTTAAGTGAGGAACATGGAAAAACATGGAAATATATATATATATACATTTATATATAAAGAATATATATTTATATATGTAAATAATTATATATTATACATATAAAGAATATTTATATATTTCTGTATGTATATGTATGTGTGTGTGTATGTGTGTGTGTGTGTGTATATATATATATATATATATATATAAAGAATACATTTATATATTCACCCAGGCACCTCTATAAAGAATATTTAGGGTCGCCTGGGTGGCTTAGTCTGTTGAGTGCCCAGGTCATGATCTTGTGGTTTGTGGGTTCGAGCCCTGTGCTCGACAGTGCAGAGCCTGCTTTGGATCCTCTGTCCCTCTCTTTTTCTGCGCCTCCCCTGCTCACACTATGTCTCTCTCTCTCTCTCTGTCTCTCTCTCAAAAAAAAAAAATTACAAAATTAAAGCAAAAAGAATATTTGAAGGAAGTTAATAAGGCCCCTTAAAAATCCCAAAGCAGCATCTTCATCTGTGAAACAAAGGCTGAATGTCAGGGGAAGGAGAGGTATGGAGAGGCCCAGCGAGCACTTGGGCTGTATCACAGTAGGGATTCAAGACACTGGAGGAGGAAAGCAGATGAAATAGGACCTCACTTGCTTTCAAACTAAGGCCTATCTTGAGAACAAAATGCTATGTTGCCATGAAAGTGAGAATCAGCCACACAAGCTCAGTTGAAAGAAAACGTTTCAAAATCAGAATAAAAAGCAATGTTGAGAAGCTCACAGAGCCTATTTCTCTGATAATCCCTAACCCCTGTCTCACGGCCTCCTGTCTACTTGTCAGGGTTACCTACACAAAACTGAGTCACCACGAGGCCCAGTCACGCTAACAGGTGCCAGGATCCAAATATAATTGGAAAACATCTGTTCTCAAGGTCTCCTATTCCGCTCTAAGCTCTCCACAAAAAGTAATCTCTCTAGAATGCATCCCAAAAGGCATCTTAAAACTCTTGGCTCCTTTCCTCTTCCCTGCCAGACCCCTTCCACCAGTGACTCTCTGCCCTTTCCAGGCTGAATCCAGCGGGCTCTAGATTCTCGACCTTTCTCATTTCCTCATTCCCTCCACACACTCAGCAAATGGTCCGGGCTGCGGTCTCGTCCAAAGCTTCCCGGCAGACATGTCTGTGACAAACATGCCCTGGTTTGCCTGAGACTTCCCCAGTTTTAGCGCTGAAAATCTCACATCTTAGAAAACTCCTAAATTGTGTGTAAACCAAGATGATTGACCCCAATGCTATAAGACGACCGGGTCTGCGTCGAGGCAGCAGGGCAGAACCTGGAGTAGCTGACGTTCATGGATCCATTACTTCCAGCCACCAGGGACTTGACCCATTTACCCAAATGGCCTATGCAAAGATCATTATTTTCTATGTGTGCCGTGAAAGAGTTTATGAATCGATCTAGGCAAAACTTCTTTTTAGTATATTTAGTTGGAGGGCGTGAGTGGAAAATGTTGCAAACTGATAGCTTCTCGTTTCTCACCAGTGCCCCTAGGTAGAGTCCACAGATTTAAAAAGAAACCCTGAGAGGCACAGACCAAGGCTGCGCCTACTTTCTCAGGCTGGGGTTTCAGCCCCGTGCCTCACCGCTGCCGTCTGACTTCGCGAGGTGTCAGGAGGTGCACGCCTGCGCACTGGCCTCTCCACCACAGGCCCCAGTGAGGGGAGCTTGATTTGGAGCACAGGTTGGGGGTCAGACTGAAGCATGAGGCTCTTGGTGTAACAGGAGGAAAGATCACAGAATTTTGATGCTCATTGTATGCCTACTATGTGATAATGCTACACTAACAATTCCACACTAAACTCTGTTTTTATAGATGAGGAAACTAAGACTCATTGAGATTAAATTACTTGCAAACATCACTCAGTAAGTAAAAGAGGGGCCAACTCAAACACAAGCCTTCCTGACATGGAAACTTATGCTCTTGTTAGCTCTGCTGTAGAGACATCAGCACCATTTATAGTTGTAGCCAGCAGTCACATTGGTTCTCAGCTGCCCAAGGAGGAGAGAGTTCCTTCAGATTTCACACCTGGGGTTCAGACAAGACCAGGTCTTCCAGAGTCTCTTCTCAAAACCTCAATTAAAGTGACTAGATTACAACATAATGCAAATTACACCTTCTTTCTGCTCAAAGCCATCTCACTGTCAGGGAAAACCACAGTACTCAACATGGACTTCCAGAACCTGGTCCATCTCATTTCTCTGATTTCACCTCCCACTTCTCTCGCCCTCACTTACCTCCACTTCTGCAACTGAGCCTCCATGCTGTACCTCATGCATGCAAAATCCATTTCTACCTCAGGGCCTTTGCGTGTGAGGTTTCTTCTGACTGGCCTATACTTCCCACAATCATCCACACGTCCCATCCTTCACTTTTGTTAGATCCCTGCTCCATGTCAGCTTCTTACTGAGGTCTTCCTGACCACCCTCTATGAAATGGCAAACCCCTAATACTCACCACCTGGCACCTTTTATCCTCTCTCTCTGCTCCATTTGTCTTCTTATCAATATTTGATATACTTTGTGTTTTACTTGTTCATTACATTTCTCCCAACAATGCAAACACAATGAGGATGGGGAAAAAAGTTTTTTTGGTCAGTTTTGTTCATATTTAGCATTCGGAATGATAAATATGTATTGAATGAACTAATAAATCAATGACATAATGTTGGTAATCTTCCATATATTGCTTTCTTTACACACACACAAAAATCCTCCTACCCTTAGATGACTCTGTGTACCCGAATTGGCTACAGAAGGTTCTAGGTGAACTTAATGACATTGGACTCAAGAGGAGAAATAACTGCCTAAGGTTTCTATTGATTTTGGTCTTAACTGTGGGATGAGGGATATTACATTTCCTGAGCAAAAGGGAGCCTTAAAAGGAAATTGAGAATTAAGGAAGAAGTTGTTTCTCCTTTGAAACAATCCTTCTAGTTATCTCTGCTTTTAATCGTATTTTGTGGGGTACTTTTCCTCCCCTTGAAACTATTCTTGGATCAGGCTTTTTCTCTGTTGTGAATGTAATCACCTCAAACATCACTGAGAACCAGAATAGAAAAAATATTCACATTTTTGTTAGAAAATTCCCAGAATGATTTTATAAGCAAACAAGTATTTTGATTTTTCTGGTTTTGATGCTATTTCTCAGGATAGAAAATACAGAATTGCATCAGTAAGTCATTTGCTTTGTACAGCATCCAGCACAGTGAGATACCCACTTATAATTTCATGGATTTTTTTTCTGTAGTGATTACTGAGATATTTATTATATTTAATATTTGATAATGTTTTGGAACCATGGTAAACCCAAGAAATATAGTCTTTCTAGTTAGAGGATTAAAATCTTAAATGAAAAAGAAACTAATAACAAAAAATAATATATAGCTAGCTATTAAATAAGTTTATTGGGTGTGTTCATTTCACCAAGAAATTACTTTTTATCATTCTTCCATTTCTTTGATGGTTAAACTTGCTCTTCTAATCAAGAAATCTAACATTTCAGGTAACCTAATAGGTAATCTACTTTTTATTTCTCTCTCATACCTGAAAGTCCAGCATCTTCATTCTTAGCCTTAATTTTGCCTCAGAATGAACTGTATTTTAAAGCAGGGTTAGCTCAAAAAATCAAATTTAGCTCAATCTGTCTTTTAAAGGAGGAAATCCATTTTCCCCATCAAATAGGATATAATATCAATTAATTAATGATCATGAAGTGCTTTTGTAAATGCTGACTGAATGAGTATTCACCCTTGTGATGGTTCAGTGAAATTCAATGACTCCATATCCCATGTATTAGTGGTTAGAGATCAAGTTCCATAGACTATTGGTTATTCATTCAAACTGTTCTTCAACTTTAATTTGTACAAGTTCTATTAATAAAGCTGCTTATTTGAGAAGAATTATGTGGTAGCACATTTGCACTAATTAAACCTATCTAATTTGGTCACATTATGGCTCAAAATTCATTAAACCCCAATAAAATTGTGCTTTTTAAGTCATGGGACTCTTTTCCCCATGTTTAAGATAAATGGTCTTAAATGTAGATATTTTAGAAGAATTTGTGAAGCTAGCTTCAAATTACTTGTCCACAACTGTTTATGCCAGCATTTATCTAAAATATTTTTTTTAATTTTAATGTTTATTATTTTTGAAAGAGTGAGAGAGAGAGAGAGAGAGAGGGAGAGAGAGAATGAATGAGTGGGGGAAGGGCAGAGAGAGAGGGAGACACACAATCTGAAGCAGGCTCTAGGCTCTGAGCTGTCAGCACAGAGCCCGACACGGGGCTCAAACTCACGAACTGTGATATCATGACCTGAGCCGAAGTCAGACGCTTAACCAACTAAGCCACCCAGATGCCCCAATCTAAAATAATTTTTATTGGCAAGTCAGGTTTTTCTCTATTTTTGCAACAACATATTTCTTTGTCAATAACTCTTATCACTCAGTGGATAGTATACAAACTAAATTTTAATAGTTTCAGAAGGAATATAAAAGTAGGAAGGTAGGAGACCCCCCAAAAAATGGTTTGCCTCCAAATCAACTATAAATTTATTTAGATTATGTACACTGCTCTTTCCTCTATAGATCTTATCACTGACTATTCACTTAATGAAATGTTTCCTTTAATTAGTATTCACCAAGCTAGAGTCTTAACCTGCAAGGGCAGAAGGAGTGAAAGTGGTGAGGGTACACACAACCTTGGAATCAAACTCTCTTCCAAATTGTTGTGAGAACTTTAAAGACATTACACTTCTGAACCTTAATTTTCTCATATCTAAAATGAACCTAATAATAACTTATTCTCAAAATTATGAGGATTCAGTCAGCTTGCTGTAGACTGAATGTTTGTTCCTCCCACCTCCAATTTGTGTATTAAATTCTAATTCCCAATGTGATAGTCTTTGGAGGTGAAGCCTTTGGGAGGTGATTAGGTCATGAGGATGGAGCCCTCATGAGTAGAATTGGTGCCCTTGTAAAGAGACACCAGAGAGCCCCCTTGCCCCTTCCACCATGTGAGGACACAGTGAAAAGCTGAAAATGTAGTTGCCTATGAACCAGGAAGTAGGCTCTCACCAGACACCAAACCTGCCAGCACTTTCTTCTTGGACTGCTTATCTTCCAGAACTGTGAGAAACAAATGTGTGTTTTCCACAAGCCACCCAGTCTATGGTGTTCTATTTTAGCAGCCTGAACAGACTAAGACAGAAATTGTACTGAGAAGTGGGTGCTGCTGAAACAGATACCTAAAATCATGGACATAGCTGTGGACCTGAATTAAGGGACAGAGGCTGAAAGAGTTTTGAGATGCATGTTGGAAAAACTGAACATTGCTTTGAATGAACAGTAAGAACAATTCTGGTGAGAGCTCACAGAGGAGAGAAGAAAGCTGTAGAGAAAGCCTCTGTCTTCTAAGAGAGTACCAACGTGATCCTGAACAGAATGTCAATAGAAATTCTGATGAAGTCTTACATAGAAATGAGATGTATGTATATTGCATATAAGATCACTGGATTAAAGGTGATCTTTTTTTTTAATATTTTTTTATGTTTATTTATTTTTGAGAGTGAGAGTGAGAGAGAGCATAAGCAGGGGAGGAGCAGAGAGAGAGAAGGTGACACAGAATCTGAAGCAGGCTCCAGGCTCTGAGCTGTCAGCACAAAGCCTGATGCGGGGCTCAAACCCACGAACTGTGAGATCATGATGGAGCAAAAGTCGGATGCTCAACCGACTGAGTCACCCAGGCGCCCCAAGTTGATCTTGAAATAAACTGGCAAAGACCTTGGCTGATTTACATTTGTGCCCTAGTGTTTCATGGAAGGTAGAACTTGTGAACGATGCCATTGTAGAATTGTCTGAAGAAATCTCTAAGCAAAATGTTGAGGGAGCAAGCTGGTTCCTCCTGACTAATTATACTGAAATATCAGAAGAGAGAACTCCTTTTAAAATAGAATTGTTAAGCAAAAGAAAGCAGAACTGAAAAGTTTGGAAAATTCTCAGCCTATCTATATTGTAAAAAATGAGAATGCTAAGAGTAAGACCGAGCAACCATTTGATAAGGAGATTAGTGTGGACCTGCCAATCTCAGTAGTGGTTAGGAGTGATTGTCCAACACAAAGGGAAAAATGACAATGAAGGCAATTCAAAGAGCACCAGATTGTCACTCCCACCACAGGCCCAGAGTGCAAGAGCCCCACGGCACAGAGTAGCTTCACAAGAGGAACCACCAGTGCCTGTGGGACCTCAGTGCACCCTTCTTGAGCCACCTCACATTGCAGCCTCCCCTCCCAGCTTCTTGGGCACCCTCCTTGGCACAGCTCTGATTGGCCCTGGTACAGCATGGGCTGTTCCTGGGAGAACCATGGGGGCATGACTGCCTCCACCTAGATTTCAAAGGGCAGGACTTTTCTGGCAGAGCAGCAAGCTTGAGATTTCAGCCCCAGAGAGCAGTAGGGCCCAGGCAGAGAACCATCACGGGGGCAAGCCACCTAAAATGTTGGGGACCCAACCCATGCCTGGCAAAGCTCTGGGGGCAGGACTGATGCCTCAGTGTGTCCAGAAGGCAGGACGTCCCCTCCCACCCCACCCCCAGCTCCATTGTGTCTGGAAAGTAGGACCGGCACTCCAGTGAGCCTGAGCATTGAGCTAGTGGATTATTCTCCAGCCTTAAGATCTCATGGAGTTTGTTTTGTAATTTAGACTTAATTGAGACCTGTTAATCCTTTCTCCTTTCCTACTTCTCCCTTGTGGAATGATACTGTCTATCCTAGGCCCGTCCCACCATACTAGTTTGGAAGCACGTAACATGATGGTTTCACAGGTTCACAGTTGGAGAGTAATTTGTCTCAGGGTGAATTGTACTTTGAGTCTCACTCCCATCTGATTTAGATGGGATTTTAGACTACAAAGTTGAGGCTGGAACAAGTTAAGACTTTGGGCTATAGGGATGGAATGAATGTACTTTACATGTGAGAAGAACATGAGTGTGGTGGGGGGGTAAGGGGTGGAATGCCATGAGTTGAATATTTGTGTCCCCCTAAAATTGATATGTTAAATCCTAACTCCCAATGTGATGGTATTAAGAGGTGGGGCCTTTAGGGATGATTAGGTCATGAGGATGAAGCCTTTACAAATGGGACCAGTGCCCTTAACAAAAGATCCCAGAAAGCTCTCTGCTCTTTCCTCCCTCCCTGCAACTTGGAAGAAGGCTCTTGACAGAACCCAACCACACTGGCATGCTGAACTCAGACTTCTAACCTCTGAAACTATGAAAGATAAATTTCTGTTGTTTATAAGGCACCCAGTCTCTGGCACTTTGCTATAGCAGCGCAAGCCAACTAAGACACAGCTAATAGGGTAACACTCTCCAGAGTACGTGGCACATGGAAGACATTCACTAAATATTAGCTTCTTTTTCCATGGTAAGCTCCTTTTCATTTTTAGAGCTTTAAGATTTGGGATTTTTATAAAATTTGATGTGAATACTTTTGTATCAATTTTATTATTGTATCTTGATCCTAGACATCGAGGGAGGACACTGTGATGCATGTGCCAGCACTAGTTCTGGTCCTAATCCTAGATTCCTTATCTTAGTTCTTGAAAATTTCATATTTTTTCTCACATAATGCTTGTGGTTCGGTTAAATTATTTGGCCACCATGACTGTTCAAAGTCCTCAGAACATTTGTATTTTGATACAGAAAAAAGAAAATACGGAATACATATTAGATATCTACTGCTGCATTAAAAAATTACTCTGGTAGTGACTTAAACAACAACCACTCGTAATCTCACATAGTTTCGGAGACAGCAGCTTAGCTGAGTATGTCTAGCTCACAATATCTCAGGAGGATGCAGTCAAGGTGTGAGCTGGATCTGCAGTCATTTGAAGCCTTGACAGAGATGGGGGGTCTGCTTCCAAATTCACTCACATAACTGTTAGCAGGAGGCTTCAGTTTCTCGATAGCCGGACCTCTCCACAGGGCTGCTCATGGCATGATAGCTGGCTCTCTTCAAGTGAATGATCCAAGAGAGAGAGAAACCAAGATGGAAGCTACAGTGTCTTTTATAACCTAATTTCTGAAGTGACCTACCATCACTGCTGCCATATTCAGTTGGTCACACAGACCAACCCTCATACAAAGTGGGAGGGAACTACACAAGGGTGTAAAGTCCAGGAAGCAGGGATTGAAGCAGGCTATTTTGGAGGCCTGCTACTTCAAAGTCTTTTTTAGGAAGCTTTGTTGATGTCAGTTTCAGTTCTGGCTCTGTCAATTCAGAGCCATGTGAATTTGGGAAAGTTCTGTATCTCCTCCAAACCTCACTTGTCTCATTTATAGAATGAGAATACCAATTATACAGCACCTGCCTCATCTCACACAGTCAGATGGGTGAAGCTCCAAGCACACAAGTAAAGAGGAGAAACAAGACAAAAGAACAATAGCATCACAACCATGATGTCATCCTGAGGTAAAAGATAGTTGCTGACTACCAAAGATCAATGGAAAAATATTTCATCTAGTGAAATTTCTAGAACAAGAAAGCCAGGAATTTCAACATGACCAAAGGTTTACAAAATGTGCAACAATGATGGAATCAGCAGCCTGCAACATAATCAGGCTGTATGTAAGAAAAAAGAAAAAGTGGCCATCAAGCAACTACTCTAGACAGCAACATGGGCCCCCATTTGCAAATTCAGATCTGGATGATGGTTTAAAAGACAAAACCATCAAATATGAGTAATCTGTCACTGTAATGATTCCAACAAGCTGTAGCGAGTGTTGGTGGTATAGTGGTGAGCATATAGTTGGTGATATAGAGGTGGCATAGTGGAAGGTATAGTGCCTTCCAATAAGCTATAGCGCTATTGTGTAATAGTGCTCTCTTCTTGGACTTACTGTGCTTAGGGTTACCTGGCAATACTGTTTGTTACAGTGCAGTTTCTGGGTCAGTAGATTTGGAGTGGGTAGAGCTTCCACATTTCTAACAAATGTTCAAGTGATGTCATTGCTACTGCAAACCACATTTTGAGGAGCCAGGATATATACCTGGAAATATTAGGAATAATTGGGGCATCACTGCAGGGGCTGGAAGCCAAGTGCCACCTGGGAATCTCTACTCAAAATTTCAGAATCGTTTCTCTTCATCCTGGCTGCCAGCTACCCCTCAGCTAGTAAAGTGGAGAAACAAGTCCCTGTAGATTAGAATAACTCTTCAATCTTTACAAAACAGATTTAGAAAAGTAGGAAAAAATTAAAAGGCTAATCCTATATAAATAAAATCTGGTTTCAGAATAAAATGCTCACTCATACAGGGTAAATAGCTCCTTCAAGGCTAAATGGTTCCCTAAATTGAACTTCCTTTTTTTAATCTCCCATGTCCCTCCCGTCCTTGAAACTGCTTTGCCTCAAGGGAGTATTTGATTTCTTAGGAGTGCATCACATTTTATGATTCTTGATTCAATCTGAAGTTAAGCTAAATGTTTAAATGTGTCATAAATATTTAAATTAGACCCTCAAATTGTGTGTGTACACAGAAGCAAAGTATTCAAGTTGTTAACAGTGATTGATCCTGAGTAGATGTGAAGATTATAGGGAATTTAAATGTCCTTTTTCATATATTATTATGTATCCCATATTCTCTATAAGTAGTGGATGCTATTTTCATACAAACAAGTGTATAGTTACTGCATGTATATGCAAGTAATTTCTCTGGTCAAGCCATATAAGCATAATCAGATTTTGTTGTCTCCTGAGATCCAGAAATTAAGAATATTAATTGGCTTCTACAATGCTTTAGACACAATATTAGAAATGGGATAGTCACACACACACACACACACACACACACACACACACAGAGTCCCTGTTCTTGAAGAACTTACAGTCCAGTCAGTGCTATAAGCATCATAGGATGTGGGGGAAACATGGGAAGATACTTACATCAGTCAGGGCCACTCAAGAAAGTCTTGCAGAACAAATCAGAGTTTTCCAAACAGAAAAGCAAGGAGAGAACATCCCTGCTAAGGGAAGAGCATGAAAGACACCTTCACTGCCTAATTTTTCAGTCAGTCTGATTTTAAAGCGCATTATCCTCATTAACTGGTTAGTTAGTCCATGTCAAATCTCTGAGGGTTATTTCTGTGAACACTAAATTTGGTTGATTAGATCTTGATGTTAATGAGAACCTCATGTTAATTTGATGGCTTGCCAAAAGAATGTGCTAAGAGAAAGTAGAGTGAAGAACCCTAAAAGACTTTAATCACTAAACCCTATAAGGGAATTCTGAGACAGGTAGTTCCAGAAATTTATTCAATAGCTAGTCCCAAGAATTTACTCTCCACTGTTCCTGAGAGCCAGGTTTTTGAGAGTGTTTTCAGGAAAGTCATTTTTTCCTTCAGCCTTCTCATCCACAAACACATAACACACACAGGCACATACTCTCTCCATCACCAACACCAGCCAACATACACATATAACACTTCACATCATAGAAACCAACAGAAAGAAAATAAGCCAACATAAGTCAGTTCCACTGCTGAAGGGAAAAAAACAACTCAAAATTATGTTCCATGAATATTGGTAGAGCCTCTCTGGTTATCCCTTCCTTTATTCATTTATCCAACAAATGCCTATCAATACTAGGGGTTCAAATTTGACTGAGACGTGGTATTCACCCTCAAGAAGTTGCAAATCAAAGACCATGCACAGTGCAATATGTATGTGATGGATGGAGATGGAGAGGGTGTTAGGAGCACAGGCACAGTGCATGGTCTTCCTGGGAAGGAGTAGTCCTGGAAAGTTGTCTGCCTCACTGGCAAACTGCAGAGAACTAAAAATTGCTCAGTATGGCTGGAGCAAAGGGTGAATATGAAGGAGTGGCAGACAATAAAGCTGATAATATAGAAAGAAATGGGGTCATGAAAGGCCTTATACACTAAATGAAAGAATCTGAACTTTAGCCTTGAAAGCTGTGGGGAGCTATTGAAGGATTTTAAGCAAGAAAATGGCATGATTAAAAAGATCAATATCATACCAGTGGGTGGAGAACGGATTGAAGGGAGGCCACACTGGGGACAAGAAATGCAGTTAGGGGACTATTGAAGGATCTAGAGGCATTTAATGAATTCAAATTAGGGTAGTTGTGCAAATAAAGAGGAAGGGAAGAAATAATGAATAAGATCTTCACAATAAAATGAGTCACCAAGGATACTGACCCCAACTCCAGGTTCTGAGGTATTTAGTGTGGGGACAAAAATCACAGGGAGAACACTAATGTCAGAGAAGCTTTTAGTTAGAGTAAGAAGGTGAAAGGAAAGTTCGTGGAGAAGACTGAAAATGTAAGCCAATTTACATCTGGATTGGTGATAGACCATGAGTTCTGTAGGCCACCAGTGGAAAGTTCTGGAAGGTCACGGGGGCAAAGTTTGATGGAGCAGGTTAGGAGACATACAGGGAAGTTTGAAAATAAGCATTCACATAAAGATGGCTTATCTTGAAGTCTTGAACAGGAATGTGGTCTTGATGTGGTCGATCTCAGATGCTTGAAGGATGTGGTATATCCGTGTCAGCCAAACTTACTTGACCACGAAACATTTTTAAAACCATAATGTATTTCTGGAACATCAAAAGGAGTTCTTGAAATGTGAGGAGCTCTTTGATCAATGTAGGCATTTAAAAATGGTCTCAAGGACTCTTAAATACAGAGAACAAACTGAAGGTGGACAGGAGGGTGGGGGAGAGGGAAAATGGGTGATGGGCATTGAGGAGGGCACTTGTTGGGATGAGTACTAGGTGTTGTATGTAAGCCAATTTGACAATAAATTATATTTTTAAAAAATAGTCTCAAGGATAAATTAGTTGCTGCAAAAAATTATCAAAAATCTTTTCTATTGTTTTAGTGCCTAATAGAAAACAAACTAGAGGAATCAAATAATTTTTGTTTGTTTGTTTTAGTAAGAACAGAAAAGAAAACCTAAAGAAATGATACAGGTAGAGGTCTGGCCCTACACAGGGGTCCCCCTACCATATGCTCAGAAGTTTTCCTGATTCTCTATCCTGATTCTCTCTAGATAATTTCTCCCCGCAGGTTCCCAGACTTCTTCTCTGGTTGGTATCATCTTTCTAGTTCCCTCAAAGGAATCTAAAGCTGGAAAGTCAGGTATGAATTTAGAATGAGTGGACTTCTTTTGTACCTGAAGCTTATGGGGGAGTTGCAACCTCTAGGAGGAAGGATGTTTTCTAATGAATGTGAACAAATTTTTCTCCCAAATTTCATTCATATTTCTCCTTTAAGCAACCAGAGCATAATTAAATATCTTGAAATTCAGATTCTGAAAAAATATAAAAATGTTCTTTTAATCCTAAATTTTTCCTCATAAAAATAAGGTCAATGATGTATCACGTATTCTTTCCAAGGACATTGAAAGCTGTCATCACACTTTGCCCAAACATTTTTTTTATTACTCTCTAATGAAGTGTTGTGGTAAAGCAGATGAAAATCATGTCTCTGAATATGACCTTGGTGATTTACTCCCTAATTTATATTTACGGTATTCTAATTATCCCCCCCCCCTTTGCCTCAGTTGGCTGAAATTTTAGTATAAGAGAGAGAATCTGTGTTTGCTGGAACTATTGCTCCATCATCAGAAAATCTTCCTCTACCTTCCCCTTCTTTTTTCTGAGTATGTTTTCACTTCTTTGCCTTAACTTATGGTTCTTTACTTAGGACCCCATGTTCCCAGGAACCTCCATGTCAGCAGTTGGGATTAAGGTCTCCTTGCTCCCCACTGTCACTTCCAAACTATTCTTCCCCACTCTCTGCTTAAAAGATAATAATAAACCTTCTCTCAAGGAATGGTGAACACAAGGTTCAGAAAAGTGGTTGTCTTGGAGTGAGGTCAGCAGGTGAGCTCCAGACTTCTACTCAATATCCCAACTTTGAGGTTGCCTGTAGTGACTCCCTGGTGCTTCATGAACAAGTGAACAGTCCTCCACAAATGCATTCTTACTTTCCAGAAATGGAACAAAATTTTATCGAGCTGGGCAAATAAGAAGCCCAAGTAACTTCTCCCTTAGACCCTCATACAAACCATCGTGTTTTCCTGCTATATTTACTTCCTATAGATACCTTGAAACCATCTGCTGTCTTCTATCTCCACTGCCTCCACTAATGCATCTACCATCACCTCTAGCCTGGTCACATGCAATATTCCCTAGTCATTCTCTCCATAATCAAATCTAGAGCCCCTACCCAATCTACTCTCCATCCAGAGAGTATTCTTTTCAAAACACTAATCTGATCATGCCACTGTTTAAAGACCTTTCCATGGCTTCTAAACACATAGGATAGATAAAACCCATAATATTTGTCAAGGCCTTGCATTATCCTATGTCTATAATACTCTTACCCTATGGGCTCCAGTCACACGGACCGTTTTTTATGGTCCTGGACATGCTACATGCCCAGTCACCATTCTGACTACTACCTCTGTATGAATGCAAGAACATTTTTCCCAACTCGCTCTCTCTCCCCCAGACCCCAAACTCCAGTCTATCACCCCTCTGCTTATACCATGATTTTCACTTTATCAAACTCTACTTTTTATTCAAGTCTCAGATTCAAAGCCCCCATTTCCTCAGGAAATCTTTGAGGTCCATGGGTAGATGAGGTTCACTTCTTATATGATCCAAAGCATGCTTTTTTTTGCCTCCAGAACTACATAATTAAATTAATTACTGTCTCCTTTAATAGACTGTAATTTCCATGGGAGCAGGAATCACATTTAGTTTTGCTTAGCTTAGCCCTTGGGACATAGCAGGTTTTCAATCAAAATGTGTTGAATTGTATAGGATAGTATCTTAATTAGCTTTTGCTTCATAACAAACAGCCAAATATATCTTCGAGCCTTACAACATAAGCATCTTTTTTCTCACATTCATGGGTCTGCAGGTTGATTCCAGTTCATACTCTAGGGTCTGCAAATAATCTAGTGGAGGCTCAGCTGAGTGGTTCTGCCTTAGGCTATAGTTCAACTGTGCTTGGCTTTAGGCTAAATACTGCCTTCAAGTCAGCTTTATGTTTTCCTCAGGACATGATCTCATGGCAAAGGCAGAAGCACAAGATCCAAGCCAAACCACACAAACACACTTATGGCCTCTATTCATATCAGGTCCACTAGCATTCCTTGGCCTAAACAAGGGATATGGGCAAACCCAACATTGATGGCACAGAGAAATATATTTCATCCAAAGGTAGGGGAGGAAGGGAGTGACTATTTGCTGGGCAATAATTCAAACTATAATATATGGATACAAAACTCACTGTAATTCAATTTAGAAAGTGTTAGATGACATAAATGACATATTAATAATGGCCTGTGTAACTCAGGAGAGATAAAAAGCCAGAGCATCATAAAGAAAAAAGTTTTTATGAAAGAAGTTTCATTTAACGTAGGCCTCGAATAATGAAAGGATTTAAACTTGAAGACACAGAGCTACCTAGACATCTCAAGTGGGTGAAATATTGAAAGTAAAGGCCTAGAGAGAGGAATGTGTAGAACATTTAAATAGTTGTGTGGCTAGAACACAGAGTACCTGCAGGGCAGTAAAAAGAGAAAGCTAACAGTGATTTAATTGGCAATGCTTACAGTCAGGAATGGTGTTAAACAGTGGAGTAACATGTTCAGGGCTGGGCTTTGGGACTATCAATTTGTAGCAATGAATGGGACATACTAAGGGCAAAAATCGAATGGAGGAAAATCCATTAGCAAATTCTTCAGATGTTTGTGAAAGCATGACAATTGCTTGATCCAGAAAAATATCAGCAAGAACTTAGCAATTAGCTGGCTGTGGAGAGTCAAAAGAGAAAAAAAAAATCAAAGATGATTGGGATTTTTTAACTTAATAGACCTGGAAAAGGGTAATATAATCATCTGAAATAAAAAACCACAAGAAGAAATATTTAGAAAAGATGATTCACTAGTTTTAGATATGTTTTTCTTGATACATTAGCATGAACATCCAGATAAAACTGACAGGTGTGGAGCTTAAAACTGAGACTAAGGCTGGGGCGCCTGGGTGGCTCAGTTGGTTATATGTCAGACTCTTGATTTCAGCTCAGGTCATGATCTCACAGTTCGTGAGTTTGAGCCACATGTCAGGGTCTTGCTGACAGTGTGGAGCCTGTTTGGGATTCTCCCTCTCCATCTTTCTCGGTCCCTCCCCCACTTGCACTTTCTCTCTCAAAATAAATAAAAAACTTAAAAAAAAGTGAGACTAAGGCTGAAGACAGGTATTCACTCATCCATTCAAGAACCATTTATTACTATAATCTTTTCAGAGGTTGCGCTCATCCTGTTCACATTGTATGCCTATTATCTATCAGGTTCCTGGTTTAGTGCAGACTCCTGGAACATACTGACTGAATGAATGCTAGGCAATGGACCTACAATGGCAAAGAAGGTACAGACCGTGCTTTTGGTAAGTTCACAGTCTAGATTTGGGAGTTATCATAGTAAAAGTTATGACTGAGGCTATGAGAAGAAATAAAATTGCCTAGAATCCTTTACCCAACCTTAACTGCCCAAAAGCAAACTCTTGGTAAATATGAACATGCAGGGGTGGAGGAGAAGAATAAGGTAAAAGTTGGAGCCACACAATGAGTAATTACAGAAAAGAAGAAAACCAAAATAACCAAGTCTCACAGAAGCTAAGGTAAGAGAAAATTGCCTTAATGTCATAGAGGTAAAGACTAACAGAATTTCCAATAGGATGAAAAATACAAACATGTTATTTGACTTGGCAACAGCAGGTCCATGATGTTTTGAGATACTGAACAGTTGGGGTAGAAACCAGATAGCAAAAACTTCAGTAAACAATAAGTGCTATATGAGTGGGAAGTGCAGTCTAAACTTTTTTTTTAACTCAGGAGGTTCTTAATTATTGAATTAAGATAACTCATAACCATGCATGAATGACTAATGTCCTTCTTTGATTGTCCCCTATTCAGTTATTCCACAACCTATGCCAGGTAAATCCTTACCTCTAGTCATGTTACTTTCTTTGTCAAAAAACTTCCATTGGTCATTACCTCTTGAACTAATTCCTAGATAATTTCTTTGGCTCTAGTCCAAGGTGCCAAACCTATATTTAAGGTATTTTCATCCAGGTCCTTTCCTTATAATATGTATTCTACACTCCATGCATTTTGAACAATATTCTATCCACTCCTTTAATTAAACACACACACACACACACGCGCGCGCGCACACACACACACACATTTCTCACCTAGGTGACTGCTCACATACATCTGTCTGCTTACATCGCCTTGTTCTTACAATCTTGCCTGCCCCCAAGGCAACTGATCCATGAAGCCTTTGTTAGTCTCCTGAAGCAACTTTTTCTCTTTTCTCTTTTCTCTTTTCTGAAAGATGCAAATACAAAAAGAGTGAACACACAGAGGCAAATAAGTATAAACATAATAGATAGACATAGTAGAGGTTTTTAAAATAATAAACAGGGGCACCTGGGTGGCTTAGTCGGTTAAGCATCCGACTTCAGCTCAGGTCATGATCTCACAATTTGTGAGTTCGAGCCTTGCATCGGACTCTGTGCTGACAGCTCAGAGCCTGGAGCCTGCTTTGGATTCTATGTCTCCCTCTCTCTCTCTGCCCTCCCCTGCTTGCACTCTGTCTCTCAAATATAAATAATGTTAAAAAAATAAAAAATAAATTAAAAAAATAAAATAATAAACAGATAATTCAAACAATTCTATTAAAAAAGGAATAATCTAGATTAAATGGACAAAGAATATGTTCTCTACCAGAAAATAAAATGCCAAAATTTGATGCAAGAATATATAGATCCCTAAAATGCAGGTTACAAAGCAATTAACCTCAGACCCAGAGGGTTTCAGGTAAGGCTTACAAAACTATCAATGAATAGGTAACTCTGTATTATACCAACATAATTTTAAACTTGGTTGAGGAGGAAGTTGCCTAATAGATTTTAGGATGCTAACATAGTTTTGATTCCAGTATTAGTTTGTGACTGTATAAGAAAAGAAAATTATACAACCATTTCACTTATGAACATAGATGCCAAAATTCATAATAGCATAATAGCCTACCAACTTCACTAGTGTATCTGAAAATAACAATCAGGTAAAGTTTAACCCATGATTGAAAAAAATCATTGAATAACAGAAAAGTCTACCAATTATAGCTCACCAAATCAATGAATGCAAACTGAAAAATCATGTAATGTCTCCAATGATACAGAACAATATTTGACATTATTAATTAAAAACGAAAGGAAAAAATCTCCTGAGACTAAGACTAGAAACTTGGAACTGTCTCTTTTTTAAATTAACTTATTTATTTTGAGAGAGAGAGAGAGCAGGGGAGGAGCAGAGAGAGAAGGAGAGGAGATCCCAAGCAGGCTCCCCGCTGTCAGCACAGAGCCTGATGCAGGGCTCAAACTCACAAACCATGATATCATGACCTGAGCCAAAACCAAGAGTTGGAATGCATAACCAAGTGAGCAAACAGGTACCCAAAAACTTGGAATTTTCTTAGTTTCCTAAGGCCTGACCACCAAAATTCTAGACCAATATAAACAACCATCTATTAGAGCAATTTTATGTATTTATATATTTATTTATTTATGTGTTTATTTATTTATTTATATTATCTGAGAGAGAGAGAGAGAGAGAGAGAGCAAGCAGGGGTGAGGGGCAGAGAGAGAGAAAGAATCTTAAGCAGGCTCCACCCTCAGTGGGGAGCCTAATGTGGGGCTCAATCTCATGACAGTGAGATCATGACCTGAGCCAAAATCAAGAGTCAGATGCTTAACCAACTGAGTCACCCAGGTACCCCAATAGCAGTTTAAATAAATAATCAAATTTGAAAAATCAAAAGCTTTCTTTCTCACCAGTAGTTATCAACTACAAAATGAAGATCCATTCATCATAGTAATGTGAACTGTAATTAACCTTACAAGGAATGCATAAGAACTTTATGGAGGAGATACTACATGTTCATGGTTGGGTGACTCAACATCTGTAATTTCAAGGTCATCTCAACCACAATTCTAGTCAGATGTTTTTACTACTTTTCTGGGACTTTTCACATTTTCTCACTTGCATCACATTTATATGTATATTTGTCTTATTCACTCTGCTAAGCCCTAGCCCTAGTCATCTGAGGATAATAATGTCTTTTTCATTTTTAAAAATTGCTCAGAGCCCCTAATAACACCAAGTGTTATATGAGAGGTACTTTACAGAAATATATGTTGAGGAAGGGGAGGAAAAATATTTTGAAGATATATTTTCAATTTTTCATGATTTGTCCTAGAAAGAGTTCTTAAAATAAGTTGATAAAGTAGCACTTCAAGGTTGAATGGCTTCTCAGTTTCTTTTCCTATAGTTTTTAATGTTATCATGGACTATATCTTAAACTAGCCAAAGTGCTGGTAAAAGTTTGGCATATTGCAGCACATGGCTGGCTTAGTCGGTTAAGTTTCAGGCTCTTGATTTCGGCTCAGGTCATGATCTCATGCTTCCTGAGCTTGAGCTCCATGTTAGGCTCTGTGCTGACAGCATGGAGCCTACTTGGGACTCTCTCTCTCTCTCTCTCTCTCTCTCTCTCTCTATCTCTATCTCTCTCTCTGCCTCTACTTTGCTCACACTCTTTCTCTATCAAAATAAATAAATAAACTTAAAAAAAGTTTGGCATATTGATATTTATATATCACCAAATTTTAAAAGAGATATTTCACCAAAAGTTTCATATTGATTTCTGGTCCAGTGTTCCTTTGGGTTCTCAGGCACTAGCTATTTTCTTATAATAGAAACTTTTGGGAAATTACTATATATCATTTTTAAAAATTAGATATATTTCCATTCCTTCTCCTTTTCACAAAAAAAACCCACACTCATCTATTTTGTTTCTATATTACTTATCTGTGTCTCTTTAAATAGCATGCATCTGTCAAATTACTAGCTTGTATAATGTCCAAATATTTCTTCAATAAAAATAGAATCATAACAGTCACCCAAATTGTCAATGGTGCAAAGGTTATATCTATTCTATGATAATTTTAAATTGTCAGGACATTTATGAGCCTGTAGACTCATAAATATTGGAACATGAAATTGAAATTGATCTGAAAAATTAGATGAGGACAAAGAGAGGGTAAGTGACTTTCTTATAGTCACAAAGAAGTTGGTGAAAGAAAATACAGCAATCAATCAATCCATCAGCTACTTGTTTACTGCCCATCTTTTTTGTTCTTATCACTATGCCATTATTCCCAGTAGAGTAAATAGGAGCAAATTCATATAGAACAGCCAGACCTGCACAAAATTGTGAGGTCAGTAATGTTTTCCTTTCTTATCAGTTCTTCGCTTTCTGGATATTTTTACCTTGGAACCATTACTTACATTTGTGAGTTTTTACCTTACATGTACATTGGAAATAGTGCCTATTCATAAAGCTTTTGGAAAGACTAAATGATAAAGGCAAATCTCTGCTTCGTGACCTAACTATACTGGCTGAAGAAAAGCATTTTTTCCTCCTTCCTCAATTTAAAACAGTATGGTTTCCTAGCTTCTACTTCTAGAAAAATAGGAAAAATATCTCTTGACCTGACTTACTCTTTGACAAAACTAATTATCACCATTTTTCAAAAATCTGTTATTTTATTCTAAAATAAAAATCATGTTTGACCACATAAAAGAAACTATGGATGGCTCATTTTTATAAACTTGTTCTTCGTGTCTATATATCATACTAAAAATAATTATATATATCCTAAAATTTGACACACTGACTTTGTTGCATATATACTGCATTAAAAAGGAAAGGTACAGTAGAAAGAGCACTAGATTAGGAGTCAGGAAACCTTGCCTCTAATGCTGGCTCTGCCATTATTTAGTCATTTAGGATAAATCACTTAATCTCCCTGACTCTCCTCTTCTTCAAACTCAAGGAGTTGAATGAGGTGATATCTGAGGTCCTTCACCCCAGAAAAGTCTGTTTCTCAGCACTTTTACAGATGCTCAGTCTTCCTGAGATTTTCTCCTTCCCCCATCTACCTTTAACTTACCCAAAAACTACCAAGAACCTTATCACTTCTCAGAGTTTTGCTCTTGAAAATTGGACACATAGCTTAAAATTCAGTAAGGGAACATGAAAGCATAAGTTATGGTTACACAAATGCTCAGATGTATGTAGAAAAATATTAGTCTTATCTCATCTGAATTGTAAGAATTTCATAGTAGTTTCATTTAAAATACGTGTTAGAGAGAAATAAAAAAATTTAAAGGATAAAAGTACTTGCCTTTTACATTCAGTGAATGGAAAAGACTTAAGCATTTATCTAAGTTGATAGTAGACATAATTACAGCACTACATCTTCAACATTCAAAACTTGACAAATTATAGATAATAAGATGCTTGAGATATCTTAAATTTTTAAAAATTCCCCAGAGTGATATTCTCTGAAGCCATGTTTACCTACTACTAACCAACCACAGTTACCTAGAGAGAACACTTTTCATTCATTTCATTCATTTACCCACAACCTCATCTATTCAAAACCAATTTAAAAAAATTGAATCCTCTGCCTGTACACTGGATTCCAATTCTTTTTACCTACTCAAGGAAATTGCTGCTGCAGTTGTTCCCTAACCCATATAACTCTGTCCTTTTCCCTGAACATTTCCTATCTATATAAAAATACTATAATTTCTCCCATTAAAAAATAAACCCTTTTGACCTCACATCCCTTCTAGCCACTCTTCTTATAGAAAATTTTTTTTCAAAACAGTTGCCTATATTTCTTAGCTCCCATTATTCTCCTTCATTCTTCCTTGAATCCTACCCAACCAGGCTTTTGCCACCACTACTTTACCCAAAATAGCTTTTGTCAAGGACAACAGTTGCCTTCAGGCTATTAAACTCAATAGTCAAGTCTCAGTTCTCATTTTAGTTGACATATCAGCAGCACACAATAGAGATGATCCCTTCCTTTTCCTGGAAACAGTTCCTTCATTTCACTTCCAGCATAACTGTAATAAAAACAATAATAATGACTAACACAGGCTAGCACTGCTCCATTTTGTAGTTCACCTGCATTTACCATGATCCCTCTGGTTTTTCATAAAGTCTATATAGATGAATTCAAATTTGATATGGTGAAGACGGCTACTCCCTCATCTTTGTATTAGTCTTCAGTAGAAGTCCTGCCATTCCTCCTGGGGTGGAGTACTGTGGCAGTACCCTGGTTTACTACCTTCACCCAAGTATAGGGTGGGAGTTGGTTAGGTTTGGGGAATGGAGAGTACAATTTCAGAGGTTTCCACTTGTTTTTCCTATCAGAATGGTTCTCACTGCACAGGCGAGGAAACCAAAGTGATGATTCTGCAAGTGGCTGAGTGTAGCCACCATGATTAGATTCTCAAGAACTTAAGAAAGGACCACAGAAGGGTTGTGAATTTGACCTGCTGTAAGTTGACAATGGGCCAGGATTCCATCTGTTTCTTGGCCCTCACAGTTAGCATTTCTAATAAGGAATCCATGACAGAGTGACACAAGGCATCTGGCATTCCCCAACACTAGTGTAAGGTGTATTGGTAAATGGCCATAGAGCCCTTTGGTAATAAACTGGTAAACAGCTTCTGGAAATACTTGTTGAAGAAATACATAGTTCGTCCTCAAGGACACTGGCCTTTTCTCTTCAGTCAATAGGCTCAGGTCTGGAAAATAGGTAGGGATGATTTTTTTTCTATTGCACCAGTTGACTTCAATCTTTTACTTGCAAGATCTTAATATTTGGTTATATAATTCAAGCTCGTTGGCTGCCCAACTCTATTGTCCTTAAGAAACCATGCACCATCAGCCATTGTCACAGATCCTGTACATAGATTCCATGGTTGTTATCCAACTGAGCTTCCCATTTCAGTAATTATGACCACCCTACCTCTGGTGGTTAAGCCCACCATTGAGCCTCCTCTATTCTAGAATCCTATCACTCCCATTAATACTCAGTTAATTCCATAGTAACAACTCTTGTATCAACTTGCTTACAGAGGACAGCCATCAGTGATGCCAATGTCCTCCTTACCAGTGCATTCTTCATTACTTAAGTGAAGGAAGTGTCATCTGCATACAACAGGGGAACATAGCTGTTTTAGGTAATAAATTTATTCTAACTTGGCCACTCTTTTGAGCTTCTGATCCCTTGCTCAATTGTCTACCAAGGCACTTACAGTGTCTCCATCTCATTTACTATGTGATCATTATCTCCATGGTTTCAAGAAGACATCCAAGCAGTATATTAGGACCAGATCCAGGCATTATTGGTTGTATGTTAAACCCTGAGTTATAAGAAAGCATCTCCATAGAAATAAACTCTTCCTTACCAAGTTTTATGTTTTACCCCCACCACCATCCTACACTATTCCCATACTCTTCCCCCAGCTCTTATCAGTTATTAGCCATGTACCTCAGTTCTTTAATTAATAATTCACTTCTTCCAATAGCAGAGACTATACTTCTCTTCTGCTTCCATGCTAAGACTTGACCCTACTTATTGGGCCAGGAACAATGAGAAAAGGTGTAAGCATATCTTGAGGAAGGCAAGCATCATTTCTGAGAGTCTTCAGGTGAAGCCTTTGCACAGCTTCCAAGTGATAGAAGCTGCCAGTCAGAGAGAAGCACTGCTTCTGCAGAACTTTAGGGTTCCTGAAAAACTTCTAACAGCAATACTACAATGTTCCAGTATTACCACCATCCCAAACAGTATCACCAATGGGATCTTTCTTTTATCAGAGAATGATCAAGTTACAGACTCTCATTCTAAGGGCCTGTTTTCTAAGACTACTTGTGCTACCAACTGTTTTACATTGGGTTTCCTAAAAAGCAAGCAAGCCCCAAGTCAAGAATCTGGGTATAAGTAATTTCCCTGGGAAGTAATTCCAGGAAGCATGGGAAGGGAATATGGAATTGTGAAAGGGAATGAATGGAGGAAAGCCAATACACAGAATGTCAGAGAGCAGGTTATCATGGTGAGTGACTGATATTCTCTGAGAAACTGTAGAACATACCTCAGAATTGCATCACCAACAGGCAATGAAGTTATCCACAAACTCCTGACTCTCTCCATTTTTTTGGTTGCTCTGAGAGGAGTTAACCCTCTACCTCATTCAGGCACAGGTCAGACATGATTCCTCAGCTAGTTAGGCAGAAATAATGGGTTTGTATTGCCCATAGTAGCTGTACGTGAGATCCATGTAGGCCAAGGAAATGTGAGCAAGGTAGTGACAGTATCCACTATGCTACTGTGTACTGAAAACCCATCTCTAAAAGAAGGTACCAGTTACACTTTTAATACACATAAAAAAAACTTTTATTATTTGTTAAATGTTTTTCCATGTCCTACCTAAAAATCTTATTGTATTCCACTAGTACACTCCCCAGATTGGAAAAGATTATAATGAACAACCATTGAAGAATTGTGATTATGGACATAGTTACATATAGATATAGATAATTTATATTATATACAGTATGTATATAATTTTATATCAATATGATAACTCTGTAATAGAGATTGAAAGGAAGAAAGACATGTATATGTATATGTATATGTATATTTATGGAAACCAGTGGGAGACTATTATAATCTTCAGAGCATTAACCAAGGCAGTAGCTATGGATGGAATGGAGAAGGGGACAGATCTTAATGAGAATTTATTAGAACTTGTTGACTGATAGAAAAAGAGAATTAGAAGAGTGGATGAATTAAAAACATAGTCAATATATTTTCCCTTCTTTTATATATGCATGTGAAATACTTAACAGCAATCAAGTTAAAGAGGAATTACAGATAACTTCAGAAAAATCTGGTAGAAATTCTTCCTACTGAATTTTAAACTAACTCCATAGGGTGATTTAGATACTCTCCAAAGTTTGAGAACCACTGCCCAATACAATACTACTAGATTCCTTATGAGATTTGAGTGTCGTTAACTGGCTTATAGGTAACAATTCCCAGAATATCATTCACTTTAGGTTAACATTTTCTATATAGAAATTTATAGTCTTATTAGCATGAATCAAAAGTTTAACTGTATGCCTATCATACTTCCACTAACTCTTTGGCAAAAAGCCAAATGGCTCGTTAACTATTGTCAGACAGCATTCTGAGTAGAACTTTATAGCAAAAGGGGATGAACTGAGAAGAGCATTGCATGATTCTAATCCAAATGCCAAAACCTAAGTGCTCCCTACTCTGTTTCTAGTAAGCAATGAATGACTATCACCTGAGGCAGCTCCAGAATAAAACAGGATGGATTTACAATTGGCCATTCAAACTTATTAATTGCCCCAAATTAAATTCACAATATGGTACAACCTGGTTGCCATGGCACTAACACAAACCAGACACATTCTTTCCACTTGAGAGACTGATTAGTGCACCATTCAACAGGGGACTACAACTCTTCCAACTTTGTGTGACAATTTCTCATAGCAAATAGTTTGTAACAAAAAGATGCCACCTCTTCTCTAGCTTCCTAATGATTAAGAAGGTTACAACCAATATCCTTACATTTAAGCAGAAAAAGAAGTGTATGAGAGAAGTTATTGATAGTTTAGGGATAGAATGATGGTAAAATATATATCCTAGAAAGATCTTCAAGAAGAGTAAAAAAATGTTTATTTCTGAATGATTTAGTATAGCCTTAATTCATTCAACAAATATTTATGGAGTGTCTATTTTATATATGACTGGCACATTCTGACTGGCATTCTATGAATGCTGGGAATATAGCAGTGAATAAAACAAAGTGTGTCTGATGAACACAATGGTGGTAAATATTTAACAACCAGTTCTTCAGCATGAAAAGCTCTCATTTACAGACCTCACTGATTTCCATGGTGCAAGTACTCCCACAATGGTCAATTTCAAGCTACCTACATGATGTCACTGAGGAGCTGGGAAGTGACACAATCAACTTTCATGAGCCAGTAGGAGGCCGTTCCAACACCTGTACAGAACATAGGCACAATGGGGTTCTCTTCTAAAAAGAGACTGGTTGAATTGTGTTGAAATTTAAGTTTTGGGGGGTGCCTGGATGGCTCAGTCAGTTAAGTGGCTGCTTCTTGATTTCAGTTCAGGTCATGATCTTGTAGTTTGTGAGTTTGAGCCGTGCATCAGGCTCTGCAGTGACAGCATGGAGCCTGCCTGAGAGTGTCTCTCTTCCTTTCTCTCTGCCCCTCCCCTGCTCACACTCTCATGTATGCTCTCTCTCTCAAATATAAATAAATAAAACATTTTTTAAAAAGGAAATATAAGTTTTGAGAAACACTATATCCTTTTCTTCTCTTAGAGGTTGTCCAAACATATTATCCCAATAATGAGTCCTATAGTGAAAACTTATTTAGAATTACCTACCCAGTGTTTCCTAAAATGACTTGACCACAAAACTATCTTACCAGCCTGGGTCATCTTTCAACTGTATAATCAGATCCTGAGGAGTTAAAAAGTTGGTGTGTATGACTTAGAAGTACTTAAATGTAAGGATCTCAAAATCGCCAAGACAGGTAGAGGCAGGTACATCTTCACACAGTTTGGAGTGGCAACATGTTCTGAAGAGATTATGTATTCTAAATGCATGTAATAGTTGTTCCTGTATCATTTGATTCTCATTACCAAGACTTGTTTTAGTCACCACTTACATATCTATTTTTCAGTCACTCAGGGAACGGTCAGATAATGTCTTCTTTTACGGATTCTCCTGAATTCTTCCTTGATCATGCATTTAAGGCTGATGGGATAAAAAAGGTGAAAGTCAAACTAACCCAGTAATTTTATTTGATAATAACTTGACAATTTAGGCTTTAGAAATATTGATTAAAATACCATGATTGGATGAATAACTTAGCTTTTTTCCAGACCAACATAGGTAACTGAGAAATTGTGATAAGTCACTTACACTTTTATAAGAAATAAAATTATGGAGATCCATTTGAACACTGGTATTTTTTTTTCTTCATCCAAGACAAAACTGAAACCCTGAGCAATTAAGTAAATTAGAAAATATCTAGTATCAATTTTGTGCGGCAGGTTTAAAACATGTACAATTCTGAAAACCCATATTGTAACAAATAATGAAGTTTTTCCCTTTGAAGTTTTAGGAAAATTCCAAAGTGGTGAAAGCCTCCTGGGGGAAAAAAAAGTCTATCCAACTATCAATCTATCTACCTAGTTACCTACCTACCTACCTGAGTTTTGCTATGGAATCAGGATGCTAGAAGATACAATGTGTTTAAATGTACTCACAAAAATACTTCTAGACATTCTAAAAAGAACTAATTTTTCCGTAAATGTGTTCTCTGTAGAAAACTGTCATAAATATTACTTAAGAAAATTGTAGTGATTAAGCCTTGGACTCCGGAAAGTGAAGTTTCAAGAACAGCCTAGATAAATGATACAACTTGAGGCTAAATCAAATAATTCAGTAAATTTTTACCAAGAACATACTACAAAAGAGGTTTTTGCTTGTGGTAAAGTGAAAATCAGTACCTACACGTCAAGAGTTCATTTGGCAGAAGCTAAAGTCATTTAAAATATTTTGATGGTAATTTCCCAAGAGGAACATTAACTATGAAATAAATATTTGCCATGGAAAATAGAAGAATCAGCTAATAACCTAAACATAATTTTGGCTAAATGAAAGACCATCCATGCAAATTTGGTTTTATCAACACTGGTGAGTTTAAGCTGGAAGGTTAAATTATTAACTCCATTCACTCAGTTTCTCTTAACTTATGAAACAAAATCACTGCCTGGGGAAAAAAAAAACCTAGCAAATATTGTTGTAGACTGTTGACCTCATCCTTTTGGTGATGACAGTTACTTTGCTAAAATATTTTGAAGCAATTGGCCGTGGCCTTAAATTCTGGTTAGAAGGCTTTTTGTTGTGAAATAGATGAATTTGAATGAAATATTGCTCTTATGCTTTCTTTTTTCCATTTCTTATACAAGTGAAATTTATTACCTATTATCCTCTCTGGTTGCTTGGATGAAATGTCTCCTTAAGATTGCTAATATTAGTAGCAACAACAGCTGGTGAGTCTAATTTGCATTTAAATGAACAATTCACAACTATGTCCTTTGAGTCCCAGGATGCTGCTGATAGATTCTCTAAGCACATATGCAGTAGTAGTTGCAAGATGGATATGAAGTCAACAACGCTGTCTAAAAGCTGCATCTGCTAATGCATCAGTCACTCTATGAAGGGCTACTGATATACTCACCATTATTTTGAAAAAACAGTCATCCCAAATCTAATCTCACATCTCCATGCCAGGCCAACTCCTTCTAATATTTTGGGCTGTTCAAGGCTGGATTCCAGCAAGACTAGAATTGGGCTGAGTTATTTTATCAAATAAAAGAACTACCAAAAATCTTCTATCCCTGGTCAAACCATGAAACATATGATTATAATGTAGCTTTGTCCCCATGGGTCCAAAAAGTTTTAGGGAAGTTTGTACCAGCTGGTTAGCATTGTTTATTGATAACAGTGAGACTGATGATTTGTACCTAATCTTCATGGGACCCTTCTGTCATTGGTGATGCCACTAGTGACAGTCAAACAGGTTTCAATTGCTAAAGAACATTCCTAGGACCCAAAGTGACAGTGTTTTCAAATCTACAGTTTTGCAAGAAAAGCATACAGTATCAACAGCATTGGTGGTGATTACACAGCAAGAACGTAGCTACATGATATAAAATACCATAACCAAGATTCCACTTCTTGATTCTGAGATGTCCAGTATGCATGTCAGTGGTTCTTGATCTAAAGGAACAATTGCATCCATCTAGCCTTTTACAAAGATGGGAAAATTGAGGCTCCTACTGGCCACTGTGGACTACTAATATGAGATAGGTTTGGACTATGTATTAAAGTAAGATATTTTTACTTTAATGCTGTTGCTATATTGTATTCTTTTTTAACAAAACCTAGATTTGAAAACACTATCACTTTGAGTCCTGGGAATGTTCTTTAGCAATTGAAACCTGTTTGACTGTCACTATTAATGCAAAAGCTATATTATCTCTCCTTTTTAAAAAATGTTTATTTATTTATTTTGAGAAAGAGAGAGCAGGGGAGGGACAGAGAGAGAAAGAGAGAGAATCCCTAGTAGGCTCTGTGCTGTCAGTGTCAGCTGATGTGGGGTTTGATCCCATAAACCGTGAGACCATGACCTGAGTTGAAATCAAGAGTCAGCTGTTCAACTGACTGAGCCACCAGGCACCCCTAATCTCTCCTTTTAATAATGACCTTTAAAGAGAATTACAATGGAGTGCCTGGGTGGCTCAGTCGGTTAAGTGTCCGACTTTGGCTCACACGGTTCGTGGGTTCCAGCCCCGAGTTGGGCTCTGTGCTGACAGCTAGCTCAGAGCCTGGGGGCCTGTCTTTGGATTCTGTGTCTTCCTCTCTCTCTGACCCTCCCCTGCTCACACTGTCTCTCTTTCTCTCTCAAAAACAAAACACTAAAAAAAATATTTAAAGAGAATTACCTTTTCAGGATTATAAATGGTAATTTCCCATTGCTCTGTATGTACATGTGTGCGCATGTGTGTGTGTGTGTTTGTGTGTGTGTGTGACTTGTATTAACTTTTCATTTTACTAAACTTGGACACATTTGATGGTGGAAATAAATAATCTGTAATTTTTCTGAAAATAAGTTGTGAATTTTTCACCGTCAGCTGTTAAGGATTCTAATTTTGGTACTTATCAAGCAGAATAAACCTTGTCATGTACAGCAACCAATGTTTATTTGTCACCATATCTAGAATTAAAACACCAGATCCTTTATAGAAATATGTGTAAAATAAATATATTTTGCATAAAAGTTAATAGATTTTTTTTCAGTTCTATGTTTAGGTTACTTCTGTACCTAAAAATGAGGATTTTTTAAAAATTAAAATGATCTAAAAAGTTGTTCTGAGGCTCTTATATTTGTCATATATGTATCTCTATTTAGACTGAATTGGCACAAGGCAAATGGGTAAATAGATGATGGATAAATAGATAGAAAGGTAATGAGGAAAAAAAAGAATAGACCAGAGAGACAGTATTTTGTGATACATGCATAAAACAAAAACTGTCATTTCCTGAAATCCAATTAAACTATTGTGAAGCTGAGAAAAAAAAAGTCACTCAAGATCTGAGTATAAATAAACAATTAAGCCACTTACTACATATTTCACCACCATTTTCCATCTCATCGAGGATGGATTCACTACAAATTTTCAGGAGTAAAACTTATTTCCTGGACTATTACCAACCCTGATATTCTACTGGGAAAAACTGAGAATAAGAGTAAAGTAAATAGAGTCAGTTCTTCTATAAGGCTTATTTTGAATGCAAATCTGTTCCAAGGTAACTGACATATTAGCAAACAATTTGAGTATAATATGAATTTTATATCTGTTTGTGCATGATTTTATCTACAGAAAACACAACATAAAGCAAATAAAACAAAAGAAAACAAAACAAACAAACACCCAAACCCGCATCCAGTTGACCTGAGACAAGTCAAATGCACCAAATGCATATAAAACCAGACCTTGGACATTTACTAAGGACCTCAGCTAATGGGTGTGACTCAGTTAATGGGTGTTCTTTTGCATTTGTAAACTGTCTATTTAAAAGAAAAATCTATTCATTGTCCTAGATATGTCTAAATGGTTCAAAATGCCAACTTGTGCACGCAGAAGGAGACCTTGAGGATAGAAGAGAAGCTTGAAATGATAAAGCATTTTGACAGAAATCAGAGAACATGTGATATTTCCCAAGAGACAACACAAGAAAATAAAAGAAAAACCTATGCTTGGAACAACTTCAATAATTAGGCCTCAAGAAGCGGAAGACATAGAACGATTGTTAAACATAGGGATTGAAGACCACATAGGAAGAAAATCAGAAAACAGAAACAATCTTTTTCATAATCAAAGAGAAAACACTTTTTCTAAGCTTTTTTCCCCCACAACCCTCAGCTAGGATGTAAAGATTTCTGATCAGAGCAGGGATCCCTTAAGATTGTTTTCCTGTCATTTTCTCCCAATCATCCAAATATGAAAATTCCATTTAAAAAAGAGAGAGAGAAAATGCTGTCTATATACATAGATGTTATACAGAAATCACCAAACCCAGAAAGTGACTCCCTTTAGACCAAACACTACTTTGAGTGGTATGTTCAGTGGATTTAAACATGGCTTGAATTTCCAAAGTTGTTGGCTGTTAGATCAAGCCATAAGTTACAAATAAGAAAACCTCAAAAAAAGTTTCGAAGGCAGAAAAACATGCCCTAGTATTAAGGTTGTGAACATAAAAATTCAGGTCCTGGGGCACCTGGGGCATCTGACTCTTGATTTCAGTTCAAGTCATGATCTCACAGTTTGTGAGTTCAAGCCCTGCATCAGGCTCTGCTTAGGATCCTCTCTCTCTCTCTGTTCGTCCCCTGCTCTCTGCTCTTTCTCTCTCTCTCTCTCTCTCTCTCTCTCTCCCTCCCTCAAAACAAACAAACAAACATTAAAAAAATTCAAAACTTCAGGTCCTTCTCAAAATCAAGTGCTGTATTGATTGGAGTACTTATGCATTTCTTAAACATTTAACATGTGTGAAACTACGCTACCATTTTTATTCGGTTCTTATTTTTTGTTTTTAAACATGCCACTGATGAAGTCTTGAAGTGTTGTGACACATTTTTCCTGTAAACCCTGTGGTTTTGACACAATTTTCATAGCACTTCCATTTTGGGGACTGCATACGTGGTGTTACAGCAAAACTGACTGTATTACACTTCAGAGAAGGCCAGTAGCTTTCTGCAAATACAACTCATCTATACATTACATTTAATATGACAATAATCCAGAAAGGTCATCATAAATAAGACTGATGGTCTGTCAATAATGAGAGAAGAAGGGGATGGGGGCTGGGAATTTCATCTCTAGGTTGGCATTTCCTCTGAGACAACGCGCTATCATCTCAAATGCTCTCCTTATGTCCAAAACAGAACTCTTCATCTTCTCTTGAAGAACTTTTCTCCTCCAGTTTCTGCCATCTGAGAGTAAACTGTCCCTCCATTCTTGCTCTTTCTCCCACTCAATCCTGAGCCTTGGTCATCCTGAATGACTCCTCCCACTCACCAAACTGCACCCAAACCATAACCAGACCTGTCTACTCTATCTTCCCAGTGCATTTCCAATCTCTCACCTTCTCTCTGTCTCCACTGCCCCGACCTGGTCTACATCTTCCTGAGGCTACCATTTCTTTTTAATGTTGCCCCTGCTATAGGTTCTTGTCAGAGTATGCTGTGAGAGAAACGAGAATTAGGTCATACCTCTTACTAAAAAGTTCAATGACTTCTACTGTAGGCTTTATGATGCACAAAATTCCTTTAGTTCAAAATGGCATAGCCCCAGCCACCTCTTAAATCTCATCTTATAATATTAGTCCCCCTCATCCCCATTTCCAGCTTGATGGAGCCAAGTCCTTTCTTGCCTCACACCTCCCCTCATACTTTTCCTCTTACGTGCACTTCTCACCTGTTTAATTCATACTCAGCCTTCAGGTCTCAGGCAAATATCACTTTTTCAGAAACATTTTTCTACCTCCTACTCTAAATTAGCACCCTTTTCATTCTCTTAGTGGTCTTAGAATTATTGTTCATCTTGAGGCTGATCACAATTTGCATTTATTTTTTATACATTTGTGTGATCATTTGCTAAATTCTCTATTTCCCACTAGACTATGACTCTCACAAGGTCAGAAAGCATCCCTACTTTGGTCACAATATTGAATAACACATGTCTTGCACAGAATGAAAATTTTCAAGATTTGCATCATGAATAAATTCCTTCAGAAAACATTTATCACATCATGTTTTGGATGTTGGAATATGTTCTGGAACTATATCTGAGAACACATGGTCTTTTCTGGGAGACATAATCAGATCATCATCCTAATAGCAATAATTAGCATTTTTTGGATTTGTGATGTGTTATATAGTGTCAAAATTCATCTTCATAACAATGCTATGAAGTGGGTACAGTTGTGTTATTATCCCCACTTCCCAGATGAAGAAACTGACTCAGCAAGGTTAAGCAATTGCCCAAGGTTACACAACCAGTCAGTGGCAGGAGTTTAATACATGTGCTCTACTCTCTATAGAAGCGGAAAGGACATACTAATCCTTAGGAAGTTATGAAAAATTTCACTGAAAAGTAACAATTTTATCTGCATCTTAAAGAATGGGTAAGAGGTTTCCAGACAGAAAAGGGGGTGAGGGTATGCCAGAAAGAAGGAAAAGCAGATGCATGTTTGTGAAGGGCACGGCATATTTGTGGTAGGGCCAACGAATTCAGAGGAGGTAAAGAGCTCAGTCACATAGCAGAAAGACCAAGAAAAGGATGCAAAAGAAACAGGCTGGGACCAGATTAAGAAAGGCCTGCGTTAAATCTAATCTGATCAAGGGAAAGCCAGTGATAGTTATGGTCTAACAAAAATAAAAATATTCCACATACTTCCTGTGTCTTAAAAAGCTAAGTCTACAGATTCTACCACAGGAAAACAAAAGTACCAGATTTATTAAAACATATGGATAATTAAAGTCAGATGTTAGAAATTCCTAATTAAAATAAACCCACAGCCCTCTTCCTACTCTATTCTCTGGCTTGGACGTATCAGTCTTAGATAAACAGGTATGTGGTAGGGGTGCCCCTCAGCATAGGAGAGCCACAGGGATCCAGAGTAGGATTTTGGAGGAAGATCACTGTGAGATGAGTGTCCACTCAGAGAGGCAGCCCGGGGTGGAATGTCAGTGCTCCAGAAGGATGGGAAGACATCCATGTAGGGGATGGGGATTCCATAGGGAATGGGGATTCCATAGGGGATGGGGATTCCATAGAGTCCATCCTTAGGGAATTGGCATTAGGTGCCAAAGCCTGAGTATTTCCACAGAGGCACAACTCAGTGCAGGATATCATAGCTAGGGAGGGTAATGATGACATCCATGAAGAAGGGTGTCTAGCACAGGGTGTCAAAGCCCAAGCAGAGTGGTGATGGCGTCTGTGAAGGAAGGGTGGTTTGGTGTGGGGAATTGGACCCCAAGCTCGGTGAGGAGGAAATCTAGGTATGAAGGTGGAAGGTGACTCAGTGTAAGGTGTGAGAGCCCAGGAGAGGTGAGGAATGTTTCTATGTGGGAGAGTGGCCCAATGTAGGATGTAAGAGTCCAGTTGGAATAAAGAAGGTGCCTAGCATGAGGACTTAAAACCCAAATGGGATGAGGAAGATATCCCTGGGAGGGAGGAGCAGGATCGGTGAAAGGAACGAGTAGTTAAATACACTGTATGCTTAAGTACATTTAGCATACATTAAAAATACTAAAAATAATCATTCAGGGTTTTCACTGCCAGAGAATAGAGTTACAAATATGGAAAGGAACCCTAATTAATTGGAACTGAAGACTTCAATGTAAACTCAGGGATTTATAAAATTATCTATATGATAGAGAAATAAATATACCGTAGTCTCCCCTTATCCACAGGAGATATGTCCCAAGACCCCCAGGGACTGCCTGAAACCTCAGATAGTACCAAACTGTGTATATGTGTGTGTGTATATATATATATATACACACACACCATGTATTTTCCTGTACATATGTATGTATGATAAAGTTTAATTTATAAATCAGAGATTTAAGAGATTAACAATGATAATTAATAATAAAATAGAACAATTATAACAATATGCTATAATAAAAGTTCTGTGAATGTGGTCTCTTTCTCTCTTAAAACATCTTTCTGGGGGTACCTGGGTGGCTCAATCTGTTAAGAGTCTGATTCCTGATCTCAGCTCGAGTCATGATCTCATGGCTCGTGGATTTGAGTCCCCATGTTGGGCTCCTGGCTGACACTTTGGAGCATGCTTCGGATTCTCTCTCTCTCTCTCTCTCTCTGCCCCTCTCCCCCTCAAAATAAATAAATAAACTTAAAAAAATATTTCTGTACCGGGTCACCTGGTAGGCTCAGCAGGTTGAGGATATGACTCTTGATTTCAGCTCAGGTCATAATCTCACAGTTCATGATATTGACCCCTGCATCGGGCTCTGCATTGACAGCATGGAGCCTGCTTGAGATTCTTTCTTCCTCTTTCTGGCCCTCCCCCTGTTCACATGAGCAGGCTTTCTCTCTCTCAAAGCAAATAAAGTTTAAAAAAAATCTTTCTGTACTTTGCTCCCTCTCCTTGTAACGATGTGGGGTGATAAAATGCATGTGATGAGATGAAGGGAGGTGAATGACATAGGCATTGTGACATGTTGTTAGGTTACTATTGACCTTCTGATGATATCAGAAGAAAGATCATCTTCTTCAGACTGCGGCTGGTTGACCCTGGTGACTGAAACCATGGAAAGCAAAACTGCAGATAAGGGGATGCTACTGTACATGTCTGTGCTTGTGCATGTGTGGTGTGCGTGTTTGTGTATGTTTCCGAGCTCTGTCCACTGCAAGGGCATGATAAGGGCAAGAACCAGATGTACACCTAGCACTCAGACCTTCGTTTCTAAAGACCTTTATACACTGGAAACAGGGCTTCTTTGAAGAAACAGAAGATTCCAAGGCTGGGGAAGAAAAAGTAAAGGTGAGCCTACAATATTTTATTGTGTCTGAAAGTTAGGAAACATTCAAAAACTGATGGGGACTTGTCAAAAGCCACAAAAGCCAGGTTGGAGGGGCTCCCACTGGCTAAGTCAGAGATAATTTCAAGGTCAAAATAAATACAAAGTAACAGATAATAACCAATTAATTTAAGTCCAAATGTAACAAATGTACCACTTTGGTGTGGGGTGTTGATAATGGAGGACATTATGCATGTGTGGGAGCAAGGGGTATATAGTAAATTTTTGTACCCTCTTTTCAGTTTTGTTGTGAACCTAAAACTATTCTAAAAAAATAGTCTTTAAAAGTAAATTAAATTAAACAGGAAATCATGAGCCCATATTTATAGAAATAATCCATTGAAGAAACAAATTGAAACTATGATCAGACAGGGGATTTTACATCATCTCAAAATGTCTTTTCAAGAGGGGCACCTAGGTGGCTCAGTCACTTAAGTATCCGACTCTTGATTTCAGCTCAGGTCATGATCTGATGGTTCGTGGGATCGAGCCCCATGTTGGGTTCCATGCTTTTATGGTAAGGAGCCTGCTCGGGATTCTCCTCTCTGTCTCTCTCAAAATAAATAAATAAACATTTAAATATATATATATATATATATATATATATATATATATATCTTTTCAAGAAAAAATACTTAACTGCAAAAGGAAAAAGACTAACTTCACAGTGGACAAGCTGGCCACCTTACTGATGTGATGACAGCAAATGCCACCAGCAACAGGATGAAATGAAATTGTGCCCACCTGGGAAAATGCAAAGAAAGGAGTGAAGCATCACTTTTGCAATATCCCTGCCGAAAATGCAGAACCTGAATCTAAAGATAAGGAAATATTAGACAAATCTAGATAGAAGGACATTCTGTAAAGTGATTGGCCTGAAATCTTCAAATGTGTCAGGATCATTAGTCAAGGAAAGGCTGAGGAGCTGCTCCAGATGACAGAGACCAAAGAGACATGACAAGTAAATGCAGTGTGATTTTGAGCTTCATCCTTTTGTTATAAAGGATATTATTTCAATGTGATCTGAGGACGAGATGGCAGTAAGGTATCAATGTTAACTTTCTAATTTTGAGGGTTGTACTGGGGTTATGCCCTTCTTGTAGGAAATTCCATTCAAGTATTCAGGGTGCTGAAGCATAATATCAGCAACGTATACTCAACAATAGGTTCAGGAAAACAGAAGTTCTTTGTACTTACTGTGGATCCAACATTCCTGAGAGTTGATTTTTCTTCCAAATAAATAAATAAACAATAATATCACATTTATATATCCGCTCAATTCTCCAGAATCTAGCTTGAACTCAAATAAACCACAGGTGGATCTTTGTCTTTTGAACTCCTGGCAATATGCTGTTTCCCTTGGCAACTTACTGAAAGTCACATTCATTCTCACTTACACAGTTCTTAACAAATTATACTTGGTTTTCAATCCTTCCAGCCAATTATGTGTATTATATAACCATGGTTGAGATTGATAGACCAAGATTACCAGAAACATATAAAATAAAAATAAAAATAATGATAATAAAATAATAAAATAAAATAAAATGGGTGAGTGTATTATCTTGCTGTAGCAAAGGACAAGGCAGCCCACAGGAACCCTAGGAGTATCTCAGGAAGTAGGAGTTGAGAAAGGCTTTTTATGGGATTTGAGTTTCTGCTGGATGATTCTAAGGAGTAAAAAAGCAGGGACAAATTCTGGATTAGAAGCCGCCAAGAAGCAAGGGAGATTCAGTGATTGGGAATCCTAACACTTTTTATCTCAGAGATGGAGGATTAAGGCAAGGCTAGAGTCCCCCCCCCCCCCAGTAAAGAAGCAGCAATCATCCACGTTAGTCAGAAGAGGGGGGTGTTTAGTCATTTCTGTGGTCATGTGGTGGCCTGTCTGTGGCTTGTTCTTAACAACATTCATGCTCTATTGAGAATATTGTGGTCTGGTTATCATCAGGGCTATTTTTCAATTTCTCACCCAAAATCTGGGAGAGGGGCTCCTGTGTGGCTCAATCGGTTAAGCATCTGAACTCTGATCTCAGCTCAGGTCGTCATGATCTCACGGTTCATGAGACTGAGCCCCACGTTGGGCTCTGCACTGACAGTGTAGAGCCTGCTTGGGATTCTCTCTCTCTCTCTCTCTCTCTCTCTCTCTCCCTCTCTGCCCCTCCCCCACTCTATGTGCTCTCTCTCTATCTAGCTCTCAAAATAAATAAATAAACTTAAAAAAAATGTAGGGGTTAAGTAGGCCTGTACGAGGCAGACACTGTAAACATAGGAAGTAATCACTGTAGCCTATTATTAAGGGAAGAAACCATGGAGCTAAAATAATAATATGAAGAAGGAGGAGGAGGAGGAGGAGAAAAAGAGGAAGAGGAAGAGGAAGAAGGAGGGGAGTAGGGGGAAGGAGGGGGAGGAGGGGGCGAAGGGGGAGAAGGGGGAAAAGAAGAAAAGCAGCAGCAGCAGCAGCAGGAAACTGGCGGCTGTTTCTAAGGCTTTACATACACCAAACATTTTTAATTTTCAAAGCCACACAGCAAATTAGCTAATATTGTTATCTCCATCTTGCAGATAAGAAAATTGAGGGACTAGGAGATTAATTTGCCCAGCGTCACTCAGCTAGCAAATAGTGAAGCCAGGATCACTATACAAACACACATGGTGGTAGGTTTATACATCCAATGGCTAAATATTTACCAAAACTACATATACAAAGTATTATCTGGGTATTACAGGAAATAGTATGATATAACACCCTCTCAAATATGCCTGAAAACCTCTTTAAACATTTGCCATTCTCATCAATCCCCCTTCCTCACCTCTGCCCCACAGTTTCAAAGGGTATAACTTAGTCTCATATGTCATAGTTGAAATATGGGATCAACAATGTATTCTGTTTGACTTTAACTTTGACTTTAACTTACCCACAACTCAATCCTTCCTCTCCTCCCATTCTTCTATGTTTACATTGTTTTCTTTTCTTTTAAATATGTTTTTAATGTTTAATTTATTTTTGAGAGACAGAGACAGAGCGTGAGTAGGGGAGGGACAGAGAAAGAGAGAGAGACACAGAATCTGAAGCAGACTCCAGGCTCTGGGCTGTCAACACGGAGCCCGAAGCAGGCCTCTAACCCATGAACTGTGAGATCATGACCTGAGCCAAAGTCGGACGCTCAACTGACTGAGCCATCCAGGCACCCCACATTGTTTTCTGTTTTAAACTCTGTTGCTCATGTACACTCCATGTGTTGTGCCAATTGTCTGCTTATATATTTGTGTCTTAGGAGACATTCTTTATATTTTTGGCTGTTTAGCATCTTGATTTCCTTTGGGGGAATTCCTCCTACCCAGTGGTGTGCTGATAAATGTTTAAAAACTGGCTCTCCAGGGGGAGAAAAAATATATTTTTAAATAGTATTTTTACTAATAAAATGTTATTTTATTATAAATGTTATTTATAAACTTTACATTTTATTATAAATTTTACTCATATAAAGAGCATGTAACAATCTATCAATAATAAAATATATAATACTCTGTCTTCCCATTGTAAATTCCATATAGCAATTAATTCTCACAGAATGTTTTTGTTGTTTTTGTAACTCTTGTAGCCAAACTACCGTTGTAGTTGATGACAACATGTAGTTACAACTCAAATGTTGCTGGCATTGTCATGTATGTAATGGGAAGGCAAAGGGAAATAACAGAGGAGTGTCAGAACTTTTCTGGTTCATCGATGACATAAGTTCTTTGGTGAATCTCATAACAGTTTTCGAATACTGGAGAACTATTTCCTCAATTTTCTGAGCTCTTCATAATGTAATGGCTGCAGCCGTGACACAATTTTAAATTTAATATGCATCATTTCTCCATCACTTTCTCAAGTCTGAACAACCAAGAAAACAATAAATCAAGTCCTACTTTGTAGCATTTGTGAATTTATATGGTACAAAACCATCCCACCCTGGCCAATTTCGTAGCACATCAATGTATCGTATTTCCACCCCACAGCCACGGTAGATTCAAATAACCTTAAGGACATAAATAAGAGTAAAATGTAGTAAAACCATTAGGAAGTGGTAAGTTTTGAGTACTGTTTTTATTTTAATATAATTTATTTAATTGTCAGTTAAAGCCATTTAATTTTAAATAACTACAGTTTTTAACAAGTGGCTTATAAACTTCCTGAAAATGGAGCACTTGGCTCTTAGGAGCAGTACAAGCCAGTCTAGCACATGGCTGCTTCTTCCCTACTGGTCATGGGAGGTCTTGGGTAGGAGGGACCATCTTCCATGTTTCATAAAGGAGAGCAAAGGAAACAGGTCTCTCCTCCACCATAAGGAATCAAGGGACAGGCCTAGAAGCCAAGCTTGGTCCCTTATGTGTTCTTCCTGGTGCTCTGAATCTTGACTGACTCATAAAACGAGGGAAGAAACAATTGGATATCTATTGCCCAACATGGCAGCAGTTGCTAACCAGCCAGCTCCTGCTGTGGAACTGTGCTATGCTTCCCTTCCTGCTGTCTGGAGGGCCGCTGGTTACTGCCTCTCTCAACACCTGTTCTTAAGCCTGTGATCCTCCCATGTTTTTCTATAAGCTACCTGTGGGATCTTTCTATTGCTCACATTCAATATACCCAACAATTACTGTGCAAATTCTCAGAAGGATCGGCAGGATCTTCCTGTTTCTAAGTCTTGTACCTCACCTAGTTCTAACACCAGGTGAAGATCAATAAATATTTGCTAAAATGAATATGTGAATGGATTTTATATGTGAATATGTGAATGTTAAGGTAACATTCCTGATTACATAGATCATATACAAACCCCTAACATAATTTGAAATAATAAGATTACATTCTGAGTTCCAGAGTTTCGGAATAAATGTTGTAGCACAATGTTTCTGCATATGATAATTATACAGAGTCCTCTCCTTATCAGTGAGGGATATATTCCAAGATCCCCAGTGGACGCCTGAAACCATAGATAGTAACCAGCTCTATATATATACACCCTATATATACTGTTTTATTCTTATAGATACAGAGCTCTGATAAAGTTTAATTTATAAATCAGGTGCAGTGAGAAATTAACAATATATAATAATAAAAGAGGACAATTATAACAATACAGATCTTCCACAGCTTACAATAGAGTTACGTCCTGGTAAACCCATTGTAAGTTGAAAATATCATAAAATACACCTAACCTACAGAACATCACAGCCTAGCCTAGCCAAGCTTAAATATGCTCAGAACACTTATGTGACTCTGGAGCTGGGAAAAATCATCTAACACAAAACCTATTTTATAATAAAGTGTTGACTGTCTCATGTGATTTGGTGAATACTGTATGCAAAGGGAAGAACGGAGTGGGGTATGGAATGCTTGTAAGTGTGTCGCTTAGGCTCTGTGAAGGCGTGGCTGACTGCCGCTGCCACTCCTGGCTTCACAGGTGAGGATGGTGCCACCCAGCTAGCCCAGGGAAAAGATCTAAATTCAAAATTCAGAGTAGGGACTGAATGCGTATCACTTTAACACTACCCTAAAGTCAAATCATCCTAAGTCAGGGACCATCTGTGTACTATAATAAAAGTTATATAGTGTGCTCATTTTTTCTCTTGCTCTCTCTCTCAAAATATCTCATTGTACTTTACTCACCCTTCTTCTTGTGACGATATGAGAAGATAAAATGCCTAGAAGGCACTGTGAGGTAGAATTAGGCTACTATTGACCTTCCCACAGTGCATCAGAAGGAAGATCACCAGTTTCCACACATCAATAACTAAAACTGCTGAAACAAAACCACAGATAAGGGATTTCAAGCGTATTTGTCAGTAGGTGTCTCTATATATTAAGATGTTGATAGTCCTGTTGATATTAATAATAATGATACTGGTAGTGGGGGGAGGTGGTGTTTCCAAGGGTTTGGATATTTCTTGTGCCTACTTTATATCCTCTCCACCTGCCTTTCACTACAGCAATTGAGGCATCGGGCTTCCTACAGGTGAGCCCTGATAACTCATCACCTCAGCTCCACCATGTTCTCTGGGACTTCCCGACATCTTGTCAAGGCACACCACCGCTCGCAAAATTTAGAAGTGAGAGAATGGATAAGTCTTAATCGATGGGATTTGAAGCACGTAGGTATTTCTTCCCCTCGTTTGTCCCTCCAAGAGAAAATTCTGAAGAACATTCATTCTACATGGCTTTTCCCAGGGTCCCAGCAAGACTGAGCCCCAGTTGCCCAAGGTGGTGACAGACTCAATAGCATATTCTTGTATTGGTTTTTTCTTCTTTTCTATTTGTCCCAGTTGCCTACTCCTGTCCCCTGAGATCGTGTCCCAAATAAACTACCTTGTCTGAGGCTCAGATTTTTGAGGAAAGCCAGACTAAGATAATAACTCTGAAAAATACCTTTTTAAAGGAAAGAGCAATTCAGCATTTTTCTCTTCAATTCTTCCTAATATCTCAGTTATTCACAACTTGCCCCAAGTTGATTCAAAACTACAAATGTAGTTGCCTGACTTCAACAGTAGGTGTGTGGTAAAGGCTACATTATATACCTCCAAAATTTATATATCGAAGCCTCTACTCCCAGAGCTTTGGAAATGTGACCATATTTGGAGAGAGGGCCTTTAAAGAGATTATTAAGTTAAAATGAGGCCACAGACTGAGCCATAATCCAGTTTAGTGCCCCTATAAGTGAGGACAGAGTGAGAAAGTGGCCATCTCCAAACCAAAGAAAAAGGCTTCAAAAGAAACCAAAACTGGGGCACCTGGGTGGCTCAGTCGGTTGAGCGTCCGACTTTGGCTCAGGTCATAATCTCATGATTCATGAGTTTGAGCCCTGCGTTGGGCTCTGTGCTGACAGCTCAGAGCCTGGAGCCTGCTTCGAATTCTGTGTGTGTGTCTCTCTCTCTCTGCCCCTCCCCTGCTCACACTCTGTCTCTCTCTCAAAAATAAATAAACATTAAAAATTTTAAAAAAAAGAAACCAAAACCTTCCAACACCTTGATCTTAGACTTCCAGCCCCCAGATTGTGAAACTAAATAAATGTCTGTTGTTTAAGCCATGCAACCTGGGCTACTTTTTTTTATGGTAGTCCTAGCAAACAAATTCAGTATATTATCAGAAAATAGTATTTTTTTACCCTTTACTAGTATATGACCTACTTACCAATCCATCAAGAGAGAATTCTTTTAGAAAGGTACAGAGATTTAATATTCATAATGATACTGTTGAGTCATTGACAAAATGTAAAGTTATTTTTAGCATTCTCTCTATATGACATCAATATATTTTCTAAAGTTTTGGAGTTCAAAGATACAAAATTTCTCTTACCTGGGACTACAACTCATTGAAAATGAAGCATTTCCATATATTGCTGTATAAAAAGTATATCTCTACCATGGCAGACTTTTCTAACTTTCAGGTTTGAAAGGAGCATTCTTTCCTCATGTTGCCATAGAGGGAAACATGACTGGACATTATACAAAACGTTGATAAAACCCGGAAATGTTCACAGATTGTGGAAGGTAGGTCAGATTGTGGAATAAAGAGTAAGGGTGAGTTACGTTGAGTTACTTTCTGTATTGATTTAATGCCTCATTACTTTTTCTGGATCATGGAGAGTTCCCAGAACACTCTGCTTTCCTCTACTTTTCCTTTGATCCATACTAACCAATTGTGTCTGTGGAAGGGCCCACTGTTACTCCAACAAGAAGGAGAGAGACCTGGAAAAGATGGGAAAACAGGTGAGGCCAATATGGTGAGGGCTGTGAGCACAGCCAAAGTGAATGAAAGGCAAAATGAATGAAGGGCAGCCAAAATGAATGAAAGGGCTTTTTCTAAGGGGTAAAAAATTATTTCAATTCTTTCTCTCATAACTCACAGTTAAAATTCAGCATAAATGAATCATTGGAAGAAATTAAAGAGCCATGACTAATATCATATGTAGAAATTTTATCTAAAACTGTTAGGAGGCTAGGACACAGAAAAACAAACATCTATAAGCAAGCAATAGCTTCTTGATATCAACACGTCACTGGTCACATTTTTCAAAACACCAACCTTAAATTCCTGCATGAGTCATAATATATATTTATTACAAAAAAGAAAGAGCAAAAAATATATCTAAGGAACTCTTCAGTCAAGTTTGAGTGTATTAGCTAAAAGTGATATAATCAGATGAAGCTGTCTACCACAGAAACATACTATGGTGGAATTCTGTGCTAATTGGCAGAGAGAAAGGTGACTTCAGGAGGAATAATATGACAATGGTCCAGGGAAGAACATTTCATCTGGAAAATCTTGTGCTGAAGGTACACAAGCCCATTTGTCTATGTTATCCCAAAAAGGACACTCACAAAAGGTATACTACTTCTCCAAAGGGGTTATTGAACTTTTTACCCATTCCAGAATGAAGACTCAAAGGTCTTTTGATATCCCACTACTTAATTTGTTTGATGTGTTTACAAAAATTTGGGTGTGGGCAGGCATTCTTTAAAGAGCATATGAGAATGTAAATTACTCTGGACTCCATTGGTTTGGATTATGTGTAATATGAAATAATTACCTAATTTATCCCAGAACAGTAATGAAATTACCAGTTAGTGATCAGTCAGGTGCTGGATCATTCTCATTGGTCATCAATTTTTAATCTCAGTTGAGAGATTTACTCAAACGACATATTTAATTAACACAGATAAAGAAGAAATAAGCCATCCACCAAGAAAGAGGTGGCCATTGGGGGTTATCTAAATCTCTAAGATGATGGAAGGAAAGTAACCTCATGCTGAGTTCAGTAATAACTGGCCTTCATGTCTGAGTTTCAAAGAGTACTCTGAAATACAGATGTGTTCCTTCTTACCTCAATCCCTGCTTTTTATAGTCTGCCAGTCAGCAGACCATTGCTTTCCTTCATCCTTTCTTGCTTTCATGCTTTCTTCCTTGAATTATGAAGAAGCATAAGCCTGAGGCCCTACTTTATGTTATAGACAATCTGTCAGAAGGACAGAGTACATAGAACTGGGAGGAAACTCAGAGGCCTTCATCTGAAGCAATAAACAGATGCTTTGGGAAGAGGTAAGAAACACCTATCTGGAAAGTTCAGATACATATTCCAACTAACAAACACTAAAAAGGGACCACGGTCTGTACAGTAAAAAGTTCTGGAATGGTTGGTGTATACTGATAAATAGCAGTGTAACACACAAGCAGTGCTTTAACAGGTTTTAACTTAAAACCTCAGACTCTTGCTACATTGGTACAGAACAAGAAAAAAGATAGAAACACTAATACAATTTCCCTACAGAGGAGCATATACACAAATTTGGGATCATCCATGGCAGCAACCCAGCAACGTAATACTACAACTGCTCTCAGAGAAGGTGGAAGTGTCTTTCCCTGGCCACTCATGGATTTGTGAGTGTATGTGGCCTGGTGGAAACAGACAAGGAATTTAGACAAACATGCTGCCCACTCATTAGCATGTGGTTTTGGCAAGTTGCTTAACCTCTCTGAGAAGTAGTTTTTGTTATCTATAAAGTGTGAATAATAATATCCACTAAAGCTATTTCCAAGGGGCTAACCACATTTGCAACTTGTTCTGAAATAATGTAAAAAATGCACTCAAAGCACATCATTTAGGAAATACTTGATAAATGTTCATTTCCATCTTTTCTTTTTCCTCCCACCACATCTATTTCCCTGTTGATAGTCATTCCCGGCGTAACAAACAAAGGCAATGGGTTCATTGACAACCACTTAGGTAAGAGTAGTCAAACCATTGGATGATTTGACTGTGTGCTGAGCAGAAGCTCCATAGGAGAGAGGCTGGGGGGATTACTTCTCCCTCTGAGCACATTCTCCACAGAGGCACATTTTTAGCAATTCTGAGAAAGTATTATGTTGACATGAAAGAAGGAGAAAGAGACAAGTATGGGAGCAAGACCCCCAGTGGGAATGAGGAAGGAGTCAAGGCAGCTGCCTCATTGATATCTTGCCTTTCCCCTGCCACCATGGGGCACATGAGTCCTCTGAGGCTCAGCCACACCGAGGCTGGCTTCCCCAAAAGAAGATCTGGAATCCCTTTCAAGGCAAAATTACCCCCAAATAATTGAAAAGTTCTAGCCCCCATTCCTTCTTTTTCAGACTAGAGTGATGAGATGAATCTTAATGGCAGAGTGTAAGAAAATACACAGGGAAAACAGAGACAGGCAGTAACTTTCCTGCTCTGATGCAACCCTTTTGGTTGTGACTTAACATCTTTAAATATCTCGTTCGGTACCATAACAGATCTTTTTGGATCATTAAGTGATTCTTCTTGGGAACACTCTAGATTATTGCATAACAAGGCATTGTTTTTATGTGCTTCCACACAAAACAGGGAGCAGGGAGGGGGAAAGATTCTGAAGACAGGTTTGGAGCACAATTAGACACACACTACTGTCTCCAGTTCTACCTCAGCAGCAAACTTGGGTGGCTAAGCTTCCACAACATTTGTGGGGAAACAAATACTCTATAACCGCCGGCTTATGCTGTTCTTATAATGGTTTCATCAAAGTCCTCAGCCCCTCCTGAAGGCTTGAGAGGATTATGAGTTTCATGACAGACACCATAGCAGAGGGGTAGCCTGTGGAAACCAAGAACTCAGGAGCAGCAGGGCGGATTGTAACCTTGAGCAAATACTTACTACTTTACATGGTTTATTTCCACATGTAAAGGCCAGAGTTCCAAACTTCGATAGGATTTTATGAAGATGATTTGGGTATCACTTGTTCAACTCTGTCTGACCAGCTCCACCCTTTTCTTTAGTCCCACTCCCTCTGTCTACTCCCCATCCCTTTTTGCCTTCATCCTATGATGGTGTTGAGTCTATATTCAAAGGGTCAAGAAACAGAAACCCTACGTTTCAAGAGTGATAACCCTATTCAGACCCTCCCAGCCTCAGTACTCTCCATAGATCTGATGTGAAGGATAGACTGGGAACGATGTGTAGCTCAAAGCATAACATAGTTATATTTACACATTAGGTCAAGTTATAAAAACTCGACCATCCCTAGAGAAAATACTAAAGCATAGACCCACTAATATTCAAAGGAATGTTGATTTATTTGAAAGCTGGCTATTAACTGAAGAATGTGAAATTACCTGAATTTTGGCCAGCACAATAAGTTGAACAGAAACACCAAGGAATAGAGTTTAATAATTTAAAAAGCCCCAACAGAATTAGTTTGCACTTGAGCAGAGGTTTCTTTCTGCAGCTAATCTAAAATCAGGGTAAGTATTCTAATTTACAGACGGTCCATACCTGCAACTCCTCTTTTGCAAGTCTACATTTTCCCAAGAAGAAGTAGGTTGGTTGAAGCAGGAGGCAAAATGCAGGGGTTGGCAAAATTTCCCATGAAGTTCCAGATGGAAATATTTTAGGTTTTGCAGGTCACACATATGGTTTGTGACCTCTGTAGCAATTACTCCCCCCTACCATTGTAGCTTGGAAGAAGTCATAGACAATATGTAAACAAATGGGTGTGGTCTTGCCCCAATGAAACTTTAGCTATGAACCCTGAAGTTTAAGTCTTATAGTTTTCACATGTCACAAAATATTGGTCTTCCCTGAACATTTTTTAATCAGTTAAAAATGTTTTGTATGGTTTATGGGCCACACAAACACAGGAAATGGCCCATGTCGGTGTTTGCCAATGCCAGCATCCCGCAAGGACGATGAGTCCTATAGGCAGAAAATATTAGTCTGAATTGGATAAATCAGGAAAACTATTTTTTATATTAACTTCATATGAGGAGAAAAAGTTATACATGTGAAAATAAGTTCAAAATATGTATTATACATAATATTATACAACATAATAGTTGTTGGTGATGTTTATTTACATAGAAACTGCCATGTATGTAAGTTTACCACAGAAAAAGCCAGAAGCACACAAATAGGCATAGATTGTCAAAAAACACAAAGGTAGTAAATGTGCACATACATAGGTCAAGGTTGAGGTATGAATTTGTCTCCGATATCGTTGGAAGCAAAAGTGAAAGGGAAGCATTCAATTCAATTGAATTCAATTCAACAAATATTTATTTTGTTAGTTTCTCCTACGAGCCAACCATTGTTCTAGGTGCTAGGAATATGAGTGTTAAACCAGAACAAAGTCTTGGCCGTCATGACACAAAATGGTTATGAGATAGATTCTCTTGATAATAAAGGAAAATAGCAAGTCTTTAAGGGAAGTGAAGCCTTCCTAGGTGTAGAGTACTGAAAATAAATTTACTTTAGGCTTTACATAGGCAACCCTGCTATGCTATGAAGACTTTTGTCCCAATGACATGCCTATGAAAGTGCAATATTAAATTTGTTCTTGCATCCTTCAGTGAAAACTGAGGACAGGACACCAACGCTTGCCTCAGTAAAAGTAACCCTGCAGTCGGCCAACACAGCCTAGTGTCAGTGTATAATTTTTAGCTGATCTAACTTAATCCAAGAATAGGACATGGAAACTACATCTCAAAACCTGCCTCAGAATAATCTTGGAAGCTTCTGAAATATTGTAGATGTTTGGACTGCACTAGTAAATCAGAATCTCTGAAAGTGGGCCTAATAATCTGCATTTTGAAAGAGCTCCTTGAGATTTTCTTTTACACACCAAATTTTGAGAACCTTTAACTTTTAGTGGAGGTTTTAAACTGTTTTCCTTCTTCAGGGGTTGTGAAATCAATTTTGGGGACAGTATTTTTTATGAAAGAGATTAAATTAAATAGAATACTAAATATTAATAGTGGATTGCACTTTATTTAAATATGTATTTAAATAGTACAGATGGTAAGCATAAACATATTTTTCAGAAATTTTTATTTTTATGTATACATGTAGTATAACATGTCATACATATATATCTTTACTCTGGGCTTCACTCAAAAATTTCTAAAACCACTGACCAACAGGTACACATTGACTTCAGATGCCTCAAAAGGGCTCTGAAAATATCAGTCTTCTCTGATCTGAGACCCAAAAGCAAACCGATGTGTGTAGCATTCTCAGGCAAGAGTCTAAAGGGCATGTATTCTGGGCTTTGCCAATTAAAGTAGGAGACAATAGGGTTAAATCCTTGGGATAGATGTGTTTAAATAAGAACACTGACTGGAAGATGATGGTGAGAGAGGTAATAGTGTTTTATAATGATGGTAATAGAAGAGGAGGAAATTTGATCTAATGATCTCATAATAAAGTAATTGGACTTCTTAAATTTTAGTGTGTATCATCAAAGGCAACTATTTATTGCTAGTATCCATGCCAGAAGCACCTTATGCATATTTATATTATCATATATTATAATATGTATCTATATATACAATGTGATTTTGTTCTAAGCATAAACAAGTGAAGAAAAACATCAAATATCCTTTGTTTACCATGATGTTCATTCATATTTTTAAAAATACATATTGTTGGAGGGGCTGAGCTGTCCCTGTGGATTAACATTCTGGGAAATCATGTACAAACTCATGACCACCCGCAGAGGTCTTCTGGCCATAAAATAGCAACACATTTCCCCAGACCATTTTTGTGTTCTCGATTTACTAGTTTATGTGAAGCAATAATTCACCCCAATTTTATTTATGATATTAGAGGATAATACTTAGAACATGTCAGTGCATTGACTCTTTATGATTAACAGACCTAAATGTAAGTTTCCATCCAAACGTATATAGTCACCTCTTTACAAATTCATTCCCCTCCCAAAATTATGATGCACGTCCCATTATAGCAGGTGCTATTTCAGACAGAGCAGATGCTTCTGTCAGTTTCAGTATTTGTAATATGAATGCATTTGTAATATGAATATGAGATGTGCATTTCACAAAAAAGCATATCTTTCAAAGACTCAGTGCAGAGAGTGACTTTACTGTGGCTACAGATATTATTAAGTCAGTTCCAAAATAAAGCAACAAAGGCCATATTTCCTGTTTGAACAAAGCTTTGGGAATGCAACTTAGTTAAGTATTAAACAATCTTTATTACTTGGAACTTGTTCTTTAGAACAAGTGTTTTTAATACAGAATTCATAGAAGAGTTTCAGCATGTTTGTGAACTCAGAAATGTCACGAATTTTGTGTATATTGATGTATAGATTTCTCTAGGGAGTGGATTCATAGCTTTCAGCAGTTTCTCAAAGGCATCCATGGCAAATGAAAGCATCACAAAACAAACTTTCACTGATGTAAAGCCTGTCTTTATTCTTTCATTCCATAATTTAAACTCTGGATCTTCTCCATCTGTCTTCAGATAAGATCGAGCACAGTTTTTTCCTTGTATTTGTATAATATATTCTTGAAGGTTTTCGTTAGGTAACACCCTGACATTCTCTTCTCCAAAAGAGAGACAAACAAAGCTTCACTGGGAAGAATAACGGTTGAGAGGAATGGTTTTAAAGTAGTACAAAAGCCAAGGTCTAAGTCTCTTTAGAGATGCTATGTCCACAATGGAGCAATAAAATAATGTACAAAACTTTCTGAGAAATAATGTGTTCCTTCTATAGATAGTATTAGGTGGAATTGCAATGGAGTGTCAAGCCAGGTAAATCACAAGGAAAGTACCTCAGTTAGGTCAACATTTCTCTCAAATAGTAGAGGTTAATATTAACATGGTTTCCTAGAAAACGATCCTCTCCTTACCATAAATCACACAACAAATGCACAACACAGGCCGTTTTTGAAGTATCTCTTAAAATCTGCAAACAAGGAAGTTTAAATGCATAATGTTTAGTGAAAGATATGGAGCAAACTTTGTTAAATGGTGATATTCTGCACCTTTGACTCCGATTAAAGGTGATCTTCCTCCATTAGGCTAAGATAACTTCAGCATGTGATAACCTTGTATTGATTTTAAAAAGTTTTTTTTAACGTTTACTTATTTTTGAGAGACAGAGTGCAAGTAGGGAAGGGGCAGAGAGAGGGAGACACAGAGTCCCAAGTGGGCTCCGCGTCGGTCAACACAGAGCCCAACGCAGGGCTTGAACTCACAAACAGAGAGATCATGCCCTGATTCGAAGTCTGACGCTTAAGCGACTGAGCCACCCACGAACCGCTAACCTTGTATGGACTTTAAATAATTCCAAGCCTGCAGGAGTAGGTCAGTTCTCTGAATGAATACAAAACCAAAGTATCATTTGGTCAATAGAATTTTTATCACACATTTTCAAGGAAATGACAGAATTTTTTCATTAACACTAAATTTTGATTTCAATATACATGGCAACAGTTAGGAGGATATTTTAGTTTGCTTGTTCTTAAATCACAGAAATTTATCAGTTATTCCTATATCACATCCCGAATGCATTCACTGAACAAATCATTCAGTGTCAGACACTGCCCTATGGAAGTAATGGTTCCTAAGGGTTTGTAATGCTGAAGAAGGACAGGAAGGATTTCTTAACCGAAACATGGATGGAATGGATGGTAAGTGAGTAAATCATTTTGTCTTGGACAAGCACGGGCAGTGACTAGGAAATCTTGATACCGCAAGTCAGATGGCAAAAAGTGAATTGTTTTAAACAATAACAACAACATCCCATGGGCTTATTAAGTGCCAGATAGTATACTGAGAAATTGAAAGAGCTTACTTACTATGTCTAAACTGCACAGAAACCCCAGAAAGTGGATATTTGTAATAGGACTCTGGGTCCCAAATGATAGGAACCCAGCTTGTAAACCCCAGTAAAATGAGAATGTAGTTAGAACTCTGAAATCACAGGGGCATCTGGGTGGCCCAGTCAGTTAAGCGTTAGACTTTGGCTCGGGTCATGATCTTATGGTCCATGGGTTCAAGCCCCACGTCGAGTTCTGTGCTGACAGATCAGAGCCTGGAGCCTGCTTTGGATTCTGTGTCTCCCTCTCTCTCGCTGCACCTCCCTCCCTCACGCTCTGTCTCTCTCTGTCTCTCAAAAATGAATAAACGTTAAAAAAAAAAAAAAAGAACTCTAAAATCACAGGCGCCAGTTTCTAGAAGAAGTGTTATCAAGTTCCTCACTGGGTCTGTCATCTCTGCTCTCTTTGCAAGTCTCCCACGCTCTTCTTTCTTGGTCTTTAAATGGATTTCCTCTGGTCCATATGTCTATGACAGAAAACAAGACCGCTAATAATTCTCAATTTTACATCCTAAATTTTTAACATCTAAGAAAGCCTATCCTTTCTGAGTTGCAATTCTAATATTCCTGGAAAGGGGCACAAGATTTATTCAGATGCCGAACACCACACCAGCAGTGTTCAGTAGATCATGTCTGTTATATTAAGGTAATAAGACCTTGAAATGTCAATCCTTCTGACTTGATTTTCTTTCATACACTCTCATCCTTCTCCCAGTTAGAGGAATCCAGAAGCTTTAGCATTTTTCTACAAGGAAAGTAAAAAGAAAAAATACAGGGGCACCTGGGTGGCTCAGTCGGTTAAGTTCCTGACTTTGGCTCAGGTTATGATCTCATAGTTTATGAGTTCGAGCCCTGCATTGGGCTCTGTGCTGACAACTCTGAGCCTGGAGCCTGCTTGGGATTCTGAGTCTCACTCTCTCTGCCCCTCCCCCCCTCACACTCTGTCTGTCTGTCTGTCTCTCTCAAAAATAAATATTTAAAAAATTTTAAAAAAAAGGAAAAAGTGCACTGACATTTATTTGTAGGTTTGGCTTAATTGTTGTTGGTTGGTTGGATTTTGTTTTGTTTTGTTTTTCATGCTTCCTAACTAATTTCTTGAGACTCAAAAGGACGTCCCTGAAGAAAGTGGATCAAAGAGTTTACATTACAACTCCTACACTTGAAAGGAAGATGGGAGGGTTATCTGGGCTGAGAGAGAGAAAGAAAAAAGGGAATGGTGGAGCCAAGACTTTAGAAGAAGACAGAATCTCCAGACCAGGAGGATCACAGGGGAATTAGGGATGAGAAGGAAAAGTTAGCCTGAAAATATGGCCAATCATCATAAAGTGGCCAGCTCTAGGAAGCAGAGTAGAAGCCAAGATAATAGACTGTCCTTGTGCTTACAGAAAAGCCATGTCAGTGGCTGTCATCACAATTGGGCAGAGAATGGCTGCCAGTGTCAGCTGCCTCCACATCAGCAATGTATTACCCAGCATCTGAGCATCTATCTGTGCCCAAAACTCTGCAAAGCCTCTTGTGGGCACTATCTTTATCATCAGTCCAGGACACTCATAAGTACCCCGAAACAGAGGATAGGAAACTGGACTCACTAGATACAGCAGCAGTGGTAGAAAAGGAAAAGCCCTAGTACAGGTATTTGAGTGGGCTGAAGAGTGGGAAAACTCACCCTTATTTACCACTTTGGCAATTTCTAGGACAGTCTTGTAGATGAAAGGTAGGAAAGGGAAATTTTCAGAAAAAGTCCTGGTGTGGTTGCAGGACAGATGAAAACATAATCACATTGTAGGATATAAATATTCTCATTTGACATGTAAAGCAACTGATTCTTAAAGTTAAATACTTACCGGGGTGCCTGGGTGGCTCAGTAGGTTAAGCATCTGACTTCGGCTCAGGTCATGATCTAAAGGTTCGTGGGTTCCAGCCCCACATTGGACTCTGTGCTGACTGCTCAGAGCCTGGAGCCTGCTTCGGATTCTGTGTCTCCCTCTCTCTGTGCCCCTTCCCCACTTGTGCTCTCTCTCTCTCTCTCTCTCTCTCTCTCTCTCTCTCTCTCACGTGCTCACTTTGGAAAATAAATAAACATTAAAGAAAAAAAATTTTTTTAAAGTTAAACACTTTCCCAAGATCACAGAGCTAGGAAATGCTGAACCACAATCCAGACTCAGCCACGGCTCCAAAGCATGATGCAACAGTGCCTCAACATTCAGATCTTGGTGGCAGCCTCTTTAATAAATAAAAGTGTGCAAGAGGTATTTGTGGAAATTTTTGGAATCAAAATTCCAACTTCTGGCACCAGAGGAATCGTATAGCTATCTGAGCAGCCATGGAAACAGATGGTTCTAAGATAATGTGTACAGTATTGGGAGAAAGATGTGTTGGTTTTGGTTTTGGTTTCTGAAAACAATGTAGTTATCTCTATCCATTATTTCTCTAGATCTCTATGTCTTGAACTCAGATTGGGGTCTGAGGTTTTTTTCCTTGTGGGTGTTTTGTATATGTGTAGTTCCATTTTAATGAAACACTAATATGTGCATAGTACGGATCATTTGGCCCATTCAGGTGATCATGTTCAAGGGACAGAGGGATCCAAGAGCCATAGGAATCATAGGACTTTAATCCATAAGCATTAGTAGTAACTTTTCAAAATTCTTCAATAAAATTCATTATATAAAAATCAAGTGTGAATTATTACACTTCTAAATCATCATTTTAATAGTTTTGTAGTACGTGTATGTAGCCAGTTATACAAAGATTGCCTCTGGCTCATTCATTTGTCTACTCCGTCTTAGTCATTCGTGTTGCTAATGTCAGACCCACTGGAGTCTATGTTGGGTAAGGAATACATAGGAGCGGTGATGTGGGCTGGGCCAGCTCTAGCTCGCTATGCATGGACTACACGCACCTCTTCCCAACTTTAGGTGCGTTGCCTTGAAGTCAGCCATGGTGGGAGTATTTGCACAATAGAAATCAGCATACATCACAATCCAATACTTTTTTTTTATTTTCCTGAAAGCAGGTTGTTAAATATTTACCAGAAACTCCTTAATGGGAGCATTTCCCCACAGAACTGGGGTTAGGAAGACAAAGGGTACAGAGGAGAGAACCGCCATTCTAATACCAGACCGAGTTATTTCCTAGGGGTGCAACCAATAAGTAGTATCTATAAAAACAGCAGATATATTAACTTTTACAATGGTTTTTCATGAACAGAATTCTGGGATTAAAGAGGTCTTTTAGCTATGGTTTCACATTAGCTATCCCATGACAAGAAAATGAAAAGGTTTCAGGTTAAAAAAAAAAGAGGTCTTTGAAAACTTCCACCTGCTTTCAGACTGTTCCAAGGAGTTTTGGAATTTTTTTTACATGATATTTACTCACTTCACAAGCATTCTAAGAGAGGAAAATAATATTCACGTGTTCCAAGAAAAGAAAAAAAATCTACGTTAAGATAATTCTGTAAAAACATTACCTCTATACCATGGTATTTCATTTGGAGTAAATTCCATATCAGCCTTTCCTCAGGTCATTTATGGAAAAACAACTTTGTTGTTGAGCCTGTCTTTGCCAAGAAAAATAGCATACACTGATGCCTGCCACCCATGTGAAATAAAGATATATTTTGATAAATACTTTTAAAATTTTTCAAAGACCCACATGCTATATGACAGCAATTATTTCACAATTATTGGAACACTAGCCACAAGATGTGTCTCTGGTTTCATCCTAGTGCAAGAGCAAAAGTGAGCAAACCTCTATGACTCTCTCTCAAGGCTGATTTTTCTAAGACTTGTGGAAGCTCCTTGTAAAATGATTCAGGATCATGGGCTAGGCTGCCTAATTGAGTGCATTTTTCCTAGTCAGATCGTGCACAGTGCCTCCTGTTTGTGTTTCAAAAGAATTTGTTTTTCCCAAAGAGAAGTGCTTTTTTGTGAAATTTAGGTGTAACTACATTTATTGAATAACTGTTAATAATAGCTGTGAAATAACTTACCTGATTAGCAGAGCTGGCATTTATTGAACATTTACTAAATTGGTAGGCACTGTGGTAAATAAGCACTTTACTTTCATCACCCGATTGAATCCATACAACAGCCCTAGGAGACAGGAAATCTTATCCCCGTGTAATACATGAGAACATTGAAGTAGAAAGAAGATAAATAATTCACTCAAGGCACCTGGGTGGCCCAGTCGGTTCAGAGTCTGACTCTTGGTTTCAGCTCAGGTCATGATATCAAGGTTCTTGGGATCAAGTCTGGCGTTGGGCTCTGTGCTGTCGGTGGTTAAGATACACTCTCTCCCTCTCTCTCTCTGCCCCTCTGCCCCTCAGGCTCTTTCTCCTCGCATTCTGTCAAAATAAATAAGTAAACTTAAAAAAAAAAAAGCTCCCTCAAGGTCACCTAACCATTGAAAGGCATTGCCAGGAATCAAAGCCTGATGTGACCCCAAATTCCATGCATTCAACTGCCTGGATATATTAGCTTCAATATTCATTGACTAAGGTGCTCTGCATATATATTTCCTATTCAGTTCCAACACACAAAGTTTCTGTGATGTAGGTTTTGTTATTTACCTTTACAGATGATCCTAGCAGGGCTCAAAGAGTTTAAGAAACAAGTCCAAATTTCCAAAGCCACAGGCAACGATTGCCAGAAGTGGATTTCAAATGCAAGCCTCTAACTCCATGTCCAGGGCTTTTACTACTCCTGTGTACTTCTCAGCAGAGACAGATGCCATTAAAAAGGTGGCATTTATTCAGAGTCTCGATTCTCTTACAGTTGAGGATAACAACAGAGAGTATATGCTAGAGTAAATCACAGACTCCCTGCAATATTCTGGGAAGATAATGTCAGAGGGGGCATCTATGCTATAGAAGAAGTAGAAATGTATCAACATCAGCTCATAGAAAGAGTTGATTACTAAATCCAGGAGGCATTATGCCAGCCAGCCAGAACTCAGGGAGACAGAGCTAAACAAAGAGAGAAATCAGGCAGAATCATTTGTAACCTTTAATCACAATAGAGTAGCCAAGAACAGACCAGCCTGAGTTAAATGTCCATCAAAACTGTCTGAAGGGGCACCTGAGTGGTCCAGCATCCCACTTCTGCTCAGGTCATGATCTAGCAGTTCTTAAGTCCAAGTCCCTCATCAGGCTCTGTGCTTACAGCTCAGAGCCTGGAGCCTGCCTCAGATTTGTGTCTCTCTCTCTCTCTGCCCTTCTGCCTCTTGCACTTTGTCTCTCTCTGTCTCTCAAAAATAAGTAAACGTTAAAATTAAAAAAAAAAAAAAAAAAAAAAAAGACTGTCCGGCCCGAGACACTCCAGCCCTGGTATCAACTGTCATTGTAATGGCCTCCTAATGAGAAAACCACATGCAAATGAAGTAAACAGTGGGTAGGGGCAATCGTAGACAGTATTGCCTAGATTTGGGGGCATTTGTGGAGGGTTTCAGGGATGATTTACAACACAGAGCAAGAATGATCATCATGAAGTGTAGGGACATGACATCTATGAGAATCACCTATATATTGAGTCTGTGCACTCAAGGGAAGGAACAGATCCTCTGAGTCCTGTCACCTTGTCACTTCTGAAGCAGACTCCAGTGGGGGTGAATCTGAGTAATACACCATGTAGATATCCTCATTGTCTTGCCACACGTGATCACTGGTGCTGGAAGGGAACTCTAGAAATCAGAAACAGTGGGCTGGAATGAGTAATTGGAAAAGTATACCTTTCTCTTAGCAGAATCAACATCACAAAGATAACCGTTCTCAAGCTGCTGGGAAAAGCAAACACAGCACTCTCTTTTAAGGCAGGGAGCACACAGAGCCAACAACCTGCCCACTTTGAACCACTTCAGAATCTTGAAATTAAGGGAAACTTAAAGCAAAGTCACTAATAAAACAAAGGTTATTGATGAAGAGAGTCTCTGAACATAGGTTGGAAAGGGGTTTCGTTATCAGAAAATTCCCTTTCATAGGAATTCTAACAAATCAGAGAGAGAGTATGGTAATTAGGAAGGTGGGGTGAGGGGTATTGTAGAAGGGGCTTGGGAAGGCAAAGATGAAGACTGTCATAGTGGCAACAGGCTTAGAGATAGTCCAGGAAATTTTCAAGATCTATACGAAATGTCTGTATGTATATTCTAGCCAACTGTGCATGAGGGAATCCCGAACTCATGCTTGCTTTCTGGAATTATAAGCAAAGACAGAAAGCTTTCCTAGCCGCCTTTAGCCCAGATGAAATGGTATTACTTAGAGCTTAAGGTCCATCTTCCCCCGTTTGACTGGGACCCCTCACAAAGAGGTCTCCTCACACAGCAAATGCCAAACAAATATTTATTGGACAGAACAAATGAGAAGTGTTAGAGTGTATTTGTATTGCCCCAACCAATCTTAAAATTGTCTACCTCAGGAGAAAAATGTAAGTCTCAAGCTTCTGTGCAGACATTCCTTTCCCTTTTAGATCCACACTAATTCAAAGTCCGATAATTGTAATTTTTAAATGATTTCTTTCTGAGGGAAATGGTTGCCTGTTTGAGCTACCCAGTTTGTGGCCGCCTCATTTATCTTGTTCTGAACTCTGTGTCTGCAGCCAGCATCCTGTGGGCCGGGCACTACCCCACACAAGATGTGTGCGAGCAGCATGGCCCTAACTGTCCTTCAGAGGACGTGTGAAGTAAAGGAAATGTGAGTTTGCTTCCCTCCCACCTCATCTCTCAGGAGTCTAGATCAGGAAGACATTTTGTGTATTTTCTTGGAATCATGCCACTCACATAAATTGAGGAATTATAGTTCAAATCCACCCTTCTATTTCTTAATATGCCTGCTGGGGGTGCTGTGAGACTGTCTAAGGGCTAACATGGCCACTTCTGTGAGAGGGTTAGGGTTAGGGCTAGGGTTAGTTTAGGGTTATGGTTAGGGTAAAGTTAGGGTTAAGGTTAGGTTAGGGTTAGGATAGGGTTAGGGTTAGCATTAGGTTTAAGGTTATGTTGAGGGTTAGGGTTAAGGCTAGAAAGAGGGAAGAATGACCTCCAGTAAATAAAAAGATATCATGTGAACAGCTCATGTACCCAACCCTGACGTCTAAACATCGATGAAAAGTATCATTAAGGAAATATTATAACTATGCAATTAGAATCTAGAAAATGAAATGATTTTTTGTTACTGTCCTCATCGTGCTTTCTATGTGACAAGGTTGAAACTGTCACAGTTCATTTTGTCTCTGCTTATGCGTCTCTGCAGGGTAGTCTATACTGACTCTTTTGTGGTAAAGAAAATCTTTTTACTTGTACCTCTCAAATCTGATCTCTGCTTTCTGCTGAGAGCCCACATGCACTATTCATTTATTACCAACTTTTTGTTTATTCATTATTTTTAAAATTTTGGATGAATCTCAGAATCACATCTCCTACCCCTTTAATAATTGTTTGATTTATTTAACCCTTCTGGGTTTCATAATCCTAATCTTTAAAAGGAATCACAATAATACAATTTCATCATGGTATTGTGAGGATTAAAAGAATTAGTTTGCGTAAAGTACTCAGAGGAGTGTCTGGCACATAGAAAATTCATTATAGTCTGTGCTATTAAACTGTTCTTTACCAAATTTATTACTGCCTGTTTATTTATTTATTTACACATTTATTTATTTATGAACACTTAATGTGTCATCTATCCTTTTTTTTTTAAATTCTTTTAATGTTTATTTATTTTTGAGAGAGAGAGAGAGACGGAGAGAGAGAGCATGAGCATGATCAGGGGAGGGGCAGAGAGAGAGGGAGTCACAGAATCCGAAGCAGGCTCCAGGCTCCGAGCTGTCGGCGCAGAGCCTTATGCGGGGCTCCAACTCACAAACCATGAGATCGTGACCTGAGCCGAAGTCGGATGCTCAACCGACTGAGCCACCCAGGTGCCCCTCTTCTACCCTCTTAATATATGTTCAAGTTCACAGTACAGCTTTGTTTTCTACAGGTACTCTGTTGTACAGTGGATCTCTAATACTTATTCATCTTGCATAACTGAAACTTTACACCTGCTGATTAGCAACCCTTCTTTCCTCCTTTCCCCAGACTCTGGAAGCTCCCAATTTATTCTTTGCTTCCAAAAGTTCTAGAGACCTCATATAAGGTGAATTATGCAGTATTTGTTCTTCTATGACTGGCTTATTTCACTCAGCATAATGTTCTCAGAGTTTTTCCATGTTGTCTCATATTGTAGGATTTCCTTCATTTTAAGGCTATTAATATTCCATTGTACATATACCACATTTTCTTTATCCATTCATCTGTTGATGGACAGTTAGTTTGTTTCCATATCTTGGCTATTGTGAATAGTGATTCAGTGAACTTGGGAGTGTTTATATCTCTTTGAGGTCTTGATTTCAATTCCTGGGGTAAATACCCATAAGTGGGATTGCCTCATCATCTAGTAGTTTTATTTTTAGTTCTGTTTGAGGAAACCCCATCCTGTTTTCATAGTGGCTGCACCATTTTGCATTCTCACCAGTAGGGTATAATACTCCAATTTCTCCACATTCTTGTGAACACTTAATGTCTTTTATTTTTTTATAATGGCCATCCTAATAGATGTGAGGTGACAGTGCATCAAGATTTTGATTTACATTTTTCTGATAACTAGTGATGTTGAACATCTTTTTATTTAACTGTTGGCCATTTGTATCTCTTCTTTGGAGAAATGTCTAGTCAAGTCTTTAGCCCATTCACTAAATTGAGTTACCAGTTCCTTATATATTTTAAAAATTAATCCCTCATTAGAGATATTGAAAATATTTTTCCATTCTGTGCTTGTCTTTTTGCTTCATTGATTATTCCCTTTTATTCACAAAAGCTTTTTAATTTGATGCAGATCCAGTTGTCTAATATTGCTTTTTTGTTGCCTATGCTTGTGGTATCATATCTTTTATATTATTGTCAAGACCTATGTCATGAAGATTTTTCTGTATGTTTCTTCTAGGAGTTTTATATTTTCAGGTCTTATGTTTAAGTCTTTAATCCACTTTGAATTGGTTTTTATGTGTGTTGTAAGACAAGGGTATACTTATGTTCCCTTGTAGTTGGATATCCAGTTTCCCCAATACCGTTTGTGGAAGAGACTCTCCTTTCCCTATTGTGTATTCTTGGCTCCCTTGTGGAAGATGAGTTAACTACAAATGTGTGACTTTATTTCTAGGTTCTCTATTCTGTTCCATTGGTCTCCGTGTCTCTCTTTATGCTGGTACCATATTTTTCAATTACTAAAGCTCTATAATATATTTTGAAATGGGAAATGTGGTGTATCCAGATTTGTTCTTTTTTCGAGATTATTTTCACTATTCAGGCCTTTTGTGACTCCATATGAATTTTAGAAATGTTTTTTTCAGGGTGCCTGTGTGGCTCAGTCAGTTAAGTTCTGACTTCAGCTCAGGTCATGATCTTACAATTTGTGAGTTCAAGCCCTGCTTCAGGCTCTGTGCTGACAGCTCAGAGCCTGGAGCCTGCTTTGGACTCTGTGTCTACCCCTCTCTCTGCTTCTCCCATGCTCATGCTCTGTCTCTCTTTGTCTCTCAATATTAAATAAAAACCTTAAAAAAAAGAAATTTTTTTTCTATATCTGTACAAAGTAACATTGAGTTTTGATAGAGATTGCATTGAATCTGTAGATTACTCTGGGTAGTGTGGACATTTAAACAATATTGAGTCTTTTAATCCACAAACGTGGGATATCTTTCCATTTCTGTTTTGTTTAATTTCGCCCATCACTGATTTGTAGTTTTCAGTGTGCAGATCTTTTGCCTCATTGGTTAAATTTATTCATAAGCATTTTATTCTTTTTGATACTATTGTAAATGAAAGAGTTTTCCTAATTCTCCTTTCAGATAGTTCATTATTAGTGTACAGAAACACAATTTATTTTTGTATGTTGCTTTCGTATCCTGCAGCTTTACTGAATTCATTTATTATTCGTAGCAGTTTTGGGGGGAAGTCTTTAGGGTTTTCTATATGCAAGATCATGTCATCTGTAAACAGACAATTTTACTTCTTCCTTTCCAATTTGGATGCATTTTATTCGTTTTTCTTACCTAATGGCCCTGCCTAGGTTTTCTAGTACCGAGTTGAATAAAAGTGGCAAGAGGAGTTATCCTTGCCATGTTGTGCTTGGGAAAACCACAGGCAGCTGTGGAACAGGGAGATAACCTCTTCTGGGATTGTAATAATGATTCTCCGTGTTGTCTGTGGAGATGAAGAGAAGCTTGTCAACGTGTGGAAGGGAAATTTCTCTCAGTGTAGATATTCTGTGTATAAATCATGTCTCTGACGGCCTTTCCCTATGGTTTGAGACGGTTTCTCAAATCATGTTGATATAATATTTGTGGACTTGAAGAGTAGTTAATTCAGTATATCGTTTGCACTGAGAACACAAGTAATATAGACTCTATAACAAAGACTTTATCCCTAAAATGGTAAAAGATGCTACCTCTGAGGCAGTTTGATTGTAAATAATGGTAAATTTAACACAGATGATGTAACACAGGATAAAATTTACTGTAGACTGTAAATTACTTCTAGAACTTATTTGCTATAATTACAATCTAAAAAGGCAGGAACCAAATACAAAAGGAACAGTAAAAGAAATACCAAGTGAGAAAATTTCCTATTAGAATAGGTTTTTACTTTACTAGTTTTCCACAGGATTTTCCTATTTTATCTCAATTGTTGAATTTGTCGGCATAAAGTTGTTCGGAAAATATCCTTGTCTATTGAACCCTGCTTCATTCCTGATATTGGTGATTCACTTTTGTATTTTTCATGATTGGTCTAGTCTAGGGAATTACCAGTTTGATTTTTGTCAAAGAACCAGCTCTAGGTTTTATTAATTTTCTCTAATGTTTGTTAGTCCCTATTATGTTTGTTCTCATTTTAATTATTTCCTTCTTTCTATTTAGTCTGGGTTTACTCTGGGTTTTTTCTAACTTTTTCAGGTAAAATCTTAAGTCATTGATTCCTACCTTTCTTCTTTTCTAAGATAAACATTAAATGTAATATATCAATTGCCTAATTTCTATGATACAAAGAAAGACATATGAAGTATCAAATATATCATATAAACAATGAAATTAATATATTACAAATGATACCAGGGAAAGTTTCACAGAAGAGGAGGAAGCACTTGGTGTGGGCCTTGATTAAAAGGTAGACTAGAAGAGAAGGATCTGGAGCCAGAAAGAATGAGTCCAGAGCACAGACTGTGGGATTATGAGGCTAGCTTGCTGAGAGGAAAATGCAGGCAGGTGACTAGAGGGAGACACTATTAAAAGAAGCAGTTTATAATATTCCCAGAAGTATTGTGTTTTAAGGAGGATTATTAACCCTGAAAAGTTAGACCACATCATACCTGGATTGAAGAGATATTTTAAGCAGCAGAACCCACAAGTCCTATCATATAGATCAACTTCTACTTGACCAACTCTAAGATATGTGTTCCCCCTTGACTTATATTTATTATATTTTTAATGTTTATTTATTTTTGAAAGAGACAGAGCATGAGTGGGGGAGGGGCAGAGTGAGAGGGAGACACAGAATACCAAGTAGGCTCCAGGCTCTGAGCTATCAGCACAGAGCCCAATGCGGGGCTTGAACCTAAGAACCACGAGATCATGACCTGAGCCCAAGTAGGACACTTAACCCACTGAGCCACCCAGGTGTCCCGATCTTGACTTATATTTAAAAGTGAGTCTCTGACTGAAGCAAGGGAAACACCATTCATCAGTAGATAAACGCAGTAATGAAAACAATGGTAAAACAAACAGGGGGATCTTTTTTTTTCTTTCCCTCCAGACTGAAAGTCCTGTGAGAGTAAGGATAGCAGCTATTTTATCCACAAGTTTTATTAAGCATATACCACAATACCTAACAAGAATCAGTACTTAATAAATAAATGCTGAACATGTGAATAAATAAATTTCCTGTGTGTAGCTTCCTTAGAGTTACAGATTTTTTCATCATACTGTTTAATTATGTGCTTTTTCCTGTGATCTACTAAAATACAAATGAATTTAAGAGACTCTAAAGTTTGAATTTTAAAATAATAATAACTTTCTGCCATGTCTCAAAATAATTGGAGTCAGCCAGAATTCACGGTCAGGGTCGGAAAATCACTGCCACAGGTAGTTATGCCAAAGGGATTCAAACACTCTTTTAAAACACTTCTTTGTAACCTTCAAAGTGAAGGTTTTGTTAACCTTGTGAAAGCTGTGCATGTGAACAGATGTACTCTGGAAAAACAAAATTTGATCAATACTGGCCAGAGAACAAAGGGGTTCAGACCTGAATGATTTCCACATTTGGCTACAGCCTATCAATCACAGGTGACGGCAGCGACCACTCCGCTGTGACAGAGAAGAGTTGTACTGATTTCCGTTAGACATGCTTCTGCTAAAATAGATTAATTCTTAGTCATCAGAATCTGATTTAGGCTCAAGCTTAGCAGGCTAATTTTCAGCCTATGGGAATAAAGTCACGGTAATTTTCTGATCATTTAGTGGAAAAGAAGCCAGCAAAGATAAAAGAAAAACACTACACCACACCAAGAGGCTACCAGAGTCAAATATTTTCTACATCGTGGGCCTATTAAACATCATCTGATTGGGGTTTACTTTTAAAGGCATAATTCCCCTAACAGTTAGGGATGGGATTGTTCTTTGGGTGCCTAGTTTACTACTAGGGAAAATGTCAGTGGAACAAGGCTAATTAAAGCTTTGCTTTATCATCACCATCCATCTAGCTCTGGTTGCTATAGTTCCCTGAGATTTGATGCAATGTCCTTGGGCTATATTTTACTTCCAAAGAAATATAGGGTGTTTTGGAGCAAACAGTAAACAGAAAGGAATATTCCAGTGGGAACTCGATTTCTAAGGAAATAGTAATTGGTGGTTTTTCTTCACCTTATTTTTTTTATTAACAAATTTTTTAATCTTTATTTTTTGGGGGGGGGGGGGAGAGACAGAGAGACAGAGCATGAAGGGGGGAGTGGCAGAGAGAGAGGGAGACACGGAATCTGAAGCAGGCTCCAGGCTCCGAGCTGTCAGCACAGAGCCGCTCCACAGAGGGCTCCAACCCGCGAAATGTGAGATCATGACCTGAGCAGAAGTTGGACACTTAACCGACTGAGCCACCCAGGAGCCCCCACTTTATTTCTTTCATTGAAATGGCTGTGCTTCCTCTGTAACCAACATGGCTCAAACACACATATACTTACTAAATGCATGTACGCCTTTCAGAGGCATTTTACCAGATACTGAATGCAACGTAATGAATAGCTCCTGGTCCTTGCCCTCAGGATTGCCCAGTCCCCTGGGCAGACAGTGTGAGAAGTGCTATGGAAAGGAGGTGAGTAAAAGGTGCTATGGAAACCCTTATTCTGGGGAAGTTTAGGGAGGCATACTTTACGCAGTTGCCGTCCAGCTGAGTCTTGAAGCCTTAGGAGGACTTTGCCAGGATTATGAACTAGCAGTCAAACCTGGCAGAACACAGTACCCTCTTGGAACTCCTCGGCATGGGTTTTCCTTAAATAAACTTTTTGTTTTGGAGCAATTTTAAATTTACAAAAGAAATACAAAAAACTTACAAAGAAAATACAGTTTCCCCTAATACTAACATCTTACATGACCATGGTATATTTTTTGAAATGGAGAAATTAGCATTGGTGTAATACTATTAAGTAAACAACACCCATTATTCCCATTTCACCAATTCTTCCACTAATGTTTTTCTTCTTTTCTAGGATCCAATTCAGCATACAACATTGCATTTAGTTGTCACTTCCTTTGAGCTTGCTCCACTCTGTGACAGATTTATGGTATTTTTCATGACTGACAATTTCAAAGAGAATTGGCCATGCATTCTGTAAAACTACTTCAATTTAGATTTTTCTGATGTTTTCTCCTGATTGAATTGGAATTATGGGTTTGGGGGAAGAATATCACAGAGGTGAAGTGTGTTTGTTGCATCAAATCAGAGGCACGTGGCATCAACCTGACAGCATTATTGATGTTAACCTCCATCACATGGGTAAGGTAGTGTCTGACAAAGAGAGCAAAGTTATCATTTTTCTCTCTTCTTATGTTCTTCTTTGTAAAAGAGTCAATAAGTCCATCCCACGCTCAAGGGGATGATATCTACACACACTGTTTGAATGATTTTGTAAGGCAGGATTTTGTGAAGAAGATTCCTTCTCCCTTATTTATTTTTCTATTTAATTATTTATTTATTTCAGTTCAGACAGATATATTTAGTGTATACTTTGGGTTAGTATCAAATAATACAGTATTTACTTTATTGCTCAAATTGTTCCTGCTTTGACCATTGGGAGCCCTTTCCCTTAATCTCCTATGTCTTCTGACAGACCCCCATATTTACATTCTTTTAGCATTTCCTTGTTTTTTTGGCACAAAAAGATGCTACGAGATCACATGGTATTATCCATGAACCAGTCCTAGAATCAAGCATTCCTTAGCGAGCCCTGTCTCATTTTATGGGAGAATAGTATTTATTAACCAAGATGTACACACTGGATGCAGCATTTTTGTCATGTTGATAATCGGAGATAAAAAACACAAGGATGTAGGAAATAGAAGAAATGCCAATCAAAAAATAATGGAAGCTAGGAAAGCAACTAGCCAACTGGAAATGTCTTAACAGACAAAGAAAAATAAAAGTAAACCAGCAGTGGCAGAAATACAGAGGCAAGTCACTTAGTACCACAGAACACCAGAAAGCTTAGAATTGGAGGTGCAAGCTACCTCTGAAAAATGGGAGTCCAGGCAGGCTAAAAAGAGAAGAATGGATAAACAGCCATATAATAAGCTGTTTGATCCCTAGTTCCCCTCCCACACCATGTATACCCAGGCAATTATCTCTCCCACATTAGCAAAGGACTAGGGGCTTACTCTCCAGAGAAGTCCAATCAAAAGAACTCTGGACTTGGGAACTGTAGGCTTAGTTGAGGGAGTGTCAGACTGAAAACAAGAGAATTAAATAAAAGGTTCTACATGAAATTTTGAGACCTCTTATCCCCATCCTTTTTTGTCTCTGAGAGCACAATCAGCCAGATTGGAGGATTTCTCTCTGGATAAACCCAAAGAAAAAACCCACGAGTAGTGACAGTTGAGGTGGGGGGGGTGTCCCAATATAAGTGATCCAGTCAGCCTCCCTTACAATGAATCTCACAAGACAACACCACAAGTAAATTGTAGGAATTGCTTCTTTCTCTCTTTTTTTTGTTGTTGTTGTGAAAGCTTGTTGTGCTTTTCTGTATCTGTATCGTACATAATGTGTATAACATATTTATATATGTTATATATACATAAATATATATGTAATTTATATATGTGTATATATGAAAATACATATATGAAGAACAATTATACAATTATAAAATAAACATATTTATAAAATAATTATAAATTAACATTCTGTAGCTACAACCAAGGTTAAGATAAAAAATAATTATAAAAATAAACATTTTGTATCTACCACCAAGGATATGAATTTGACAATACTATAGAAGGAAACCACTGATAGATATTCCCTTCCCTTATTTTTAGAAGTAACCATAATTCCAATTTTTAGTCTTCTTTTACTATTATGTAGACTATATACATATCCCTAAAAATATAGTTTACTTTGCCTTTTAAAAAATTTACAGATTGTGGGGAAGAGCACTGGGTGTTATATGGAAACCAATCTGACAATAAACTATAAAGTTAAAAAAAAAAGAATTGTCAAATCAGTATGTTTTACACCTGAATCTAATATAACATTATATTTCAACTATACTTCAACAATAAAAATGTAAAATATTTAAAAACTTTAAAAAAATTTACAGACACAGAGTTACACTAGTGTATTGTTTATAACTTGGTTCCTTCTTTCAATGTACTATTTGAGAGATTGATTTATGCTGATTGTGATGGTTAATTTTATGTGTCAACCTAACTGGTCCACAGAGTGCCCAGACATTTGGTCAAACATTATTCTGGGTGTTTCTGGATAAGATTAACTTTTGAATTGGTAGGTAGTAAAGCAGATTGCCATCCCTAATGTTGATGGGCTTCATCCAATTAGTTGAAGGTCTGAATGGAAAAAAACAAAAACAAAAGCAAAACAAAAAACAAACAAAACACTCCAGTGGGTAAGAACTCTTTCCTGCCTGCCTTTGAGTTGAGTCTTCATTATTGTTTGGTTTTTCCCTGACTTTGGACTCTCACTGAAACATTGTCTCTTCCTGAGTTTTGGGCCTGCTGGCATTCAGCCTGGAACTATACCATTAGCTGTCTTGGTTCTTAGGTCTTTGAAGTTGGACTGGAACTACACCATTGACTATACTGGGTCTCCAATTTGTCAACTTACCCTGCAGGTCTCCTAACTTGTCAGCCTCCATAATCATGTGAGCCAATTCCTATAATAAATCCCACTCCCTCGCTCTCTCTCTACATTCTATTGATCCTATTTCTCTGGGGCACCCTGATTAATACATTGATGAATATAAGTGTAATTTCTTCATTTGCTTTTCTGTATAGAATATATTTATTTTAATATTAATGAATATTTTGTTTGGGATTATCATAATACCAATTGGGGATGGTTATAAATAATACTATTACGAGCATCTCTGTACATGTATCCTTATACACATAAGTGTAAATTTTTCTTGGATTTATAACTAGGAATCAAATTCCTGTCAGAGCTATAGATTCACCACAGCATAATTTTTTAAAACTCAGCAAAAAAAAAAATTTTTTTTTAGAAATTGGCATGCTTATTCTAAAATATACGTGATATTCAAAAGATTAAGAATAGCCCAGACAGTTTTGAAATAAAGTTGAAAGAGTTAACCTACCTGATTTTAAGCCTTATTATAAAGTTAAAGTAATCAAGGTAGTATACTATTTGTGTCAAGAATGATGAATTGATCAGTGGAACAGAATGGAGAGTCTAGAAATACTCCTGGGGTGCCTGGGTGGCTCAGTCGGTTGAGCGTCCGACTTCGACTCAGGTCATGATCTCACAGTTCGTGGGTTCGAGCCCCACGTCGGGCTCTGTGCTGACAGCTCAGAGCCCGGAGCCTGCTTCTGATTCTGTGTGTCCTTCTCTCTCTGCCCCTCCCCTACTTCATGATCTGTCTCTCTCTGTCTCTCAAAAATAAATAAATGCTAAAAAATTAAAAAAAAAGAAATATCCCCACTCATATTGTCAATTGATTTCTAGCAAAGACGCAAAGCAATTTCATGAAGGGAAGAATAGTTATTGGCCAAATGGTGCTGGAACAATTGGATACCCATATGCAAAATAATGTACCTTGACTGTTACCTCATATTATATACACAATTTATCTTGAAATAGGCCATAGAACTAAAAGTAACAACTAAAATTATAAAACTTCTAAAATCTTAGTGACCTTGTGTTTGGTAAAGATCTCTTATATACAACACAAAAAGGACAAAATCTAAAAGAAAATATCAATCAATTGGCATCAAAGTTTAAGACTTTCCTTCTTCAAAAAACATGATTAATAAGATGAAAAGGTGAGCCATAGACTTGGGGGAGATTTCTTACCAATTTCATTCCTAGGTCTATAGCTAAGAGTCTAGAGTACACCTAACCACACATAGGATGGTCATAGCGGCTTTATTCATAATAGCTTGAAACTGGAAATAACCCATATACTGGAAAACTACACAGCACTAAAAAGCAAATTCCTGATGCACTCCATACCATGGATGGCTTTCACAGATACTATGTTCAGCCAAGGAAGCCAAACAGAAAAGAGTATACATTACATGAAATTTAAGAATAGGGAAAACTAAAGTGATCAAAGATGATAAAAGTCAGAATAGTGGTTACTTACAGGATATGGGATAAGTATTGACTGAGAAAACTCACAAGAGTACCTCTTGGAATTCTGAAAATATCCTACATCTTCATCTAATTGGTGGTTATACAGGTGAATACAAATGTAAGGTTTCATTGAGCTGAATACTTAAATTTAGTGTGCTGTATGCTTCAGCTGTAAAGAGAGGTTATAGAAGTGAAGAAATAAATTATATATGTTATCTTACATAAGAAATTGGAATTGTACTTGGTAAAAATATTCCATTGGAAATAAGCAAAATCGTGCCTTTGCCAGCAATCTTCAAAAAGAACCACCTTATCGAGTCATAGTTTCTGACCCCATAGATTACATTAGCACTACTGATCAGCTAAAGCACGGGAATTTTAGAGCCTATGTGTATAAGATTGATAAAATGTGTCTCTCTTTAACTTCGTATTGTAGAGCTGATGAGGTTAGAGTTGTGTTAGGCTTTACTGATTTATAGATTTTATAGATTTATAGAGTTGGATTTTGTCCTCCATCTGGGAGGATTATACTTTACCATGTCCAGTCATGGCCACATTATTTGATTTGGCCAATGAAAAGTAATTGGAAGAAATGCAGGCCACCTGTGAGCAGAAGCTCTTAGAGCTTCTGTGTCTGCCATGTTCTCTTTTCCCTCTGCCAGAACACTGGCAGTGTGTAGACAGAGGCTGCCCCATCAACCTAGGTTCTGGAATGAAGATGACCTGCTGGTGGCCCATATTGATAAGCAGTCTGACAAATTAATCTTTAATATTAAAAACCACTGAGATTTTTAAGTTCTTTATTAGCATGGTATTATTTAGCCTAAACTAGTTTATGAAGAAATTGGTATCAAGAAATGCAGTGCTGGGGAGAGTGGCAAGATGGCAAAGAAATAGTGAGCTCTGTAATCTCCACCCGCCCACAACTATCAAACTGAGAAGGACTGAAGCCATGATACTCTGGTCTGCTAGAGTGAGAAGAAAACATACAGAATCCATACAGAGGACAGCCTCATAGGTACTTGGGCTACCTCAAGAAACAAGCCAAAGTACACATGGTGGAGAGTGCCAAATACCACTGAGTAGGGAAATAAAATAATCAAAGACACAAGAGAAACCAAGAGACACCATTAAAAGAACACTTCCCGAAACTACAGGTCCTGAGCAGTCAATGACCCTCCTTTAATAGAGCAATACTAACAGGTGCACAGTGCATAACAAGCTTTTAAAACTGACAAGAGACAGAAAGCTAGCTAAAATGACAAAATGAAAGAACTCTCCTCTAAAGAAATTACAGGAAGAAGTCACAGCCACAGAACTGCTCAAAACAGACATAAGCAATATAACTGAACAAGAATTTAGAACAATTGTCATAAAATTAATCACTGGGATTGAAAAAACCATCAGGAAGCTATTGATACAAAGACTAGGGACCTTCAAAATAGCTGTGACGAGTTAAAAAAGGCTATAAATGAGGTGCATAATAAAATGGAGGCGGCCACTGCATGGATTGAAGAGGTGGAGAGGAGAATAGGTGAATTAGAAGACACAGTTATAGAAAAAGAGGAAGCTGAGAAAAAGAGAGAAATTGATACAGGACCATTAAAGGAGAATTCGAGACCTGAGTAATACAATCAAACAGAACAATATCCATATCATAGGAATTCCTGAAGAAGAAGAAAGAGAAAAAGGTCCTGAACGGGTGCTTGATCAAATTATAGCTGATAACTTCCCCAATCTGAGGAAGAAAATAGACATTGAAATCCAAGAGGCGCAGAGAACTCCCATAAGACGTAACTTGAATCAACCTTCGGCACGACATATCATAGTGAAACTGGAAAAATATAAGGATAAAGAGAGAATTCTGAAAGCAGCCAGGGATAAAAGGGCCCTAACATACAAAGGGAAACCTATCAGAGTGGTTACAGACCTATCTACTGAAACTTGGCAGGCCAGAAAGAAATGGCAGGAAATCTTCAATGTGATGAACAGGAAAAATATGTAGCCAAGAATCCTTTATCCAGCGAGCCTGTCATTCAAAATAGAAGGAGAGATAAAGGTTTTCCCAAATAAACAAAAATTGAGAGAATTCATCACCACCAAACCAGCCCTACAAGAAATCCTAAGAGGAATTCTATGAGGGAAATATAGCAAGGAATATAAGGTACC
>CM053567.1:137282015-137310726 GCA_028646485.1 Cryptoprocta ferox
GAGGAGACAAATACCATATGTTTTCACTTATAGGTCTAACAGGAGAAACCTAATGGAGGACCATGGGAAGGGGAAGGGGGGAAAAGATTTTGGGAGAGGGAGGGAGGCAAATCATGAGAGACTCTTGAATACTGAAAACAAACAGAGCTTAAGGGGGAGGGGAAAGGGGGAAGGGGGTGATGGTCATGGAGGAGGGCACTTGTGGGGAAGAGCACTGGATGTTATATGGAAACCAACTTGACAATAAACTATAAAAAAAAAAAAAAAGAGAGAGAAAGAAATGCAGTGCTACCCTAACAAAAACAAACCTATGTGATACTGGCTCAGGGGCCAGCCAATGGGCAATAAGGAAAGTTCATTAACGGAGTCTCAAAAGATGACAATCAGTATTATGGATTGGCAAAACATTTCGTAAAACTGTTGCTTGTGTTAACTTGGGAGATTGTAATATATTGAGTGATCTTTGGATTTAGGTATAGATGTTGGCACGTAAAATTAGTGGCACACCTTACTTTTATATATTACAAGACAGACATTAATTTAAGAAAAATAAAATCAATTTGCAATTAGAGATGAAAGGGAATAGAATTGAAGGATGCATTTGTTTCTCTTCCTTAAACATAAAAGATGAAACTGAGAGTCATTTGACCTACAAAAGGGCAAATAAAACTCACTTCATTTCAAGGATGATCAAATATATGGCCATTATGTTCTTTGTTATAAGTTTTGAATTACTTAAGATGGAGTCCTTTTATTTAGATAAAATAGCTCATGGATAAGAGATTAAGGGCATGAACTGACACCCAATTCCAAGGAACTTGATTAGCTAAAGTTACCTGTAATTAAGTTTAGAGAAAGAGACATGACTTGAAAAAAATTGAGGATAAGGCTATAGGCACATAAAACTGGATGGAATCAAATAAACAAAAAGGCCTAATTCCCAGAATATTTATTGTACTCGTTGGGACTATATATCATTGCGAGTGATCATGGCTAAAAATGACCTTTGGGACCCCTAATAGCGGAAATAGGCTGAGAAAGTGGCTTACCTACAAGGAGAACATATCCTCCAATGTCCTCTTCAATTGTGGCCAAGAAGAATACAGGAGAAAGAGAAACTTTCCTAGAGTCAAGCCAAGAGCTACAGAAGTTAACACTCTGGGAACTTATTCTCTGGGAACAGAAGAAAGGTCTAATCAAGGAGTGCTCCTTATTTTCATGGGGCAGGGGAGTGGGAGGCATTCTTGAAACACTTATCCAATGTGATTCAGAATTGCTTCATGTTTCTTGTGATTTCTCTTCCTGAAAGAGAATACTTGCTGCAATTAATACTCTCTGTCTTCTAACATTGACTTGTGGATGTGTGGATCTCTTAATGAAGAGAAACCACACTCAGACCTGATGTAGTAAAGACAATCCCCAAATGGTTTACTTTCATCTTGATGCTATTCCTGAAATTTTGGATTTTTCTCTTCTGGGAGGGAAATGAGTGTATTTTTTATGCAGAAGGGAGGGAAGCAAATATTTCTGAATAAAGTTGGGGACTGTGATAAATTACATTTCATACTATTCTTCATTTGTCTTTCTCTGAGGAAGGATTATATCACCCTCCCTGTTGACCTCAGCCTTGGTCATGTGTATGTGATTTCCTTGAAACAATGAAATATGAGCAGAAGTTATCCATAGTTCTTTTGTGCTCTACTTTCACTCTGCCATGAATTCAGCTATATCCATGGTGTACTCCATAAACCTGGATCAGGAAGCAAAGATGACATGGAGCCAACCTGTCACGGACCTGTCGCAAGAGTCAGAAACAAATCTTTGTTGTTATAAGCCTATGAGTTTTTGAAGCCTTCGTTTTTCAACATAATTTTTCCCATGCTAAATGATAGGACTCTTCTTCCCCTTTTGGAGCTCTTCTGAACATATTGACCTTCTAAAGATGTAGCTGAGCCCTGTAGCACCCACCCCACCAGAGAGAGCTTCAGCTGTTAGTTGAGAACATGAGTCACCCTGCTGTGCTACAAGAATAAGTGCTAATATGTAGTGTTGGGAGAGTCAGCATTGCTTTCTGGTGTTCTCATGACATCACTGAAGTGGGGAAGAGACTTGCGGAAGCTTAGCTCAACAGGTTTCTACTTGGGCTTGAGACCAAGAAGTAGTATTCCTAGGGAACTGCACAAGAGATGGAAAACCTACTATAAGAAATTAGAAGAACCATCAGCATATTGTCTGTGCTTGTTTTGAACCAGAAAACTGAATTTATTCTCATGGTGTCCCAGACACGCAAAAGTCTTGAGTGCCTAAGAGGCTTTGTGGAAGCCTCAACTTAGAGCTAGTTCCCATTTATTGGCTTCTAAAGGTATATACTTATCATCTTAGTCAGAGAGACTTTGTTGAGGCCCTTGGCTTGTCACTGTAGTGGGATCTAGGGTATAATAGATCTAAAAGAACTCAGAATATTTATCCGGAAAAGGGACGGCATCAACAAGCTTGCCTGTCTGGGTGAATGGGGAAGAAAAATGGATTACTAAAAAAAAATCTGTTTTATGAGATATTAAGTGAAAACTTTTACTTTACAAAGCATATTATTAGCATGAATTGTTATAATGTATTAGCAGAGCTTAGTGGTTAAGGGAAGAGATTTTGAAGCCAGACAGTTCCAGTCAGCTCTACCACTTATTAGACATATGATTGTCTTAGGTCGGGCTCCTGGGAAACAGACTCGGAGGCAGAGATGTCTATGCAGGAAACTTACTGGATGGTGCTCTCAGGATCAACACTCACAGGGAGGGAAGAGAACACAACTGAGTTGAAGGATAAGTTGGAGTAGACATAGTTGCAAGACAGGCTTCAGCTGATCCCCACATGGTTGCTCAGGAGCTAGAATGGTTTTTCAGAGATGTCCTGAATTGAGGTAAGGGGCATCGGATGTGGGTTGCTTTTGAGGGAGGGGAATAATTGTGGATACAGAAGCTTGCTGTGGCCAAAGGAAATTTCTGAGGAAGACTCACCTGTGACTGTCAGCACCGAACATCTACAATGACAGCCTGGGTCCTGAAGGAGTGCTGAGAAGTGCCCTGCAGCATGTCAATTACTAAGGACAAGTTACTTAACCTTCTACCCCTTGGTTTCTTTGACTATAACATGGAAAGATAATGGTACCTTTCTCATTGGGTTGTTATGAGGATAGATTAATATTTTAAAGCATCTGGAACATTGCCTACCACATAGTGAGACTACGTAAGGGATTGTTAAATAATTCTCCAGTGGACGTTGTCAGGGAATATACTGTTAACAATAGATGGGGGAGCTTTATAATTAGTCTATTAATTGTTTCTATGGGGACACTTACTCTGAAAGTGCTTTTGAATGTTTGAAAGTAGTTAATTCTCAAGTAGTTTGGAAGTTCTCCATGAAAATTTTAAGAAAAGTATTAATTTGCTTGGAAGCAGCTTTTTAGCAATCATGCATATACAATTTATCTCAGGCTTTATTTAAATTATTGCATAATTTAATTTAAATTATTGAATTGCTGAAATATGAATAAAAGGGGTATGATTCTTGACAGGTACTGTACTAAAATATCTTACATGCATTTTCTCATTACAACCTCTTTAAGAGATAAAATACTATATTGTTATTACCTCTGTGTCCAGATGGGAAACTGAGACTCAGAAGGTTTTGCAAGGCTGGAATTCAAATCTAACTCCAAAGCCTTGATACTTAACCACTGAATCCTTCCATATAAGTCACCCACACACTTAGCTGTTTCAAGTCTTTGAAATATCTGTTTGATTTCTTAAGCATTGCACTCAAAGAAAAGGTAGCCTACCAGAGTTACCCTTCACAAACATTCATAAATAACCCAACAGGATCATTTTGCAGCTTGTTAATAGAATACTCAAGCTTCCCATATTAGATAATAAATAATTAAGATACTGAAATGTTAAACCTAACTTGTATTCATATCGTGGATGTCAGCTGTCACAGTATTCTAGAAGCATTATATAAAAAGATACATTTTGTATTAAATTACATATTTAGTAGGAGGATATGTATATCGTGGCATCAAAAATAGACTCAGCACTTTCTAATCATATCATCTATCACAGTCTAACCCTTCAAATACCTGATCCTTTAACAACAGTTTATATGTAGTCACTAATCCACTAATTCATAGTTACTTGTAGTTCTATCCCAAGTCAGCAATTGCGCCTGCCAGTAGAGAAGCCTAATCCATAATCGAAGCTCTATAACTGCTAATACTCAACTGATGCACCCCTTGACAATTCTATCACTGAACCTCACTGTTTGAAATAATCCTGACTGAGCTAAAGTTTTACCAGGTCAATCTGACATACAAGGTCAGGTTAAATAGGGTAAAAGAAGACAAGAGCATTCCTAATTCTGGATAATGCTTACTTTCAAAATAATGTATTACTGTGCTACTTTACCTTTAATCCACCATTCTTCCTCCCCCACCCCCATCACACCACCTCCAATTTTTTTCAGGTACTAGACTAAGATACCTTGAGTTCAGGACGGATAGATCCCAACCCTAGCCTAACCCCCCCAAAATGCTAAACAAATTCCCTTTAGACAGTGGTTGATCTAAATGTGGCTGGGTGATTCAGATCTACCTAACTAGACATAGGAGAAGACTGCTTCTTTGGAAGACAGAGCCTCCTTTTCCAAATATAAAGGCAAAGTCTAGCTAAGAAAAAACGCTTTGTGGTTCTACCTATTTCTTCTGTTTGGATATTTCTGAAAAATGTAACAGCTCTCTTTCAACATGAATAAAACAACCAAGAGAATTACAGAGATGCTAGCGCTGACAGTATCTACACAATGAACAATATTCAGAAGCTGCCTAGCCCCAGACTATTTAAGCCCAAATTAAAAGTTATTAGTTTGTTCATACACATTCATTTGTCCAAACACAAGGCCACATGGTGTCCTTGCAGTTTTCTCCATCTTTTCTTTCTCATTCTGGGTTTCAACCTTCTGTCAGCTGCCTTTTACATTGTCACAGGTAATCTCATTTGCATCTGGTTCCCTAACATTTTTTGAATGTTGAAGTAAATCAGTTTATTTCCATTATTATGATGATGTTAATATTCCATGTTAACAATATGGCTATGTTACTATTCTAGTAGATCCAGGTAGTAGGGTATAATTACACCTGAGTCATGCAAAGGAGAATGTCAACTTCAAGTAAATTCTCTTTCCTTATATGTGCTCCATCAATAGGTCAGAACATGAGTCTACTATGTTTTTCGCGTATTTACTGTTCATACAGTATTTAAAATTTTTTTTCCCTGAAGTGTCTAAGTGTTTTTGCTTCCTCTTTGAGAAAATAAACCTATGCCTTCACCACATCCCCAATATCTTCCAGATCCTTACTCCTTGGAATCAAGTGCATTCTTTTCCTTGAAGTCCACTACCTTCTCTTCCAATTTGGATTGATTTCTTAATATTTGGACCGTGACTTTCTCATGCAACTTTTATTTTATCCAGAATTTCCCAATTGCCCGTTTTTTTCAGTGCTTTCATCTTATACTCAAGTTTTCCAAGTTTCCAGTAACTTTAGCCATTTCATGGAGTACTTTTTTTAATGTCCTTTCCCAAAGTCTCTGTCCTTCTACCTCAGTTTTGATTGGTTGCTCTCCAGGCCTGATGCACACCTATTATTCTGGGACTTTACTGTTCAACAAAGTTGATTGCTTTTCATGACCTTGATTCTGTCTCACTTGAATCACTCATGGTGAGGTATATTCTTGAGTAATATCCTAAGAACAGATGAGTGGGAAGATAAACTGGAAACTGAAGGTTTCTAAATATTTTATTCTACCTTATACTTTATTAATAGGTTAGTTGCATCTAGAATTTTAGGTTTAAAATCATTTTCCTTCAGAAGCTTCACAACATTGCACTATATCATCTAGCATCTAATTTTGCTGTTGAAAGGATTGTCGTTGTCATGATTTTGATTTCTCTGTACGTGGCCTCTTTTTCTGGACAATTTTAAGGTATTCTTCTTATTTTTGTGTTTTGAATTTTTTTCTTGGTTACCTTAAATTACACAATATTATGTGTACATAATTATTTGTTGTTCTGGCCATTCAGATTTATATATTAAGATGTTTATCTACCTTCATTTCTGAGAATATTTATTTATTTTATAGATTGATACCTTATGCCTTTTCTTACATATTTTCTCTTTTCTTTTGGATTCTTTATTTTGGGATAGTTTATAAACTTTATCTTCCAACTATTCTGTAATTTGTAGAACATTTGGAATGGTATTTTAAATTTTCAAGTGTTCTCTTTTAGTTCTTTATTGTCTTTAAAATGATCCAAGTCAATTAAGCGTCCCACTTTGGCTCAGGTCATGATCTCACGGTTCGTGGGTTCGAGCCCCGTGTCGGCCTCTATGCTGACAGCTAGCTCAGAGCCTGGAACCTGCTTCACATTCTGTGTCTCCCTCTCTCTCTGACCCTCCCCTGCTCGCGCTGTCTCTATCTCTCAAAAATAAATAAAAAACATTAAAAAAATTTTAAATGATCCCATTCAAAGTTTGCATAGGTAGTGTTCTTTTAAGTTTCAAATATAAAGTAAACTACAATGGTTTTTTAAATAAGTTTTCTTCTGGTCTTTGAAACACTTGTTTTTATAGGATTAATCTTTTCTATTAATCTTTTTCTTAGTAATGCTTAAAGGATTTCTTCAAATGATTTGTGATTCTTCACATATGTACCTTCACATTTTAGAATGGGAAAAAATATTTGACAAGGAACTTTTGCCTATGGGTGAGTTTTGTTGACTCTCAGGCCTTGTCTCAGTCAGATGAGGAATTTATTTTTTTAATACGTTCCCACTTTTTCTCAAGGCAATCTGTTCAATTATCTTAGAGAAGAACTCTGATTTTTTTTTAACCTGAGGAGAAGAGCTTGGCATTAGGTTGATTGGCAAGCAGAGGTAGGAGAGGGGATTCTACATATCTACACACATCTTAATACTCATTTTCAGCCAGCCCTACTTCACATTCCCATCTCTGATCCTTGAGTCTGAGACTTACTGAGATTCTCCTGGCCATCCATCAATGGCATTAACTGTATCCTCCTCTACACATGTTATGAGCTGCAGCTTCCCGCAGACTTTATCATCCAAACGTGCACTTACCTTTCATCATTAGAATTTATGGGTGTCTCTGGGCCACATGTGCCACCTTCCATAATTGTTTTATTCCTTTACAATCATCTTATGGAGTCTTGAAAAGGAGAAATCTTGGTTCACCAATTTGTACAGAAGTCAGTTTTACATTAAAAAAGGGGGGTGGTGGTGTCTGGGTGTCTCAATTGGTTAAGTGTCCAGCTTTGGCTTAGGTCATGATCTCACAGTTCACAGGTTCAAGCCCCACGTCAGGCTTTGTGCCGACAGCTCAGAGCCAGGAGTCAGCTTTGGATTCTGTGTCTCCCTCTCTCTCTGCCCCTCCCCCACTAGTGCACGCTCTCTCTCTCTCTCTCTCTCAAAAATAAACAATTTTTTAATAAAAATAATTTTATTTTATAAAAATAATTAAAAATTTAAAAAAAAGATCCTGGAGGCAGAATAGGGAGTATATATTTTCAACAGGCAAGACATTTATTCAATTCAGTCATTTCCATGTAAAATCAATACATTTGCCTTTAAGATTTGTTGTGGTGTCCTTGCCTCTGTACTAAATAGTGTGTTTCTTAAGTTCTTAAGCATACTTTATAGTTTTAAAAATATCTTCTCATAGTTTTAAAAATATCTTCTCTTTTCCTACCTGGATGAAGCTATTAATTCTTGCTAACTCACTTTTCCTATCAGTAATTTTCTCTGTTATTTTTCATATCCTGTGTTCCGAGAAAGCCACAGATGACCAAGCTTAACACATTCAAGCATTTTGAATAAAATAAGTGGAAATAGATTCTGTAGGAGGATTTGAGCTCTTCTCCCAAAATTATGGTGTTCAAGCTGTGGACCCTAGACCTTGAGACACACGGCTTGGTGGTTCACAGGCTTCTGGACTTTCCTCCCCTGTTCTGAGGTATGTGAGGGAGCGTAATGCAGAGGTGCTCAAGTGCCTAGTTTTTTTCATAACATACCATTTGATCTTAATTTTGTGACTCAATTATTGTTACACATGACAATATTTAAATTTCTCTGTGGGTACATTGAAGAACTAATCAGATTTACCCATATTATTACCTGTTCTAAGTGTGGTGGCTTCTGTTGCTTCTTCCAGCTCAGTGATGAAATCCAAACCCCATTTTCACCATCACTACCGCCATCCAGATGCTCAGAGCTCTTGCTTCTACATTAAGCTTCTAGATTGAAAGATTATTAGAGTCTGTGTCTCATTACCTTTTTTTTAAATGTACTTTTTTTACTTCAATCAATGGTTCTTTCTCATCCCCTCTATTTGCTGCCTCCCCCCTCCCCCCAATCCACCAACCACCACTCTCTGATGATAACTTCAGGCAGAACCAAAGTTTCCTGGAGAATTGTAAATAATACAGGGAAACCTGGATAAGCCCAGCAGGAGGAAGTAGGTGTCATGTACCTTCTGAGGAGTACCATTCCAAGATTTTGTTCATTTGAATAATTATTTTTTAATAAGTCGTTAGGCTTAGCAGTTTTTTTTTCCTTTAAGAATCAACTATATACATCATCCGGGATTCAAAAAAATGGCATTTTATATTTCACTAACTTTATAAAAGAAGAATAACAACACAATGTTTTCAATAAAACCATTCCATTGCTCTTAGTTGGATATATTATTTTTCTTTGAACCCCTGTGTATTACTTCATTAATACTTGAATAGATAACTCTTACAATCTCTTATTCTATATAATTTGGACACTTATTTTATCATCCTGACTGGAGTGATAAAAAGCCATCTGAGGTCAAGGACTCTAACTTACCCAACTTTCTTTCCCTGTAACACCCAAAGAGTAAAATAACAGGCACTTCATAATTATTTGAAGAGTTGAACAGAAGCACTTGACACTCATAAATGCATAAAGTTACTTTATTTTAAGTATACATTTAATTTTGAAAAATATAAATGCTAAAATATCTCATCTTCTTCATCTCTTAATTCCATAAAAGTCACAATAGAAAGCTTCATAAAACTGTAAAATACTATAATGTTATAGGAATTTTAGGTTTTATATTGGAAAAAAATTATTAGTAATATATTGAAATGTTTTCTGTTCTTTATCATTTGTTCCACCATGTTGATCTACTTCATTTAAAATAAAAAGATGCATCATTTCTCCAAAGTTAATAAAGACTTAAGAGAATAAAAATAAGAATATCTGAAAGTGCGTATTGATTCTGAAAAGTAAGGTGTACATATATGTACCAGCCATGAAAATGGCTAAAAAAGAGGCAACTACTCACTCTTTTCACATTGTAGGACTGGGACAAAGATAACTTCTGGCTCTAAAAGTTTCACTGGATGACTGTAGCCCTGAGTTGCAATTATCTGCCTGGGAAACATAATTCAGGATTTTTGTATGTACCCATAGAGCACGGAGAAATGAGCTAAGAAATAGGCCATATCCAAATTTCTGGTCTAAACACAACTTGACTGGCAAGCATGTATCATAAAACTTTTTTATTTCAGGCAGCAGCGAAGCTCAATGAAATCAACCTTCGAAAACTCCCAAGGCCCTTCAGCCAGTCAAGTGCTATAAAATATCATTTGATTGTATTCAGTCACTTGGTGCCACTGGGCTTTATGCTCATGCTGTGAAGAGTAGATGTGAAATACCATGGAATAAATAAGAATATCTCAAATTCCTGCACCAAAATCATTAAGTGGTATGAAAAGATTTGAAGAAAGCTTTGTCCCATCCCCGAACAATGTCAACCTCTGTAATACAACTCAAATGGTTTTCATTTTGTTTTTAAAGGATAGTCAGCAGTCAATACATTTCAAGTACTTTAACACAGTTTAAAAAAAAAAAAGAACCAAAAACTCGGAAGACAATTGTTCTCTATATTATACAGCAATATATAGCTGATTAAAGATTTACTCTGTGTGTGTTGGTGCGTGTGCAAAAAACATACACAAACTGACTTACTGATGGCAGATAATCACTTCTCCCCATCCCCCATTTCTTGAGGTGGGGGCTTATTAGAAGGGTTTTGTTTTTGTTTTTCTACATCTTTAAGCCTCCTCTCCCACCCCCCACTCCATTGCATGACTAGAAGAAGAGGCAGGATCACGACTGCCTATGGCACAGAAAATAGTTAGGATTCTAAGTCCTTGTCTCACACAGTAGAAGAGTGATCATTATCATGGAAAACAGTGTCTCCAAGAGATTTTCTTTCAAATGTGAAACCAGAGGCCTTTATGTTCCTTTGATAAGGCCAACTCTTGGCCTAGTGATCTCTTCAACAGTAAGTTTGTACAACCACAGGACTTCTGCTTGACATCTTGGGAGCGTACACTTAGACTTGGAGTCCTAACAACCTGGGTATTTCATGTCTCTGTATTCATATTGGGGAATGACACTTTTGAAAAATGTACCATTGTACTGTATTCTGTGTGTTCAGTTTACACAGAAACAACCCCACCCCCAATCTGGTTAGCTCTCAGACAATGAGTAAATTCAGTTAAAATGCAGATGATCTGGTGGCTCTGTATGGACCTCAGGTTCCATCTGCTAGTTTGGTAACTTCTTTTGTTCCTCTGAAACTAATGATTTTTAAAAAGTGTCCCTGGGCTCCAGGTTATTGCAAAGGCTTGATATTAACTGTTACTTTTAGCAGACAGAAGGTACTATTCTGCATTCACATCATGAACTTCAACCTTTTGTCACAGAATATGGATCATAAGTGGATGTGCAGATAGCTTTTAGATCTACTCAAAGGCTGAAATACTGAGTTAAGATGCTTCAGGAGTTCTTTGAAAGAGATGGAGAAAGGCACAGATCCTGAAATACTTGATTCATGATCAGAAAGACAAAGTATTACATCTAGGGCCTTTATAAAAGTGAATAAAGGTGTCTTTAATTTAACAAGATCATAGGTTAGATTGAACTTATTATGGATGGCTCTTCGACACTTTTTTGATGCTTCCCTTGGTAAAGAAAAAAAGAAAACCTTCTTATATAGTTTTATACTAGAGTAATTAAAAACTAGGTAGTATAATCATTTTAAGGATAGCTCTAAATACAAAGGTGATGCCAAAATTTGGCATGTAAGGTTTTAACAACATGTAATTTGCAGCTTTCATTTCAATGAAAACAAACTGCAGGTCATTTATGTCTAATTTGTATAAAATGTAAAGTTTTAAGATTATCAGATACTATAAAAGTAACAGCTAATTCAGGATAATAAGATTCTTATAATCAAAATTTTAAGAGGACAGAATTATAATTAATACAAGAATGAGTGGGAGTCACTATGTGCATATTTTGAAACCAAATAAATGGTTTCATCCTGCTTCTGGTACTCCTCCAGCAACCTGTTTTAGTTAGGATATATCACAAATATGGTTATATAAATCCAAAATTATGAATTCAATATTTAAAGTTATTTTTAATGCTCATTCACAACACATAATGCAATCTATTAAAAAGATTACACTTAAAAAACATGCCAAATTTGGTTACTAAAGACCCAATTTTCTTTTTTCTAATTTTCAGTATGGTATTTTGAAATATATCTGTCCTAAAAAACATGTGAGCAATGTTAAAGTGTGTGTGTGTGTGTGTATATATATATATATATATATATATATATATATATATATATATACCTCTGCAGATCTATCTGCATTCCCATAAACACTACAGATGTGTCAATGGTCTATTAATATTCCTATGGATTTTGTACTGTAAATATGAGCTCTTGGATCAGTGATGACATCTGGGCAATAAAATATATTTAGCCTCATTTGCATAATGGTAAATCTCTTAGACCTCTGATGGATTTTTCATATGTGGTTTGGGTTCTATGAAAACTGACACAAAGGGCCGGATAACTGCCCGCTGCATACCTTCACTCTGTCTCTAACTCTGCACATATGTGCACCAGCCACACACAGAGTATGTACACAAACACACAAATATCTCAAAATGAAAAAAAAAGTCTAACAATACTGCATAGACATCGACATGGTAATACAATCAGCATCTATGCCTGGATATTACTATTACCAAAACATCAGTTATTCCCATTACATAGGAGCTTCTCCCTTCTCCTCCAATCTCTTCATAGAACAGTAAGTTACTCTTAAAGAAAGGGAAAAATGGATGCTTAGAAACATGGTGTTTTTAATCTGATCCAGCCCTCTGGCTTACCTTAGAGATTGTGTATCTGTGTGTATGTGTATGTGTGTGTAAAAATCACATTATATACAATACAATTTTTACAGAAAGCCTGGCAGCTACAAATAAGAGGTAGAACTACTCAAAACTAGGTTTCCTGCTGCAGGAAAAAATTCATTTTCTTTACAGTAATTAAAAAAAAGTTTAAAAAATTGACAAAAAATAAGTTGCAGGTTAGGCCCCATAATTTAAACAACAAAATCTACGAAGAAAAATATTCTTCAATGTACTCAACAGATAAGTTCATTAAAGGGTTAAAAAAAGTTGCATAGGAAAAAGGGATATTCCAGCACTTGCTACAATGATGGCAACAGTTTCTCTAAGGGAGTAAAGTACCTTTAGTTTTTCTTCTTTTGATAACTCTAAGATTAGGGCTTACAAGCAAGAGCAAGTTCGCATCGCAGCACATTTTCCAGTCCTGGAAAGCTCTAGAAGCAAGAAGGGACTCTGCCTGGAGGTCAAGGTTTATTCTACCAGGCAGACAGACAAGCCAGTAAGCACAGCTCCAAAGCTAAAGTTGTAAGTTCCTTCAATATGTTAATAAAAGGTGTTACAAAATCCTTAATACTTTTTGCCTTCTGCTTAATAAAGGAAAAGGACAGGGTCTGTGCATGTCTTGAGTGACAGAGGAATTTGGTTGTCAGAGGATACATCTGAAAGTGTGAAAAGAAAAGGGGATTCTTCAGATGTTTTTAAGGAACGGTGCAGTATGGTCTTGATTTTACCTATGCAAGAGAGAAGCAGAGTGAGCACTATATTATTTGGCCAACGACCAAAAACCAAAACAAAACAAAAATTAAAAAATAAACAACTGGACAAAGCCCCAGAACATTAACAACAAAAACTGTCAGTTTTAAAGAACGACGAACAGGTTACAATGTAGTTTCTGTTCCCTTGCTCCTCCAGAAATAATCATTGTCTTCAGGCTCAAGTTCTATCCTAATTTGAGGCACAACTTTTACTGGAGTTCTAGGAGGACTAGAGAAAATAGAAAAGAAAGGAAATAGTAAGTAAATCGGATTTCCTTTATCAACTGTCAAATATACTTCTGCATTGTGCAGAAGCTGAATGTGTCCTTTGTTCTCTTTAAAATACTCATCTGCTCTTTCTATATTGAAAACAAATATTCTTAAATGGGAAGAAGGTACCAGAAGAGTCAAGAAACTCAAGTAAAAAATTTCTTAAAACTTTCATACTTCAAAACAACATAAAAATCTAGAAGGAGGATGGCCGGGTGGGTGATACTGTGAGAACTTAAAAGGATGAACAGACCTACATGAAGAAAATATTCAGAGATTATTTGCTCTTTGGAAAATCAAGGAGGGTCTGAGATCTCTGGAGCCATGTAAAGATTAGGGAAGAAAACTACTGGAGAGCTGCCAGCAAACTGCAATTATCCCTTCAATCAGAGATGGTGCGGAAGCGATAAAAGTGAATGGTGGGTCCTGGGCTTTACCTTAATGATAATCAAAGGTCTATTACTTCACAATATAGTAGGACTCATAGAGCGCTTTCTACATAAAAGCTGGGGAGAGGTGTGGGGATTGGGTAATTGATTTGAGATAACTTGTAGACAGGATGGGAAACAAGGTGTTCTGCCAATAATCCACCACGGGCCACATTTCTATGGGATGATCAACCCACAGAACAATGTAAAATACCAAGTTGTCCTTTACCTTGGCATACCGAGTGACTGAAGGAAAGGAATTTTATCAGCATGATGTGTGGCGTTCAAGGAATGTTGGTGATCTTTCTCCTAGAAAAAAAAAATTTTAAATCATAAACAGTAGGCTTCGGGAACGTATAAAATTAGAGTAAAAAATAAAAATTGTCATAAAAATTGATGCATTACAATGGGAAAGAGAAAGACAAACTTAGACAATTTCAAGAGACATTGTATTGACCTAAGAATCTAAGTAATGTGATGAAGATAAAAATCTGTTAGTTTCATTTCCTCTGGGTGAATACAGTGGGATGGATTGTTGTTCTTTTAGGTGAGAGGGGAGGAGGCCAGTCATTTTTAGAGAATCTACTACATGCCTTAACGCTTGCCCTTGGATTTCCAGGACAAAATCCACAGTTTTGTCCTGCTGTTACTCATGGGGGGAGAAGATTTTGAGGAACTTAATTATCCTGCACCTCTACTATCAATTTTGTTCTTTCATGAAATATAAAAGATAAATATGACATTAGAAAAGATATCAGTTAGAATGATCAAAGATATTTTGCTTAAGTAAATTTCTAATATTATATCAATTTTCCATGTACCCTTCAAATGGATTTTTGAGAGAATGAATAAAAACTAGCACTAAAAGAACCATTTTACCATACAACTTTCTCCATGAACCTCAAATTCTAGCTGGTGGTGCTTTTTATTTTTTTTATTTTTGAAGCAGCCTTTAAACTGTACTTAGAAGGGCTATCCCAGGTCATGGTGCCAACAGAAGACATGCGTGCTGTGTCCCTTCTACAGTTTTGTTTTGCTCTTTATGCTCTCACATTAATGACATGAAAAATGAAGCCAGAATATAGCTTGAGGAGCTTGAATTCAAAAAAGAAATATTAACTAAATCCTGCTAATGGGACTTAGAAGAAATTAGCCTCAGTTACACATCTTGGGTTACAGACTGAATCTCAAAGCTGAGACTGCTTTAACTGTTCTTTAAACCCAGTGTGGCAGCCAGCCTCTGAGATGGCCCCCCAGTACTCCGGGTGCCTCCCCATATTCATGTCCTTGTGTAATTCCTTGCCATGTTGTACCAGGGCTGGTTTGTGTGTGACCCTTAGAACATGGCAGAAGTGCTGGCATGTCACTTCTGAGATTCAGTTATAAAAGACTGCCGTTGAAATCTGGCCATTCATAGCAACGTGGATGGAACTCGAAGGTATCATGCTAAGTGAAATAAGTCAGGCAGAGAAGGACAGATACCATGTGTTTTCACTCATAGGTGGAACAGGAGAAACTTAACAGAGGACCATGGGGGAGGGGAAGGGGGAAAAATAGTTGGGGAGAGGGAGGGAGGCAAACCATGAGAGACTTGAATACTGAGAACAAACTGAGGGCTGATGGGGGAGTGGGAGAGGGGAAGAGGGAGTGATGGGCATGGAGGAGGGCACTTGTGGGGATAAGCACTGGGTGTTATATGGAAATCAACTTGACAATAAACTATGAAAGGAAAAAATAAAAATAAAAGACTGCCGTTTCTGCCTTGGTTTCTTGCTCTGTTCTCACTGGCCGTGGGGGAAACTATATTATGGGCATCCCTATGGAGGTGCCAATGGGCCAGAGAACTGAAGCCTCCCCCCAATGGCCTTGTACATGAACTTGGAAGCAGATCCCAATTCCCGTTGTCTTCAAGCTTAGCCCCAGACAAAGGCTTGTCTGCTGTCTCACAAGTTGCTAGAGACAGAACCACCGACAGCATCTGCTCCTAAATTCCTGAATGTCCGGAACTATATAAAAAAATATATAGTTGTTGTTTTAAGCTGCTAAATGTTGTGGTAATTTGTTAAACAGCAATATAAAACTAACATATCTATTTTTTATAAATAGTCATTCATTTCAAACTCTTGTTGGTAACCTCTTACTGAAGTGGAAGTGGCATTGTCAAATAGAAATAAAAGTGTCTCAGCTGTCTTTTTTCCCAAAACGGATCAGTAGACTTTGAAGTGCCTCTGGATTTAAAAGAATACATTTTATTCAAATGAGAACCCAAAGTGGAAGTAGTTTGGAAGCAATTGCTACTTGATATTGGAAAAGCTTGAGATATTCACTAGTGTTACTTTGGAGGTTTTCCCCTTTTCAAAGTGGCCTGTTAACTCAGTTACCAAAGAAAAGATGGTATGTCAGAAACCATTACACTTCAGTCACCAGGCTATTACCCCAGAAAGACCAGCCCATTTAAAAAGGTGTTTTTGAAATAGCAGGAAAGGAATAAAGAAATTAGGAAGAAAATGTATGATATAAGTAATACCTAAAAAGTTGTATTAACATTTTATGATTGCTAGTTAAATTGAAAATAACAATTATTCCAAATTCTCAATATGTACAATTGATTCGCTAATCATTTAGAGATCCATGATGCAATTTCTCTCTTGAACCCATTTGGTCATTGCCTAAATAAAGCCTAAGGAAGACAAACAGTAACAGACAGTGATGTAGTACTATAAGCTGCAATTCTAAATACCAGCAGAAAAGAAAAATAAATCAATTAAAAAAATAGTTACTAATTTAGCAATTGAAAGAAACTGGTGAGAAGTTGGGTCAGAGAAAAGACTACCGAACAAAAACTTAAAAGGTTATGGATAAAAGAAAGAAGAGTGAAGCTCGAGGAATGTAAAAAAATGGAGTTTTATAATAATGAAGTGTAAATCTTCAAATAGAAAAACAGGAAGAAAATAAAGGGGGAAATTAATGTAAATGATCATTCTAAAGATTTTTCTCTGCAAGTGCAAATCATATTTGAGCAGTCATGCAAGAGGTTAGTTCTACTCACTGTCGGAAGGTTTGCTATCACTTAGGAAAGGTTGCTGTTCCATGATGTCCATTGGAATTTTAATACTTGGAACTTTTTCTGAATATGGGCAGTCAGACTGTGAAAGAAATTTATAACAGGTTTTAGAAAGTTTTTATTATACTCCCAGTACTGGTCAAATCTATCATATTATCATTTACATTGTCTAAGGAGAAAAGAGTTTGATATGACCATTTTTACTTGCGAACTTTTCAAATTCTACACAATCTTTCTCACATTTGTTTTCCTCTCTTCTGAGTCAATGGGGTTAAGGTAATTAAAACTAGAACCACACCATATAGAGATCACTACAAATTAAAACAACTGTAAAGCTTCCATAAGCTGGATTCCCAATCAGCAAATATTTACGGGTTTGTTGTATGTATAAAGTAAATAATCTCAATGTGAGATATTAAATCTAGGAAATGTCCTCGACTATAACAAGGTCTTAAAATTCTTGTATCATTTATGCTTTCTGATTCCACATCCAATAAAATGGGGACTCATCTTTCCTTCCAAGACAGGTAGAAGACTAACATTCATGATCAAGGAGCCCTGTATGTACGGTTGAAAATAAACCTCCCCCTCTTAATCTAATACTCTATCAAAACTATTTTATAGTTAAAGGTTCATTTCCATTTGCTTATACAAAATATATTTGAAAGCTTAGCAAAACATCAGAAAATAAAAATCAAAAGGGAGGTACCAGGCAGCTATTTATGGGGCTGCTAAAAAACAGGTCACCATGGGGCACCTGGGGGGCTCAATCAGTTAAGTGTTCGACTTTGGCTCAGGTCATGATCTATCTCTTAGGTTGTGGGTTCGAGGCCAGTGCAGGGCTCTGTGCTGACAGTTCAGAGTATGGAGCCTGCTTTGGATTCTGTGTCTTCCTCTCTCTGTCCTTCCCTCACTTGTGCTCTGCCTCTCAAAAATGAATAAATGTTAAAACAAACAAACAAACAAAAACAGGTCACCTAAGCCAAAACTATAACAAGATTTTCATAGGATTACCACCTTACTTTTTTTTTTAAAGAATTCATTATATTGAATCCAAGTCTATGTTTAGACTGAAAAGATCAACTCCATCCCTTAACTGAAAGTACCAAAGAGATGGCCTTAACAGAAAGATGGAAGAGAAAAAAAAAGTAGAGACCAAAGAAAATAAAGAAAAAATAAACCTTAACATACAGACTACTAGATACACTGAAAATTCCTTTAAGGTGAACCTAAAGAGGGTAATAAGTCACAATATGATTTTAAGGGACTAAGATATTGCATTTAAATTGACCAAAAAAAAATGGAGATGTCACATGCATGTACCTTTATAAGAATGTCAAGAAGGACAAGTTTTAATCACAGTATTTCAAACATTTCCCCAAATAATAGCATTTATGGATGAATAGGTTGGAAGCCAACCCTTAATAATAGCCTATCAGGCAGATCCAAAAATGACGGAGTGGCTCAAAATATTGGCAAGCCATAATTTTCACTACTTCTGCTCACGAAAGTGCTGTAACCCCATGCCTCTCTGTGGCTCTCTATATCCATGGATCCCAGGACCCATGATTACCAGGTGGACACTAAGAGAGCCACCTTCCAGATACAGAGCCCTCAAATAATAAGCTCAACACACAGAACTTATTACACACATATACTCTAAATTGCCTGGTTGAGTTCACTAAGACAAATACATAAGCTTGTTGTTTTTTGTGAGGGCTAGGGGAAGAAGAGAAAGAGGAAAAGAAAAGAAACAAGTATCACACATTATCTTCAAGGAATCTGTTGGAAATACAGAGCTGGAAATAGTAAATATCATTAATAAAAGAATAGCATTGTTTAAATAAAATATGATCTGTTGAAAATTGAATCAAAGAACTAGAAGAACTTCTCAGGAGCTCATTTGATCCAACTTTTGACATAGACAGCATAAATTTAAAACATCCCCAAGTTGATAGTTTATTATTTTTTTCGTAAAAACTATAGAGATGAGAATTCTATAATATTATTTTCTATATTAGTTATATGTAATATATTTTAAGTTTGGTGCCAATGTACATAAACGGGCATACTTGTTTTGAAAATTCAAGATGAAATATTACTTTAATTATGTCAGTATTTCAGGTATTCCCTTTTTTTTTGTCTTGAGTGGTCTAGAAATTAATTTCAAATTTTGATTTCTATTGAATATGTAAACAATTTTTAACCATACTTTTTAACACTGCACCCTAATCTATACTGCAATTTAAACACATTCTCTTTCTCTGTCATCACTGGAAACAGAAAATCTATACACCTGTTCTCACTGAAGATGGATGATGACAGTCACAAAACCTCCCTCGGACTCTTTCTCTTTAGCTAAATGTGCCTCATATATTTAGCCTTTTTTAAAATTGGATCGATTTATCTGAAACCCAATTTTGTCTGTTGCCTTCCTTCACTGCATTATTTCCAAATTCTCTATAAAAAATACAATCAGACATCCTGACCAGCTGGAAATAACCAGACAGGCCTGGATCAGAGTTTTGGCTTTGCCACTATGGCTGTGTGCACTCAGAAAAATGACTTAACATTTCTCAGTCTAAATTTTCTCCTGTAAAATAGGAACAAAAGCATACACTATAAGAGGCTGTGATGGCAAGTAAGGACAAGTATGTACGATCAAGCAAAATGATCAAGTACAGAGTAGACAGCAAAACTTAACCATACTCCCACTTTAGAATTATATACCAGGGGTCCAATTAGAATGGGGATACTCTATTGTGTAAAATCCAGAACAAATTTTCAGATAGAAAATGTCACTTTGGTCATCCTTTCTCCCAGGCTACTGGGATAAACTGTGTGTGTGTGTGTGTGTGTGTGTGTGTGTGTGTGTGTGTGCACGCACGTGCATGCATGTGTGTGTGAAAGAATCCCAGCTTTTCTCCTAGCACTGATTACAGACCCCTACTGCAGCACTCGTGAAATGGTCTCCTAAAGATAAAAGAATGGGCAATAATTTTATTTCTCTAACCTTAATCACCCAGTTGGAGGAGGATCATTTGGACTACAAAACTGACAACTACAATTCTGTAAAAAGACCCTAGGCTCCAAGACCCTTTCCTTTTCATTGAAGGGTAACAGAGTAATAATCTTAAATCATGTCAAAGTCCAGTGTGAGGATAAGTACAACAGTGGAGGACTTTGGCTGAGAGCCTACTCAAATGGATACATAGATCACAGGAGGTGAGGTCACAGGTGTTTGTCCACATTCGGCTTAAAATTATATAAAATGAAGTTATTATCTCAAATTTAAATCCTGGATTATCATTAGCAATCCAAATATATTTTACAGCATTATGAAACAACTTTTCTTTTTATCTGTGAAATGGGATATTAGATATCGTTAGATGTGGTGGGTTTTTTTGGGGGGAGGTCATTTTATTGCTATCAGTATATTAATGGCTATAGAAAGACTTCAGAAAATATAAAAAAAACTAAAGAAAGAAAATAAACGACAAAGGAAGACTGGCATGTAACACAGCCAGGTAAACATTCTCTGAATTCAGCCATATAGCTCACATCAAGATATATATATTATACTTTATATAACATATGTATATATTTCACATTTATTTCTTTAGCTTTACTTTGGAATTTTGGAAAGCCTTACATCATCATTGTCACTGTCCAGACTTCCTTTCTTCTTTTTCTTTTTCTTCTCATCTTCCTTCTTTTTCTTGTCCTTTTCTGGAATGACATCATCGAGGAAGCTGAGGTCATGTTGGGAGAAGAGGTAGTCCATGCCTTTTCTGACAGCTACAAGTGCCAAGATCTTCAAGGACAAATATAGAAAGTACGAAAGAAACAATGTCACATAAAGTCATAGTGAGTATTGATACTACTCTATCAAAGGCAGTAGAAATTGATCTTGTAGAGGCTAGAATACGATAGAACTCATCTTGCTTATATGGATTTATATTAAGTGGACCATAAACATTTTCTTTATGGGGGAAAGTTGGATCATAAAAGTATTAAGTTAGGGTGCCTCGGTGGCTCAGTCTGTTAAACATCTGATTTCGGCTCAGGTCATGATCTTGTGGCTTATGGGTCAAGACCTGCATCGGGTTCTGTGGTAACAGCTTAGAGTCTGGAGCCTGCTTTGGATTCTGTGTCTCCCTCTCTCTCTCTGCCCCTCCCCCATTTGTACTCTGTCTCTCTCTCTCAAAAATAAACATTAAAAAACTGTAAAAAAAAAAAACTATTAAGTAAAACTCACTTTGTTCACTGAAATGTATGATTACATTCACTTAGAATTTCAACATGAAAGGATTATTTTTAAACCATTTTTTCCATGTCAGATTTTTAATAAAATGGCTGAGAGTTTAAAGGGAAAAAAACAGCCTGCATATGATTTCCAATTATTCAAAATTAAAACATTATGCAGGTGTTTGAAAATAAAGAAAATCTGTACAACATACAGTACACTAAAACATCTTCAAAGCACTAATAATGAGACAGTATTTGAGTATCCACAGACCATTTAATCTACTGGGCGACTTCAATCACTACCATGACCTGAAAATTTACTGTGTGACAGATGTTGTGCTAAACTCTTAGGCAGTACTTTCTCATTTATTCCCACCACAAACTCAAAAAGTAGATATTGTGATCTCTATCTTACAAGTGAGGAAACTGAGGCTTAGAGACATTAAGTATGTCATCCAAGATCACAAAGCCAGGTAAGAAAAAAAAAATACAAAGGGCCCCCAGCTGTCTACCTCTAAAACCAGTATTCTTAAAATACATATCTTTGATTCTATGAGTTACCCTTGAAGAGTAACTTCTAAAAGTACCTTAAAGATGGCTTTGCTCAAGAATAAAATTAGTATGCACTAGGATATAAGAGTTGTGACCATCTCCAATTAAACGATTGGGTTTATCCACATCATGCTCTGTATGTCCATTTTTTCATCTCCGAGAAAAATTAACAACATCTGCCCTACTGATATTATAATATTGGTTTGTAATCAAACGAAAGCTCTGGGAAGATTAAAAAATACTTTATACAGATAATACACTTATTATTATTATTATTGTTTATAGCATGAGCAATAGGTGATTTACTGGATACATTTTAAATTTATCCAGGCCTAACTTTGTTTTTCCTGCCTATAGCAAAACTAATACATAGATTATACCAATAGCCAAATGGGAGTCATTTCTCACACTCGTGTTTTCCAGTAAGTTAACAGAGTTTAAAGGTGGGGGGAAGGGATATAAGAGATCATCAAGAAAAAAAATATGACAAACATCACTAGTATTTTATATCATTTTTTTCTGATTCCTTCCTTTTTTTTTTCCTTGGAGAAAAATAAATTTACAAAGAACAAATACACATAAGATAAATTAGGGGCTCCAGGGTGGCTTAGTTGGTTAAGTGTCCAACTCTTGATTTTGGCTCAGGTCATGATCTCACGGTTCATGGGATTGAGCTGTAGGGCTGTGCACCGACAGTGCAGAGCCTGCTTGAGATTCTCTCTCTCCCTCTCTCTTTGCCCCTCGCATGCACATTGTCTCTCTCTCATTCAAAATAAATAAATAACATTTAAAAAAGGATGAAATAATAATCCTGGGTAAGAGTAAGAGAATTTTTATAAAAAATACAATATGGTCTGTGTATGAAAGTTCTGTGGGGGAGATAAAGCAGACCGAGAGGCTGGCTTGATGACTTGTTTCAAGTGTACACATGTACATTTTCTTACAAGAAATGGAAAGTTATGATAAAGTATAAAATTTAGTGATAAAGCCAAAAATAGACCTAGCACTTCCTTTTCTACTTCTCTCACTTGTAATTCTAAGTGCAATGTCCGTTATCTTACCTTACATCTCATCATATCATGGCAAGTACTGAGAGCCCAGACTTATCCTTAAACTTAGCACGATGCAACCAGCCAGAACTTCAAAAACTGCACTTCTCACTCCATTTCTTCTAAGTAATTGGATGACCTGTCAGAAGCTGCCAAACTTGTTTTCTTATTATTTGGACTGAAATGTGTCATGCTTTGTTATTTAGACTGATTCTACTATACAATGTTTTTAAAATAACTGATGTGCACTGATGTCTACCTAATGTCAGCCATTATGCTATATACTTGATATTTATTAGTGATGCTCAGAATAACAACACTAATGCCATGCCCATTTTACAAACAAGTTAATGGCAGCTCATGAAGGCTCCCTGATCAGTGGAAACCAGTGCTGGTATCTGAACACAGCTGAGTCTGATACTACAGTCCAGTATAGATGACTACAGACATAGGAATCTTAAATTACAATGGATCAAATCAAAAGTTATTTGGTCAAAGCTGGAAAAAAGTAGAACCACACAGAAAAGTCATCTATGTCTTCTATGTTACAATAACAAATGATATTGGTATGACTTGATGGATAGGTTCAATGAAAGGAACCCCTACCATGACTGGAAAAATGATAGCAGCCACTGTGGACTTGAGGATCCAGAGCAGGGCTAGACATAACACCTGCAGGAAAGTGAACAGGTGGACTCTGCGTAGGGGGACGTGGCGCAGGTAGATAAAGTCTGGCTGATGCTTCAGGGGCATCAGAAGCAGCTTCAGGCGATCCATGAACTGGGGAGGAAAGAAGAGCATACACAACTGTATTACTTGCAGAGCTGATATACAAGCTCCTTTCCACAATGCCTAACTAATGATTAGTGATTTATATACTATAATTTAGGCAAGCAGTGTCCATTTCAGAGGACATTAGTCAGGGAGTGCACAAATTTAGTATAGCACAGTGAGACATAATAGGAGTCTTCCGATTCTTATTACTTTGCAGGAATGTTATGCAGATATACGAGATAAAGTGGCCACCAAAGAATAAAGTCACAAAGCCAAATATAAATTCTAGATGCTCATCTTTTCCTTTCTATTTTTACTATCTGAGTCTCGGGAGACAGAATCTTGTGACTAATTTCATCACGATGTGCTAAAGGAAGACATCTAACTCATGTATCTTACTCTGCCTCAGTCACCTTACCTGAAAGAAGAGAGGATGCTACTCTGAGTTTTATGCACTTCAGGGATGTTTCAAGGATAGAAAGGAAGCCTCCAACTTGAAAATGGGAATGCACTGGTATTTTCATAATTCCACATTATTTATCTAAGGCATAACTTAACTAATACCATGCAGCAATTCATTACCATTTCTTTTCAAAGAAAAGTCATATGACTTCTTTAGTGAGTTTCAGAATATCAACAACCAGATATTTGAATCTAGGAGAGGCTATCACAGTGGCTAAACTGACCGCTGAGTATATTTGTGCCAGGTACTGTGTCTCAAAGATTAACTGCTGCGTTTACATTGGCAATGACGAGAAGTATGATATTTCGATAACTACCATAGGATCTTTCAGATAAAAGATATTCAGTAAATAGCTACTGAGTTGAATTATGATGTAATAAGACCCTGATATAATATTTCTGCTTTCTTTCTGGTGGAAAGGGAGAAGTGTACCAGTAAAGGAGACTGTTATAGACAAGCTTCTCATAAGTTATTTCCTATGAAACAAACTTTCTTTCTCTGTCCAGGCCTACTTTTGACTGCAGGGGGCCTTGCTGTTTATAAAGATTGTATTACAAAATTTCTTGCTAAATCAAATCTTGCCAAAAGGTCTCAAAGAGGGAGAATCTGGAGAAAAGTAAAGCTAAAAGGCAATAGGGGCAATAGCAATGTTGAATTTAGGAAATCCACTAGCTGTTCCTGTAACAAAGGATTTTTCCCCCATCACTATGAAATTCTTGATTTTTTTGCCTTCTGTTTAATTTAATAAACGTGTAATGAGCTCCAATCATCAGTTAAAGACATAAAGTCAAATTTCTGATCTAGACTGACATATTTAAGGCAAAAACAAAAAAGTAAAGAAAAGAAAAAAGAACTATTAGTTTGGCAGCCATTATTAATTATTAGTTTTATATTTTTCCATTGAGGGAAAAAAAGAATATTTACAATGCCAGGTAAAAAATAAAGCATTTTTTGTATATTTGTACTCGCCCCAAGTTTCATAGGCAAAGTAAACCCCCATTCACATTCATCTAGTCCAATCTATGAAGAACCACCTCGTATTTTGTGACAAATATCCAAATGGGACCTAAAGAAGGGAAAGAAAAATGGCCTTGTCTTCTTTTGGGGGTCTGGCCACCTGCCCAGCTCTATCTGACTCTAAAACCAAATTAATCTAAATTCAATAAATGAAAGCAAAGATTACTATGAAGGGGTTTAAATGAATTCTTATGATGTTCACAGAACATGGAGTCTTTTCCCATTAAAACATTAGTAAGTGCTAAATAAGGCTACAATTAACAAGGTGCCAGAAAACAGCAGAAGTACTTCCAGTTTCCTGGTGCCAATTAAATTAAACCTCAATTGAAAGACAAAGTCCCTTACAAAGTTCTCCATAATGATTTTTTTTTTAAAGGGGCCAGTTTTACCCTAATTGTGGATAGCTGAAGTTTTGGACAAAGTAGAACTAAACCACACTGACTTTATTCTTTTATTGGTTCAAAACTTTTGATCATTGATCACAGCCATGTGAAAAGTAAATCAAATAACAGCCTGTTCTTAGTACAGTTTAAAAGGCAAAGAGATAAATAGGATCTTAAGGAGCACACTGGAAGGGTTAGATTTCTTTCTTGAGATGAAGGTGGGAGAAGAGGAAGGACAGAAGGGAGGGAGGAAGGTGATCCCAGGTCGTCTCTCACTTTCCTAGTGAAATGACCTTTCACAGCTTATTTCAAGAATGGGTATGTACGATAACATTTGTTAACACAAATTAATTTTGTTAATTAAATCAGAAATAAAAAGCAGCTGTATGGCAGAGAAAGTAGCAAACAAATGCATTTTCATTCCTTCTTTAACATGCAGTGTCATATTATTTTTGGTGTACAATAGAATGATTCAACAATTCTATACATTACTCCGTGCTCATCATGATAAGTGTACTGGCAATCCCCTTTCTCGACCTACCTCCCTTACCACCAGTTTGTTTTCTGTAAATATATGCATTTAAAAAACTCAGCAGTTAATGAGTAGCACTTTTCCTCAAAGATCTGTTATTGGACTACTCTTACTACTAGAAAAAATACAACTATACTTAGATTGCTATGGAAAACTTACCTGCACACCATTAAGGGATGCTACCCCCATATACAGGAACACACCGTACAGTACAGGCATGGGAATAAACTAGAAAGAAAAAAAAATTGGAAAGAGGTTAAAAACAACAATAATAAAAACAGTAATGAAGAAGGATAATTTAAATAAAAGCCAAATGTGAAACTAAAAGATAGGTCATAAAAACATAGTGGCTTCTAATTAGTGTGCTGTACTCATCATTGATAAACTCCTAAACTCTGTGCTAGAAAGAAATAGAGGGAGACTTTCAACTTTCATTTGATCCTGTTTGCATTTTTTTAAACAATGACCATGTGCAACCTCAAAAAATAATTTTTTTAATGGAAAAAAAAGTTTGTTTCCCTTTCCCCTTAAAAGGAAAGATTATGTAAACCAGATGTTTGCATGGACTGTGAGGTAGAAAGAGAGGCTGATGGTTGCTTAGCTCCTGAGACTGAGTTCCTTTCCAACAGTCTGTTGATTTTTTCCTTAATAATTTTTGCCAAATGATCTATTGGCTTGGTGTGTAAATGCCTCTCTCAATTAAGCGAACATCAAGCGGCTGTCCCCTTTCTTTCTCTCAGGAATATTAAGAGGACTAACTAATGAGAACACTGCTTAAAAGGAGCATTGAGCATACGGAAGCAATTCATTACACACATGTAGTAATACACATCTTTAAAAAGTGAATTAATATATTTTAATGCATTCATTAGCAAGAGTCTTTTGTAATAATACAAAGTGTTTTAACAATGGGAAGTTCCAAAGCCATCTTCCCTAAGTTTTATCTATTCCTAAACCTTTGAATGTCCTTAGTACTGTGGAAACAAGGATGATTCTGTTTCTGGGAAGTCCTCTATTTAAACAACAAAAGGTTCTCAAGCTTGGATTTTGAAAAGAAGTTCAAGTAATTTCAGTTTTCCAAAACCACAATCAATTAAGTCCAATCTTACCAATTCTACATAAAGGAGGCTATTGTAGCCAGAAAACAGTATGACTTCAGAGTAATTTTTAAAGAACTATTACATGTATTAAATGAAGCACAATTTCTATCAGTGTCTCCTTGTAATTACCTAAAACAGTTCTGTATCTGGGGCACCTGGGTGGCTTAGTCATTAAGCAGCTCTTGATTTCAGCTCAGGTCATGATCTCAGGGTCCTGAGACAGAGCCCTGTTGATGGGTTCCACCTGGAGCATGGAGCCTGCTTAAGATTCTCTGCCCCTCCCCCATGCATATGCACTCTCTCTTTCTCAAAATAAGTAAACATTAAATAAATAAATAAAATGAAACAGTTCTGTATCTGAGACCCTTTGACCCCTACTGGGGAATTAGTATATTCAAAATATGTCATGACTCTCCAATTGTTATTGGCTAGCTATAGGAATTATTAAATTTATATGTAATACATATATTTATTTACACAGAATATCACATGATTCTTCTAGAAAAAAATGAATAATTGTAACATAGCTAATCTGACCTTGAGCTCAGAAAAAAATGACAGTGAATGCTGAAGGGGTGGGAGGAGCGGCCCGAGAGGTGGGGAAGCCACGTGCGCTGTAATACCCTACAGTCACCACAAAGAGGTGAGCATGTCACATTCAAGCACTTGAGGTCTGACATGTGCCTTATTTCCTTTAGAATGTGCACATTTCCATTCCTCTGTAGGAACTGACCAAAAAATAACTAACAAAGAAACCATTTCATAGCTTTAACTCATTTTTAAACATTTAAAATGTCTTTTGCAGGTAGGGGCACCCCCATTTTCCTTTAATCTATGATGATTCCTTTCCTGTTATCTCATTTCTAATTCCTTGGGAAGGAAAGAAAGGTGGAAGAGGAAAAGAGAAGTATAGTTCTTTTATAGTTGGGCAACTTGTTAGAAATCCTGCAGTAGTTACTTTTTAATCTGGGTGAAGTGTTTTTTCTGGCTTGAAAGAAAGTAATCACAGAGGTGATATTGGACCTTATCTCCACCCCTTCCCTAAGTTTAGCCAAATATTTTCTCTATTACAGTTCTAGCATCAGAGTGGAGGAAAGTTGTGCCATGGTGCTGGGGTCCATTCTCTCCGAATTTATGACAGATATCACCAAATCTACCATAAAATAAAATCAGAAGGTACTATTAACTCAGAATGGGGTATGTATGGGTAGGAAAGTTGCTTTACATATGATTTTTTTTCCCAAGAACAGATTCTCCCTCTCTCTCTCTTTTTTTTTTTTCAGAGAGCAAAAGAGCGTACAAGTTGGGGAGAGGGGCAGAGAGAGAGAAGAAATCTCAAGCAGGCTCCATGCTGATGTGGGCCTTGATGCCACAATTCTGGGATCATGATCTGAGCCAAAATCAAGAATTGGATGCTCAACCAACTGAGCCACCCAGGTGCCCCATGATGATGGTGTTTTAAAAAAAATATTCTTTGGTGAAAAGGAAATAGCACATATAAGGAAGGCTATTGATTCAATTCTGGGATCAACTTTAACGTGATACAGATATCTTACAAAATTCACCATTTTCTTTAAAATAGTGCAGTGTGTCTTAATATCTTTCAGTTTGGAAATCTTGATGAAATGTGACAGAATTACTGGGTTAGAGGATATTTTTTATTGGATTTGGTTCATGAGTCGTATCAAAAGGTCAATCCTTAAAAAT
>CM053567.1:137310826-137341713 GCA_028646485.1 Cryptoprocta ferox
GAAGGAGGAAAAAGAGTTAGGGAGAGGGAGGGAGACAAAACACGAGAGACTCTTGAATACTGAAAACAAACTGAGGGGGGAAGGGGAAGGGGGAAAGGTAATGGGGGGTGATGGTCTTGGTGGAGGTCACTTGTGGGGAAGAGCACTGGGTGTTATATGGAAACCAACCTGACAATAAACTATAAAGTTTAAAAAAAATGCATCACAATAGAATCATTCATCACAATGGAAATTTCCCAAAGGAAGAAAAAGAAGAATGTTTTAAGAAGATGTGATCCCATTTTAAGTTAAACTAGTATAATATACATAGCAGTAGCAGGTAAACATTTTTATAAAGCAAGACGGGAGAAATAAAAACTCAAAAAACACAAGGAATACTAGTTCACAGGCACTTCAAGAATTGCCAAGTGATAAAATTATGCAAACAAAATTATATAAACATACGCAGAAAACCAAAAGGCCTAATTATAAATAAATATTATAATGCCTTAATAAACATTAAAAATCAAAATGCTAAATGTTTGATCCTACAGCCAGATAGAAAAACTAAATTGAAGTCAATGAAGATTCAGGCATACTTAGACTATGTCCCCAAATTTTTAAAATTCTAGTGAATGTAGTTGTACTCTTTTTTACTTAGCCCTCTCTTTGGTTTTCTGACAGTGTTAGAATATTCCCATAAGAAAAAAATGTGAAAGGGTAAATTTAATAAGAAAGGTAGATGGTAGTGGGTTGTCCACAGTGTAGAATTCAGTATAGGAGTGAAGCCTCCCAGCAGAATAATAGTCATTGAATGTGTGTGTGTGTGTGTGTGTGTGTGTGTGTGTGTGTGTGTGTGTGTATAACTCAGAATGAGGTACTGACTGAGGACATGGAAGCACAGAAGTTAGATAGACCTGGGTTCCAATTCTGGCTGTACCCATTGTGGAACTCAGAGAAAATTGTCCACTTCTATCGCCAGTATACTCATCTATCTAGTGGTTATGATAAAGATTACATAATACCTAGTTCAGGGCCTGGCTCATAATAGATACTCAAGAAATGATAAATGTGGTATTTATGTCATTATTTGCATCAGGACCTTCACTGGCAAGATGAGAAGCCAGCAAGTACCCAGCACAGCCCCCTCTAGTCCCTCTGCACTGGGGGTGGAGGCAGCAGCATAGGCCAGAAGGATGGCTGCAAAGGTCAGACTTGAAGCCTCTGTTTTATGTAAGCTCGGCAATGCTGTCCTCTCAACTACAGTGACTGTCTTCAGGAACACGTTATGAAAATAACATCCTAATGCCCTTTAGCCTTAAAAATCTGGGACCACAAGGAAGCTGGCGACTTGCAATCCGGTCCCTAGTCATTGAAGAAACCGGGGAGTGAGTTATGATGAAGAGTTTGTGAAAATGTCACATTTCTCTTATGTCTCTACATAAGAGAATTGGAAATCGGATCAAAGAAGCTGGGGAAGATCATCTCATGGGAAATGAGGGCAACACTCATGCCCTCTGAGGGCAACACTGTTTTATTTTAAAAGGAAATAAACCATGATGGTTATGAAATCAGGCTTTGGAGTCAGAACTGCCTGAGTTCAAATCTTGGCTCTTCCATTTAAGAACCTTGTGACTTGGTAAGTTATTGATATTTCTTTATCTGTAAGATGGATGCACTTATACGTACATTTTCATAGGTTTTATTGGAGAACTAAATTAAAAAAATCTGTACAGACTCTTGGTCCAATGCCAAGCTCAGTAAATGTGAGCTGCTATTACCACCATCATCTTCCTCCTCACTATCATCTCTCCTTGTTTCCCTGTTACTGAGCATGGTGTGTGGCATATTGTAGGAGCTCTACAAATGCTTGCCAGATACAAATTAAATACTAGCCTCTACATTTTAGAATCCTAAACAAATCTCAAAGGCAAATTTTGGCTACACCTCATGTTAAAGATGAACTAATTCAAGCAAAGGCAACAGAAGCAGCAGTGAACTTTACTTGCTCTTTATTTCTTTAAGCTTGCCAAAAGAATGAGACAAGTAAGCTCTAGAACTGTCTTTCATCTTTATTTATTTATTTATTTATTTATTTATTTATTTATTTATTTATTTTTGCTGCTCTGTGGTCTCCCCTTGTCTCCTGACACAGAACACTGGCTTAACAGGCAGTATTTCTGCTGCAGAGACACAGATCTAAACTGTTTAACCGGCCTGGGAAGCCAGTTCTTCCTGCTTCCCCACAGTTCCATACTGAATCGGTGGTGGGATTTGAGGCATGTATGACTGCAACTAGCTAAGGTCACGGGGTATCCTCATGAACTTAAAGCTAATACACTATGATTCCTTACATTCTTCCATGTAAAAAGACAGACTGCAGCAAAGAGATCAAAACAGAGGTCACAAACTTCATGTTCAAAGTAAGCCTGCATAAGGAGGCTCAGGGAACAACTCCCCACCCTGCTTAATGCAGGGAGAAACTTACTCACATCATCTGAGGCCGCTAAACCTGTGGGGATGCAGGGAGCTGGGAAGGAAAGGTGTTGAGCCATGTCATTTTAAAAAGTAAAAGTCACATATTTTTCTTGATCCTGTTCATTTGATCTGCCTTTCAAAGGCAGACTCTTAAGTAAAACCATTCTCTAAAGTTGTCACCTGTTCCTTTAAAACACACATTAGTCAAATGGTGGAGGAAAAAGGTTCCCTCTCCAAAGTGACCCCTGATACCTCTTTCTAAGTGAATTCTGAGGTTAATTGTTAATCCTGACTTTTACTTAGTCATAACTTAGGTTTTAGTTAAACTGTACCCTCAACGTCTGCTTCTTCTTGTATTGACTTTTCACATGAGCTACCAAGAATTCTGTGGTGGATGCTTAAAACCCACCACATCTCAATGGTAAGAAGGGCACATGCTCTGCAATTAGCTGATGTGATTCCTGAAGTAAAGAATAGTTCTACTTACTGAAGTTAATTAAGGAATCACAATTGTCAATGCTGGACTGTTTTATTCTTGTCATTTTAAAATTGAGGCTACCCACAATATGCTGGGAACTGTATTAACAAAACAATTTCATTTCCCATATTTTGGGCAACACTTTGCCTAATAAAAATGTTTGCTAAAATACTGTTTTTGCTGATTTCGACAATGACTCTTCGCATGGACCCAAAGTTGCCAGGTGGGAATAGCCATGATTATGAACATTAGTAGCTGAACAAGGGTGAGCTTAAGGAAGGTCAAAAGGAACAGCAAGCTCATGCTCACTGATCCCTTGTACCTTTCTTCCTCCTTTCTCTGCGTTCTAATCTGTTCCTGCAGATACTAAGGTGCTTTGCATATCGGGGCAAAAAGAATCATTGTAAAATAAAGAACAAAAGGGCTTTCAGCTTTAATTCCTCTGCAGCCATATTTGGGTGCAGGGTTAGAAAATAGGAAGAGGCATTGTTGAAAATGTGAGTCTTGCACCTCCCCCTAAAAATAGCAATTTATACAGTATCTGTTCCCTGTGTCCCTTAGAGATCGTACGTGATTACTCAGCTGACAGATTCTCCAAGATTAAAGCCCATTTGCTGTAACAAAAAAAAAAAGAGCTTTTAAACACATCTGACTTTTTAAGTTAGGATTTTATACTGTATTAATGAAAAGAAATAATATAAAAATAAAAGAAAAAATGGGTGAGGACTGATAGGTACATTTGAACTGATGGAAAGACTTCTATTTATCCTCTACTAGTAACTAAGAGATCCCACTAAAAAAAACAAAACTCTGCAGTTGTGTTGTGTAAGCCCACCATTAAAAAAAAAAACAAAACTCTGCAGTTGTGTTGTGTAAGCCCACCATTAAAAAAAACCAAAACTCTGCAGTTGTGTTGTGTAAGCCCACCGTTAGGGAACCCAGGGGCAAATTCCTTCCTAGTAGATCCTCCCACAACGTGAGATCACAATTGCCTGCAATGACCTCTCTAAAAATGGATCTGTCCAAATGAGGTTCCATTGCCTATGTGGTAAAGGGCTGTCATTACACTTTTCCACCAGTTGATGTGCTGTATATACGGAGCAACAATGGAACAAAAAGCCTTTTGGTAATGGATTTGATGCTGTGAAACTCACAACTTCAAACCTACCCCACAACTTGTTTTGCACTGGCAAAAGTGGTAATAGATTTCCCTCTGTCCCTATAGAACGCAAGATCTGTACTCTTTTTTTTAAGTTTATTTATTTTGAGAGAGAGAGAACAAGCACACAAGCTGGAGATGGGGTAGAGAGAAAAGGAAGAGAGAGAGAATCCCAAGCAGGCTCTAAATTGTCAGCGCAGAGCCCAATGCAGGGCTTGAACTCACAAACTGTGAGATCATGACCCGAGCCAATATCAAGAGTTGGACACTTAACCGACTGAGCCACCCGGAGCCCCTGACCTGTATTCTTTTAGAGTCCTCCGTATGTAACTGAAACCTCTTTGAGGTTAGTTTTGATTTTACTTTCCCATGTGTTATGTGAAATATATATTTCTTCATGATCTAGTCAGAAATCAGCTTAAATCAGTTAACTGACATTGTGGAAACTAAGGACAAGAGATGAATATTTACATCTTTTAACTGTTTACCAAGTATTCTGTATATAATGTATGCATTAATCTAAATACCCTGAGGGCAAAGCTGGTCTTTAGCTATAGGTTAAGAAGTTATAGTTCCACTTTCGTCAAATTTATCTAAATGGCAACTGACTTATAAATGTGTCAACTTGAGAAAAAAGGAAGGCTTTTGCCTTTTGCTCTCTAATACGTCTATATTGTTTGAATTCTTTAAAAGAATGCACTGCTCCATCACTTGTGTAATTAAATAAGCATTTTAAAAATCTTAAAAATTAGAATTGTTTAAAAATAAACAAAAATGGGGGTACCTGGATGGCTCAGTCAGTTAAGTGTCTGACTTCAGCTCAGATCATGACCTTGTGGCTCGTGAGTTCAAGCCCCGCATCAGGCTCTGTGCTGATGGTGTGGAGCCTGCTTAGGATTCTCTCTTTCTCTCTCTCTCTCTCTCTCTCTCTGTCTCTCTGTCTACCCTTCCCCACTTGCATGTGCTCTCTCTCAAAATAAGTGAATAAACTTACAAAAATAAAAATCTTCAGAGAAAAATCTGGAAGGCTCTATTAACAGTGGTTATTTACAGCTTCTAGGTCTATAGGTGATTTACATGCTTTGTATTGTGATGCAAAGCATAAAGTACAAATTATCAATAATTGGCCAGTATTGTTAATAGAAAAAAAGAATAAAATGCTTATATCACAAAAATAAAAAACGGAAGCTTCACAACAGCTAAACTTTCTCTTTTAACCCTTTTTCTTCTAAATAGGTTTTTTCATATAGTTCATATTCATCTATTTTGGTAGAAATTCACCCCATCAATCAAACCTATATATTTGACTTTTAACTTTCTAAATAATCTACCATATCATTCTTCTTCTTCAAAAGTTCATTTCTAAAGTTTTCTAGTCATAGTATCAGTAATTTTCTCTATTTTCCTAGGCCTCCTGATTCAAATGAAAAAGAAACACAGTCGGCAATAATTAAGAATAGGAGAAAAGTTGCAAAATGATCATGTCATCCAGGAGTCTAGTCTGTGTGCATATGAGGGGGGAGGATTGAAGGCAGGATTTAGGGACAAGTAGATGGAAAGTGATGGGAAGAAAGAATACAAGGAGAGCAAGAAACGTAGTGAGGAGGTGGATGAGTGATTAAACTGTATGGAACTGCCATTTACATAGGTCAAAAAGCTTGGGTATTGGTAACTTAATACGGTTCAACCAAATAACTATAATGATAATTAATAATAATAATAATAGAAAGAGTGAGAAGGATATCAAAATAAGTTTTTAAAGTCCTCATTCTACCTGCCCCCTGCTTCAGTGTGTTACAGAACTGATGAGAATCTTGAAGATAAGGAATTCTTCTCTATACCCAATTATCTGGAAGAGGCAAGTATTTCACATATTTACCTTCAAGATGGGAGCCATAAAGACTGACAGACCAGTCAGAATAAACACGAGGGTTCCAGTGACTCTTTGTTCTCTGAAACCAAATCAAAAGATTACCAATTTACTTCTTGTTTTCATAAACATGCTCTTGTCTTTTCACCTTCAAAAGAGACTGCACGTTGAACAAACCAATGTCTGACTAAAACAGCAAAGATGTTGATATCTTATATAGATGAATACCTCCAGTACAGCACATAAGCTCCAGAGAACTACAAAAATTTCTTCTAACTATTGTAGAATGTGATTTGAATTCATCAAGAGAAAAGTGATTCTGCTAAATCCTTTGCTTCTTTTAGAATAAAAAAAAGTCACTTGCTCCTGGTCCATCAATTACTGGCCTCTTTGAAGCCCTTATTTTTTAAGCAACTTGTACTGTTTTTGAATTACACCTTCTTTCATGGGAGACAGATATCACATTGTCCTACATTCTAATTAACAAACAGCTCAGGGAAATTTCATAAGTGCAATAAATCCCATCAGTCTAATTTCCAAATCTACAACACAAGAGTACTTTTTAACACATAGGATTTCCACCCAACATCCCCTCCCCCAGCCCCCAAGAAGAATCACCCACTGTTGTGGTGTGGGAAACAATGACCCTGTCCTGTGAGCTATTCACCCAAGTATTAGGAACAGGGTTTGCTGCAAAAAGTATTCAACACAGTATAAAGGTCTTAGGCAAGCCCTTCGTGGCTACCCAAATTTAACAGCTGGAGGTCAAGGTGTCTTAGTATTTACGGGGACAGAAAATGAACTGGAAAATCAGAATTCCTTTCCCTTCATAGAAACTTAAAAATCATAAGCCGACCCATGAGTTTTGAGGAGTCTCAGCAGAGCTGAAAAGTTAGTTTGGCCTTTATATAGGATTGCAATAGAGTAAGTACCACAGCACCGAAATGAGCCGCATGTTCAAGAAAATGGATGACCTGTTTGCACTTTTATGTTGCATCATTTAGCCTTTCATTAATCAAAGGAAATTTATGTAATATAAGAAGTGAACTTGAAAAATTATTGAAGACTTTCTTTCTAATGAAAATTTAGTCTTTTCTGGAAGAGCAAGTACAGGAATATATTAGTCATCACCAGGCTTTTCTCCTTCAATTTTGCTCATTCCCTTTGAATGGCACATAGATGTGGCACGATGTGTTTTGGAGAGCCATTTTCCTCTGACTTAACATACCTCACTCCTAGAAACTTTGGTTGTTCTCCAGGTGCAGAAGTCTCGGTCTCCATCTTCAAACTGTCAATGTGAGCAATGGAAATGACAGTAGCAGCCACATACCATGGAAGAGCCATGAAAGAGCATACCACCATGAGGATGGCCACCCAGAAGAGATCCAAATGATATCCAGCTCCTTTCTGTAGAAAGAGGTAACAAAACCACATGGAGAAGATGCTCATGTTTCTATCTTGTCCTATTTCCAGATAGGAATTAAGGTTACCAAATAACCTCAACTCTCTTTGCTTGCTAAAAATATTTACCTCAAGGTCAGCTCAAGGAAGGGGACTTTATCTTCCTCATATTACCCCCCCTCCCACCAATTAAACACAAAGCTGCCACATGACACCTCCTCTAGCTTGACTGTGGTCACAGCTTACTTATCATTTGCTTATTGCTAATTATCCTCTTTGTATCCAATTTTGTAATAAGAAAAATGGAGATTATAGATCTACCTTGAAGAGTTACTGGAATCATTCAGTGAAATAACATAGGCAAAACATCTTGTAGGATCTTAAAAGATAGTAATTTTTGCATAGTAGGAGCTCAAAAAACAAAGATGGGAGTGGTGGTGGTGGTGGTGGTTGTTAACATACGCACAACAGGCATCTTAAAGGCAGGCACTAATCCTTCTGTGTTTGACTGTTTAGCAATATGTTGTTCACGTAGACAGTATTCAGGATATGCAGACCAAAGATATAAAAGCAAACTTGAGAAGGTATGTATAAGACTATTTCTCACCTTTCATGGTATATGAAAATAATTGTTTAATAACCTATTAACCATTATCATTAGGGTAACTAATACCTCCTTAATCAGAATAGGCTGATTTCAAACACTGCCCAATGGTCACAATAACATTTACTGACTGGAAGAGCAGACGATGTAACAAAAGGTCTAGCTCTTCCTCACTAAATAAATATTGTTAAATGTGTCCACAGTGTTATTCTGCGGTTATATTTCTCTGCTTTATTTATGAAGAAATCAAATGCTTAATACCCCTATGGAGCCTGAGAAAATAGAGCAGTCCATTTTCACAGCATGCAAGCAGCAGCACCAAGGGCCAGAGTACAACCAATCTGAGGGAATGGAGATGCTGGCTTTACAAAATGAGAATGTGATTTACACCAGGAACCTGGTGACTGTTATCATTTAGATCCTGTTACAGTTAGAACACTGCTCTCCTCTCACTGAAATGCCAAGATTTCATCCCTGGCTCGCAAACATGGGTCTAATCATGTTCTCAGAGAACTCACCATAGGCAAGGGTAGTTGACACAAGAAAGAAGAACATATATTGACATAGCCCAGGTTAGACTATGAACAAAGTATCCTTGGGAGACAAAGGATAAAGCCAATTCATTTCAGTACAAATGGTCTGAAAACACAGGGTTTAAATTGGGAATGAGATAAGGTAGGGGGAAGGAGAGCAAAGGGTGGGGATGAGCTAAAATAAACCTGTTCAACAGTAACTAATGAGGTGAGTATCATAATACTTCTGGGTCTCGGTCATTCCATTCCTTGAAGAAATACTGACTACCAATGTATGTACAGGCACAGTTCTAGGTGTTACTGGCATATCTGTGAATGACACAGACAAAAACTCCCATATTTGAGGTGCTTCCATTCTACTGAGAAACAATAAACAACATAAATAAGCAAACTGACAGTATCTTAAAGAGCACTAAGTACTAAGTAGAACTATGAGAATTTGTACACTGAGCATGATGGTATGCCACTGGAGGGTTCTAAATGGAGGAATGACACGACTTGCTTAATGTTCTAAACACTATGGCTGCTGTGGTAGGACAGACTAAAGAGAGTCAAGGACAGTAAGACCAGGTAGAAGTTTACTATCATAATCCATGCAAGATATTGTGGTGGTCAGAGCCAGAGTGGTAGGAGTCAAGATGGCAGGAAGTGTTGGGATTCTGGCTATACTTAAGGTGGAATCTATAGCATTTGTTCACTCCTGCCTGTGGATATGGTCAGATGACCTAACTATAGACCATTCATGATCTAGCCTCTGTTCACATCTGCAGCCTCATCTTTCACTTCTCCCCTGCTGGCTCCTACACCATATGCAATTCCTTCAGTATGTCTTACATACTAATGCCTTTGTGTCTTTGTCCATACAGCACCCTTTCCCTGGAATAACCTCTACTCTTCCTTCTTCTTAGCTTGAATCACTCCTACTCATCCTTAAGACTTAAATCAGCCTTCAACTTTTCTGGTAGTTTTCCTGCCTCAGCCCAGGCAAGATGGGCAAGTCCAGTTAGGTTAGATTTCCTCCTCTATGTTCCCTGTCATTTTATGCTTTCCTTTACCACAGTTCTCCTCACACTGTTTTGAAATTATGTGTGTGTATTTATCTATCTTAGACTGTAAGAAACAGGAAGACCTGGACTGTGTCTATTTTTCTCTCTATCCTGAATAATTGAGTTCATGATGCATAGTCAATTCTCAATTAATATTTACCAAAAAATGAATGACAAATAGCATGTATACATTCTTCTGAATGACAACTATAGACTCTTAATTAGCCATACAAAAAAATTAAAACTTTATTTGTTAATTGGCAGAAATGTGAATCGTCTGGGGAGAGTGGGAAGGGGAGGTGGACAAGAGCTGGAAATATCACATGGTTTCAAGCCCTATTTAGACTAAGTCACTCAATACCATATTAGAGGTACCAACATGGTAATTAACAGAGAGGATCCCCAAATCAAGGAAACTGTAATAACCTGAGGCTAGATCAATGGGTCAAAAGAATAGTTGTTGCAGACAAAGTCATGTAGGCTACCATGAGCTAACTCCATTTGAACAAAAACAAACATTTGAATTAGATGTCCCCGAGAGTAACAAAAAGGCGCCACATAATACCAAAGAGGGTGAAATAAGGATTGTAGAAAGTAGAATACAAAGGAAGCTATGCAAAACCACCAAAATAAATAAAAGTTCTGGGAGAAAATAATTATAGATAATAATTACTGTGTGCCTTGACATCACTCTCCTCAAAAAGTCTTCCTTTCCCTCAACAATGCTGAAAGTTCTTGATGCTCTTCAGAGGAAGGGGAAATAATCAGTGACCTGAAGGCCCTGCCAGGTCTGCCTCTGGGTGGTTCCCTCTCCATCCTCAACTCTCCCTCTCTCACGCAGCCTCACTGGGTTATATCAGGCCTTCATTCTTGTCACACTACTTTCTCTTGTAAGGCCTGTGCATACACAGTGATTCCTGTGCCTGAATAGAATACTCTTCCCACCCAGCCTCATGTAGCTAATTCCTACTAATGCTTGAAGCTCAGTGTAAGAGTCACTACAGTTCCTAAAAGGAGCCACACCCTCTCTTATAGATTCTTAAAGCATCATCACCTCTCCTTCACAGCACTAGTCACATTTGCATTGTCACATTTTGCATGATTATTTAAATAATACCTAGCACCCTGAGGGACCAGAAGCTCTGTGAGGACAGGGACCACGTGTGTTTTTGTTCACAACCATTGAAACCTCAGAACCTGGCGCAGCACCCATCATAAACACTCTAGATAAATGTTTGTTGGATAAATCAATGAATGTTATTTCATTCATTCAATGACACTCTGCTAGATCCTGGAAGTTAAACTACAGATAATACACAATTTTTTCTCTCAAGTGATTTACAATGTAGTGCTAGAGCCGGACAAACCAAGAGGCATTTGCAATACTACAGTGTTCTATAGTTGGGGTGAGCTTGGAGTGTCATGGGAGCATCCAGAAAGGGTACTAAGCCCAAAGTCAAAGACAGTTTGCATAGGAGGTGGTATTTAAGCTGAGTCCTAAAATGTGAGCCATAACCAGCTGGGAGGCAAGATATGGGGAAGCAGGGGACAAAAACTAGACAAATAAGCTGCCCTTTTGAAAAAATGAAACAGAGTTAGTGCATAGGAGGAGATGGGAGAGGTAAGAAATAAGGCTACCGAAGTTAAAAAACTTTGATGTTTTGCTAAACACTTTGGAATTTTTATCATAAGAGCAATGTGAAACCATTCGAAGTTTTTAAGCAGGCAAGTGATATGATCAGATTTCTGTTTAGAAGGATGGCTCTGTTTTGTAGAGGACATACTGGAAGTGGTCAAGATTGGAGGCAGAGTACAGACATGACGGCATAGCCCAGGCCCAAGATGACACAGCTCCAACTAACGTATAGTACAGCATACTGGAAGTGGTCAAAATTGGAGGCAGAGTACAGACATGACGGCATAGCCCAGGCCCAAGATGACACAGCTCCAACTAACGTATAGTACAGGTGGGGAGATTTTAAGGAGACTGAGTCCAAAGAGGAAAAAACAATGTATTCTGCAAATTTCAATGTTTGAGGCTTACAATGTCTATCCAGTACAGTGTCCTACATACAGTAAACACTGGAGACATAACTGTTGACCAGAATGGTAAAAGCTACACTAGAAAATGCATGGTGCCCCAACTATTGCCATAAAGACCCAGAACCCAAATGGTTATGTTAGAGAAGTTGTTCCTGCAAAACAAACCTATCTATGTGACAACAAGCCAACTCTAAGATGTTTCTTTCAGCCAAAGGTATCTGAATAACAAGATTTGAATGGAATGAGAATAATATTCAAATATTAGTACTTTTTAAAAAATGTTTATTTATTTATTTTGAGAGTGAGAGCAGGGGAGGGACAGAGAGAGAGGGAGAGAGAGATTTCCAAGCAGGCTCTGCGCCACCAGTGCAGAGCCTGACACAGGGTTCCATCACATGAACTGTGAGATCGTGGCCTCAGCCTAAATCAAGAGCCAGACACTTAACCGACTGAGCCACCCAGGCACCCTTCAAATATTGGAACTTTTAATAGAAATATAGAAAACTTTTAATGGAAATAGTACTATACAAAATATAGAAATATTTTCACAGTCTCCTGCTTGGACTATACACGGGCCTCCTAGCCACTCCTCTCTGGCACCTCTTCCATCCATCCTTAATGCTACGGGAGGGAGTGTTTAAGTGCCATGCTGGTGCCATTCATCCAACTAGAATGTTGAGGGAGCAGGGAAGGTCAGCAGCAGCTGAGAGAGTCAAACAGGACACAAGCAGCCATGACAAGCACCTGGCTTCCGTGCTGAGGCTCTGCACTGATAACCATGATGAGGGCCCTCAAAGAGTCCTGAAACTTCATCTGTCCTTACACATGCCCTGCACGTTCTGCACCACTCTTTACATCTGTTTCTAAGTCTTCCTATTTGGTTAAATCTGTTCTTCTGTCAAGCTCCAGCTCAAATTCTCCTGCTTCCTTCACATCGCTCAGCAACCTCTGGCCCTCACTGCCACTCCTGCCATGGAAGTCCCTGTTTCATGCCTGTCCCTCACAACCCACTCTTCTCACAGAGTAATCTTTTTAAAGGTTCAATTATTATATAGTACTTCCCTGCTCAAAACTCTCCAGTGGCTTCCTGGCTCCACTTAAAATAAAACACAGTAAAATCATCTAGAAGGCTCTATATCAGTGTTTCTTTCTGGAACTATTTTACCCCCAGGGAACACTTGTCAATGTCTACAAACATTTTTGTTAGTCACGACTTGGGGGGAAAGGATGAAACTGGCATCCAGTGGATGCCAGTACACGGACAGCCACCACCTTTGAGAACCTTTGCTCTACATGATCAGGCCCTACTCTCTTTGACCTCATCATGAATCACTAATTCCCCCATGTTCCAGGCACACTGGTCTGTTATCCGTTCGTCGACATACTGAACTTCTTTCCACCCTGGGGCCTTTTCATCTGCTCATATCTTTGCTTGGAAAACTGTTATTTAATAAGCATTCATGGGGTGCCTGGGTTAAGTTGGTTAAGTGTCCACCTCTTGATTTCACCTCAGGTCATGATCTCATAGACTGTGAGATCGAGCCCTGCACTGGGCTCTGTGCTGATAGTGTGGAGCCTACTTGGGATTCTCTCTCCACCCGTCTCTCTGCCCCTCTCCTGTTCGTGCTGTCTCTCTCTCTCTCTCTCTCTCTCTCTCTCTCTCAAAATAAATCAATAAACATTTAAAAATCCCCGAACATTCACTGAACACCTATACTATGTTAGGTCTTGTGTTAGATAAAATAGTAAGTACAACAGAATATGTGCCCTTAGGGGGTTTATAGATTATTAGTTGAAGCAGATGCGGAGACAAATAATTTACTGTATGTGTATAATAGGCAAGTCGATCCCAACCTTGGTGGCGGAGGTGAGCGGTGAACAGGGAAAATCCACTAAACTCCTTCAAGGCAGAGACCATAACTTAGAACAATTCTTATCTTCAACATCTAATACAAATGTTCATTACATAGCAAGGACTCAAAAAATGCTCAAAAGACTAAGTATGCCCTTTAAAGTTTAAAAAAGTCCTGTCTTGGGGTGTCTGGGTGGCTCAGTCGGTTAAGCATTCGAATTCAGCTCAGGTCATGATCTCACAGTTCGTGAGTTCGAGCCCCGTATCAGGCTCTGTGCTGACAGCTCAGAGCCTGGAACCTGCTTCAGATTTTGTGTTTCCCTCTCTCTCTGCCCCTACCCTGCTCACACTCCATCTCTCTGTCTCTCAAAAATAAATAAACATTAAATTTTTTTTAAATAAAAAGTCCTGTCTTCATGAATATAAATCCAAAGGATGTTCCACTTTCTTAAACTAGAGATTATTTTAAGTAGCAGGGTAGGAAGTGAAACTTTATATCCTTTTGATATTGTATATGCTTTGCTAATACAGAACAAAAATCATTTAGGAATAAATCCACAGAAATCAAAATCTAGGGGAGAAAAAGACTAGTTTAACAGTCTAAAGTTTACATCTGGTAAATATATGATAATAAAGGGTCAGGAGCAGTATACACATGCACAGACAGAATAAACATTCATGCTAGGAGCCCCCCATGATCCAGACAAGAAGCTGGTTTATGGGGACACCAAGAACCATCACTTAGCTCCTCCCCACAAGGAGCTCACAATCAGATGAGGGGACTCAGATTTGTACACAAATTATAAAGCAGTCTACACAGAGATTCAAAGAGGTTTAAAAAGGGCACTCCAAGTACAGAGGATAAACTCCTTAACAATGTCTAGAGTGAACATACAGAAACTTCCTGCAATGATGGCATCGAAAAACAGGGCTTTGAATAATAGGAGCACTCACTATGAGAACCAGAGATGGGTTGGCACGTTTTCAACTATCACCCGTCTCACACAGTGCAACAACTCTGAGAACCATGTGGCCCAGGATAACCACATTCTTCAATATGTACTTACTGAGACTACCATATGGAAATCATTGTGACGGGCCACATGAGAGCTGGAGAGAAGACTAAAACATGCCCTTGCCTTGAAAACATTTGGTCCTGAAAAGGAGAGAAGGTAATTATACAACATAACTCCCATTCAAGACATCATGTGACCAGTGCCACAGAGTAATACACATATGGTAAGGGCAAAAATAAGAGCAACAGAAATTACATTAGGAGTGAAGGCTACACTGACAAGTTTATATCCAGAGGATCTTAAAAGATCGGAAGGATTTTGGTAAGTGGCAATCATCAAGGAATGGAGATGAGAGTTGGAATAACTGGCAGAAGATGCTGCCAGACTTGAGGAGAAACCAATAACCCATTTGATCTGAGCATTGTATAGTATGTGGAGAGCGTCATTCTAAATTTAGGTTGAGAACGTATCACAGACAGACTTAAATCCCAGGCTAAGGCAAATGGAATTTCTTCAAGGGGCAAATGTCCAGAACGCCAAGGTTGTAAAGGTTTAGGAAAATAGGACTGACATATAAGAACAATACTTTTAAAAAATTACTGCTTTTGAAATGGAGCAAGGGAAACTGATTATTAACTCATGGCTAAACAGAATAGTCTAGACATGAAATGAAAGGACTGGATCTAAGGTTATGAAAACAGGAATAGAAAGGAAAAATAAAACAGGGCAAATTTTGGAGTTATCCAAGAAAACAACCTCTAATTAAAGGTTTTATCATGGAGGGTATCAGAAAATTATTGATACACTAACTTATCTCTGTTTCTAGATACCTGTCCTAAATTATTTCTCCCTCCCACATACTTAAGATCATTTTTCTCCTGAGAAGTATCCCTTGCTTTGCAGTCTAAAGCTCGGACTTTTTTCCTGCCTCTGCCGTGACTCAGGAAATAACCTTGGAGAAATCATGACCTTGCTGAACCTGGTTTGCTTTTGAGCGCTCTGCTGGGATAATGTGGGACATAACTACCCAAAATGATGGCCAAGAAAAGCCAAGTGCCTTCACGTTCTTACATCAATACAGAGCTGTTCAGCAGAGTGAAAAGGTGGATCCCATCCCAACACAGCAGCCAGCCAGCCAGGGCCACTTGGCATTGAGCCAAAGCAAATGCCACCCAAAAACATACTGCTTTTAATATTACAATGCCTCCATCCCTCTCACTGTTTCACATTTCTCCTTTGACTCAATTTCATAGCAGTCAGGGCCCTTTAATTTTAGGCAGGATCTCCAATTTTCACATTCCACAGTCACCTTTCCTAACAAAATGTAAACAAAACCATATTCAGAGTGAAAGGTCTTGCATCCATGATATATCTCCACTGATATCATTAGATTTGTGTCAAAAGACTGGCACTTCCTCTGTACCTGTCATTCAAAGAAATGATTTCAAATAAGTGATTCCTAAGTGATGAAAACTTATTTTTTATATACTCAATTCCTGTTTTAAGAGGTAAATTCTAATATGTCTTTATCTTCCAATGGTTTCTACAGGGAATAAGATTATTTTTTAAATTCTATATTTTATCAGGGGCACCTGGCTAGCTCAGTCGGTAAAGCATGCAACTCTTGATCTTAGGGTTGTAAATTCGAGCCCCACATTGGGTGTAGAGATTACTTAAAAACAAAACCTTAAAAAAATTCTATCTTATTAATCCTAAATTTGCTAAACTTGAAATTCTGAATTTATTAATAGGAAAACTTAATGAGCAAAAGTGAATAGGCATTTACCTCCAAAGACACATAGCAAATCTGGCCAACTATATATCACAATTAAGAATGTGCTTCCTAACTTTATTCAGAATAAAATATAGTAGTTATCATCCATTTCCAGCCTTTAAAACTAAATCAACACTGAAACCTCTCCCAGTAGAAGGGATCTAAAAATGCTCCACAAAACACAGAAAATATCTTTTAGAAATCATGGCTTATCTACCAGAAAATAAAAGAAACAATTGGAGACAGAAAACAATGGCAACAAGAAAGAGTAAATCTATAAGGTTAGTAAGTCCTGGAGCCTTGGGCCCACTCTGAGAGACTATGCCAAATCCGGGGGCTTTCAGGCCTAGATTCAGAATGACCGTCTGAACTGTGGTCTGGGAGACCAACTCCCAAGATCTTAGGGAAAGAGTATAAATGAAAGACATCCCCTGAAATAAAATTAGGATGCTCTAAACACAGAATACTCAGTTTGTCAACTAGGAAATAAAATACCTGACAGAGAAAGACATGGGATATATGCCTTTCTTGGCCTTCCTGCTAGATATAAAGCCATAAGAAAAAAAGAATCTTGAAAGATATTTCTAACTATAAACCTGCAATTAGGTTAAATTTGCATTACCTGTATGGTTTAGAAAATCTTAAGCCAAAAACACAGAGTAAAGTGGTCCTGGCCTTCTATGCATGTCTTGCAATCCTACCCTCAAAATTATACAAGGAGATATAGATATAAAAGGTCAAAACTATACATCAAGCTTCTGAATCCAATGACCAATTATTTTTATTCTTTTTTTAAGTTTATTTATTGTGGGGGGGGGCGGTGCAGAGAGAGAGAGAGAGAGAGAGAGAATCCCAAGCAGGCCCCGTGCTGTCAGCATGGAGCCTGATGTGGGGCTTAATCTCACAAACCATGAGATCATGACCTGAGCCAAAATCAAGAGTTGGACACTTAAGCAACTGAGCCACCCACGTGCTCCTCAATGACCAATTTAAAAGAAATACGGAAGACAAAAGAACATACTAAATGACAACACAGGGAAGCAAGCACCATGATCTAGACTAAGCCAAATTCTGCAGTACAAATGTGGCAGATTTTATTTTCCAAAAATGACTGGAAAAATATCTCCTATCCTGTATATTTTTCTACAATGTAAAATTGCTATTCCTCCATCAAACAATGGAGCGCTTCCTCACCCCATTAAATGAACTATTTTGACCAATCAACTATAGCAAAATAAAGAATAAAGCTATGCCGGTTGTAGGTGTAACTATGAAATGGTCTTGCATCTTCCACTCTTAATTCTTGGAAGTCAGCTTCCATGTACCAAGTACAAATAACAAGGTCGTCATGCTGCAAGAAGCCTAACCTACATAGAAAGGCTCTGAAGGATGAAATGCGATGTGGTGAAAGAGAAGACAGACAAACACACAGACACACCAAGGAATATCAAGGTACTAGTCATGTGAGACATGTGAGTGAGTGAAGAAGCCATCCTTGACAATCAGCCCAGTTAACCCTTCAGATGTCACTAACTGCAAAGGAAGGAGAGACCGCAAGCAAGAAGTATCCATCTGAACCCTGTCAACCCAAAGAAACATAAGAGAATGATAATAAATTGTTTTAAGTCACTAAGTTTTCAGGTGGCTTGTTATATAGCAAAAGATTAACAGAATAACAACCTGGTTGTCTTCAACAAATAAATTACTAGGGAAACCAAACAGATTGATGGAAGGGGAAGAAAACCAATGGACTAAAAGTTTATAAAAGATTTAAGATAATAATGTTTGAACTTTATTTGGATTCTGATTTAAACAAATTATATTTTTAAAGTATATTATATTTATGACACATTCATAAATTTAAATGTTGACTGGGTAGTTGATGATATTATGGACTTGTGTTAACTTCTTTTAGACTGATAGTGGTGTTGTGGTCATACTTTTAAAAAGAGATCTTCTCTTTAGAAGAAGTATATATTCTAAAGTTTATGGATAATATGGAATGCTGGCTATACTAACGTAAAGTATTATAGGAAGGGGATAAGATGATGAGGATTTAAAGGACACAAGACTGGACATGAGTCAACAATTGCTAGAACTGGGTGATAAATATCTGAAGTTACACCATCTTTCCACTTTTATATATGTTTAAAACTTTCTATAATAAAAGACTTTTTATTATATGCATAAATAAAAGTAAAGAGTTCCTGGGTTGGATGTACTCTCCTATACTTCCCAGAAGCAAATAAAATCTCTGGAAGGCTTTGAAGCGTTTGCATAGGAAGATTAACTTATACCTATTCCTTAAAAAAAAAAAAAGATAATGGGAAGACACACCAGAAGTAAGAGAGTAACAAAAAATGAAGTGCAAAATCAAACCTGCAAAGACAGCAAAGTTATAAAATAATAAAAGAGTATATGGAAAAATAATAAAGAAGTTCAGAACTATCAAAATTGGACATAAATATTTGGAAAAGAACAGAATAGAACTTTTAAATATAAAAAGGTATAATTCTTGAAAGGAAAAATTCAGTGGCTGGCTTGCTGATAGAAGAGAACCAACAGAAGAAAGAATTTAATAATGAGAAAGAACCGAAGAAATTACCCAAAATATAACACAGAGACCAAAAGACAGGAAATGTAAAATAAAACACCCTCGAGAACAAAAATAAAAGCTCTCAAACCAAAAACAGATTAGTAGAAATGGAGCACAAGATTGAGATATATGGTAAAATTCTACTTTGAATTCCAAAAGGATGTATTAGAGATTGAAAGAATCAGACTTATAAAATTCTACAAGTGATGACAGACAGGAAGATTCAATAATCTAATAATAAAAGACTGGAAACCCAATTATCCAATATATAATAAAAAGAAATCTATGCTGACACAAGTTATAGCAAAACTCCAGAATAAAGACAAAAGAGAAGATGATAAACACATCCAAAAAAAGAGAATGATTACTTACCAAGGACTGAAAAGTATATTGACAGTTCACTTATATGAAAGTCAGAAATAATGGAAAATAGCTTCTACATGCTGGAAGAAAGAGCTTTTAACCTACAGTTATATACCCAGAGAAACCATCTTTCAAGAATAGAAGTGAGACAAATTTTCAGACAAACATAAATGAGAGTGTTTACCAGCCAAAGATCCCCCCAGAAAAAAATTTCAAAAGTCTAGTAAATAAGTACTGTTTAAAGGAAATAATTCAGTCTAAAGAAAACTCTTCCAAAATGGAAGAGCTGAAATGCAAAAAAAAAAAAAAAAAAAAAAAAACCCACAAAAAAACCCCCGCAAAAAACAAAAAAAAAAAAAAAGAAAGAAAATGAGCAAAGAAAGGAGTAAATTTGCAGATAATTCTAAAAATACTGACCACGTTTAATTAGATTTTAAAATCCAAGTAGCAATCAAATCTAGGTAATAACATATGACTCAGGAAGGAATATCAACATTAAGGCATTCTTTAGCCATTAGCATTTTTCAGCACAAGGATAAACACACTGAATAACTTCAGAACTTAAATACGCATATTAAAATATACAACATAATCACTACAAGAAAAGATAAAGTGTATAACTTCCAAACTAATAGAAAACAAATTAGAATAAGGACAATAAAAAAAACTACAACTGTATCAATCTAAAAGAGGACTAGAAAGCAGAATAAAAAAGTTAGGCAATAGGAAGTAAGGGAAATAGAAAGCAAAAATAATGTGGTAAAAATGAATCCAAATCTATTAGTCATCACTATCTATTTAAATGGATTCAATATTTTAGTTAAGAGAAAAGACTGTAAAAATGGATCCTATGTATTATTTACAAAGAGACACAAGACACAAGGTATACTGTAAGTAAAAGATTGGAAAAATACATACCAGGGAAGTGAAAATTAAGTTACCAAACCTTTTTTAGTACAAAATAAAATAAGCTTTAAGGCAAAAAGCATTGTTAGAAATAAAGAGTGGCACATAAAAAGTTCAATTCATTGAAAAGATAAAATAGACACAAATGTGGATGTACTTAACAACATGGCTTCAAAATAAATAAAGCACATATTAACAGAAAACAATGATAAATACAAAAACAAAACTTTTTTTTACCGTAGTAAAAAAACTGCTTCTTTGAAAAAGACTAATAAAATTAACAAACTTCAGGCTAAATGAATCAAGGAAAATAAAAAGCACAAATCAGGGGTGCCTGCATGGCTCAGTCAGTTAAGAGTCCAACTTTCGCTCAGGTCATGATCTCACAGTTCGTGGGTTCGAGCCAGACTGGGCTCTCTGCAAATAGTTCAGAGGCTGGAGCCTACTTTGGATTCTGTGTCTCCCTCTCTCTGCCCCTCCCCCGCTCACACTCTGTGTCTCTCTCTCAAAAATAAATAAACGTCATAAATAAATAAATAAATAGTTTAAAAAAAATTTTTTTAACATTTATTTATTTTTGAGAGAGAGACACAGAGTGTGAGTGGGGGCGGGGCAGAGAGAGAGGGAGACACAGAATCAGAAACAAGCTCCAGGCTCTGAGCTGTCAGCACAGAGCCCGACACGGGGCTCAAACCCACGAACCGTGAGATCGTGACCTGAGCTAAATTCAGCCGCTTAACCAACTGAGCCACCCAGGCGCCCCAAAATAAATAGTTTTTAAAAAGCACAGATCAATAACATTAGGAATTTAAAGGGAAAAGTAATATTATGATTAGAAAAAGAAACAAAAGATAATACTATAAACAACATATCAATAAATTTGAAAATACTGGGGAAATGGAACAAAATATAGAAAAGTATGTTACCAAAATAGAAAAATAGAAATTATGACTATTCTATAACCATTAGAACATTTTGATCATCAGTTTTATAAGGTCCACATAGAAACTACTCAGACAAGATAGTTTTACAAGCATGTTTGATGATTCAAAGAAAAGATAATTGGCATATTATACATAATAAAGAGAGTATTACATTCTATTTGAGAGAATGGAATGGAAATGGAACAGGGGAAACACTCCCAGCCCTTTTATAAGAATAATATATTCCTGATACCAAAATCAGACAGGGACGCCATGAGAAAGAAAACCTGCAAGCCAATGTTACTCTTAAATAGATGCAAAAATCCAAAATATATGCACATATATTATAATATACTGTATATTATACATTATGTATCATTATAATTTATATATAAATATGAAAACTATGTATTAAAAAACCCTATATTCTACCAGGTTGTGAGGTTGGTAAAATGACAGAGAATCTATTACTGTCACTCACCAAGTCAACAGATTAAAAACAAACAAACATGCTTTTATCTCAGTAGGTTCAGAAAAAATATTTGTCACTGTCTTCATTAAGGACAGTTACCACATTAAAATCAGATGAAGGATGACAGTGGCTGAATGGTAAACAGCTTATACTGCCCTCTTCGGTGGTGAAGGAAATAGGATTTCAAACAACTTTTTCAGATTTAAATGAGGTCTATCCTACAGTATTCTACTGAGGAGATGCATCAATACAAAGTGCTCTGTGACTCTGCCAAGTCAGAAGGAATACTAGCTGTCATATAACTCTCAATAAATCTGTCTTGGTTTTGAAGAAATTAGTATTTTCCAGTCCAATAAAGAAAGTGGAAGGCAATGATAACCACTACTATGAACATTTACCTTGAGTTTATGTTCTTTCCTGTTCACAATCACAGCTGTGATTTGCTGGTCCATGAAAATCAGAATGGTGACCAGCAAAGCAGGGATTGCAGCTGCAAGGTACACCCACCAGGGGTTTCCTCCAAATGGTGGGACAAACCAACCTCGGTTTGGACTTGTTGGCTTGAAGAAGAAAGAGAACATTTTCAAAAACAATATTAATACATGCTATTTGGTGAAAAGTCAATGGGAGAGACACACTTTTATTTCTGGAGAGCCAACATACTCAAAAACAGAAACAGTTTTACTGATAGGTTAAACAAAGATTAGTCACCAAAAATTTCTAAAGGTGGTTATTTTTAAGGCAGTTTTTTAAATGAAGGAGACTAAGAATACAGGTTGAGGGAAAACAAGTAAATGCCATTGTGTGTATTTAGGAGGATCTAAGATAAGGACACAAGATGGAAGAAAGTGATTTAAGTTTAAAGAGCAGCCGTAGAAAACCCCAAATGTAATAGTTAGTAAAGACACAGACAAGAAATTACAAAACAGCCATCAATTTTGTTCATGAATTTTAGCAATTATACTGAAGTTATTTCTGCTACTGCCAAATTGTAATAGTTTCACATCATATCATACAGAAAGAGCTACAAATATTTTTATATGTTATAATTGAACTTGTTTAATACTCTGGTCTTTCTTATACGTATGAAAAATGATCCAGAATAACTGGTTAAATACTCAGAAATATTAATGAAAATGAAAAAGATGATCATTTTTCCAGTTCTCCTGGAGTATTTTTCTATCCTTTTTCTAACGTTAAATAATGCAAATAAACAAAAACAGAATCTTAAAAATTCTTTTCTCTATGTTTACTATCAAGAAAGACTCATTCCTCTGAAGATATTTGTCTTCAGTCTCCCTTTGCTCATAACTACATCACTGAATCCATCTACATTTTACACCTTTACCTGCTTGTGAGCTTGGAAGGGAAACAACTTTCTCTTGTTCATCAGTACATTTCATATCCCTTGTAAAGGGCCTGACTCAAAGCAAACATTCAATACATATTGACTTAAATGAACTCATCACTGAATGATTGAAAACCTATGTTTGCAAATGAATATGAGATAGCACAGATAATGCAACAAGCGTTCTCTTTGCTACACTAAAGGTACCCCTTCCCCATTAAGTAGTTATTAAGCTAAAAAACCATAGTTTAATTTTTCTTAGCAAGTATATGGTCTCAGTGATGGAGAGAGAGGCTAGGAGTGTTCTATAAAATAGGTGAAAAGCATAATGAAAAATTAGATAGGGATATATAAGAATGACTGAAATGTAAATTTTACCCATTAGGCTTGCACATACCAACAGATTCGTAAAATGAATAATTCCTGTATCTCTTTTGTAATAATTTTTAAAAAAATTTAACATTTATTTATTTTGGGGATAGGGAGAGACAGAGTGTGAGCAGGGATGGGGCAGAGAAAGAGGGAGACACAGAATCTGAAGCAGGCTCCAGGCTCCGAGCTGTCAGTACAGAGCCTGACGCGGGGCTCGAACCCACGAACCATGAGATCATGACCTGAGCCGAAGTCAAACGCCCAACTGACTGAGCCACCCAGGCAACCCTTCTTTGTAATAATTAAAATGCACATTATATATAAACATATGTCTATATGGCAGGTAGTTAGGTTGCAGGAAAAGAGCAATGAATTAGTAATATAATCTTGGGCATTTTCCTTAATCTTTCTGAGCTCCAATATCAACTTCATAAAATCAGGATGATGATAGTTGCATTACATCTTAGAATTATTATATGGACCAAGGGGATAAGTTGTATGAAACTACTTTGGCTCATTTTAAATACTCTACAAATATAAAGCAGAGTTTGTATTTTTCAATAAAGCTCAATATAATGTGAACTTTGCATTTGATCCTAATCAGACAGTCAATTTTAGTGAAGAAACAAAGTATATATGCTCACCTAGCAAAAGACCATTTCTGAAATAAGGAAATAGATAATCCTACAAAATTAACTCAAAAACATATGACAAACTAGAACAGGGGAGAGGAAAGAAATCCATAGAGTTCCAGGAAGACCAAAAGCAGAAGTTCACCTACCTTGAACTCACTTGGCACAATTAGTTTTGGAGTATCCACACCCACCAGGGCATCTATTACACAAAAGATTAGAATGGACAAGATAATGGCGAAGTCACTGATCAGTTTTCTTGCCTGAAAAAAGTTAAAAACAAACCAAGGACTATTTAGTGCTGGATCAATATATTTGCCTATGTTGGAAATGAACAAAGAATTCTGCCTTTATAGTAACAGGTTCACCAGCAAATTAAAGGAGGTGAGGTGTCACACTGTAGAGAGATTATATTTCAATTGCTTTTGCATCGCTTTCTCATCTGGCCAGAAATAATCGAATCCCACAGAAGAAATCAGTGTGTGTGTGTGTGTGTGTGTGTGTGTGTGTGTGTGTGTCTGTGCACGCGCGCACGCGCACACAGGCAGGGAAGAGAAGTCACAAATAATATATTCCTGAAATACTGCACAAACTTCCTGTATGTAGTACAAAGGATATCTAGATAAGGGTGAAATCTCAAGGCATACTGTAAAAACCTACACAAAAACTAGAATTCTATTTATAATTTGGGAAATAGCATTGTGTGTATACAGCAAGATAATTCCATAAGGTAACCTGAAAACACTGAGAATCTAGCAGGAAAGGGGTTACAAGTTCTAGATGACTCAGTGGATTCAAGATCTTATAGAAACATGATGTGATGGAAGATGGAGATTTGAAGACATTGCTAACTGTCAAAGAAAATGTTCTTCACTCGAAGTTTGTGCTTAAAATCTCTGTATGTGGGGCATCTCTTCTCTACCACTTTTTAAATGTGGTTGCTGTTAGTTGACAAACTCGGAGCTTCCTAAATATCTGCCTCTGGTCAGGACAAAGGCTGGGGTTTAGGGGATAGCAAACCTTTCCCATGGAGTGAGTGCAGAATGGTCATTTCTGAGTCAGTAGGGAAGCATGCGGTGTCTAGTGGCACTGACAATTACCTGGGAGCATTACTAGAGCACAGGCACTTGAGTTTCCCCATGAGGCTTATACATATGGTGGTGCATAATCTAATCACTCAACAAGAATTTATTCAGTAGCTTCTACTTTGATTGGGTGCTAGGGATATCACAGTGAACAAAACAGACACAATCCATGTCTTCATGAAGGGCACATACCCAAGGAAGCCTCCTCCTAAACAAATCAGGGTTGACTCAGTAGTTGTCAAGTTATCTCAGGGAGAGCAGTCAGTATTCTGGTATTGCTAGATGAAGAGAGATCAGGGAGGGGCTGAGTGGCTGCACAGTTCTCAGGACAGGGGGCCTTTTGAAAGAATAGTGGGACTGCTCTTTCAGTCAGATGTTCAGTGGGAATGGAACTGGGGAATGGAAGTACTTGGCAAGGTAGGTATGCTGAAGGCCATGGTAGTGCTCTCTTCTCGACCACTGCCCGGCATCAGGAGCCTTAGGTCCTAACTAGCAGCAAGACCAAAGATGGTCTATTTGGCTATGAATTCCTTTCCTTTTTCAAGGGCTGGATTTTGCTAGGTTTAGCTCTCCGAAGAACTACACACAAAAAAGCAGAAAGCCAGCTTTGGGATATGTTAGGGGCAAGTTAACACCAATCATACAGCAATGTCAAACACAAATAAATGACAGGGGTCAATCTGGGGAGGAAAATACAGGGCAGCAGTTAGGAGCACAGTTTCTATAGTCAGATGACCTGGGTTGGAACACTAGCACCATTATTTCCTATGTGTAAATATCCTTTCTTAGCTTCAATTACTCCATCTGCAAAATGTAGCTAAAACAATCCCTACAAACTTCATCAGTTTGTTATAAGAATTAAATAAGATTAAGCCATGAAAGTTTTTATCATAACATCTAGAACATAATAGACTCTACTAATATCTGTTAACTATTGTTATTTCAAGTTCCATGAGGTCTCTTTGGCTGCAGAAACCACTGGAATAACTAAATAATCTACCATCAGGAGGTCTTTAGAAAGAATCATCAATTCCAAGAAACAAGATATGATATGGGAGCCCAGTAATAATATGGAACTGCCACTCAACCAATTTTGGTTGGAAGTATTTGGAGTCCCTGAAGAAAAAGGATGTTTCCCAGGGCTCAATACTGGAGGAAACTCCCATTTCTTAAGTTTTGTACAGTGAGTGTTGGCAAAGGCAATTCAGGATGATCTGGCGAAGATGGTCACATGAAGCAGGTTCAGGAAATATTAAGATCTTATAATGATCTCTCTGGTCCAGTCATAAATCACTGGAAGACCAGAGGTCTTTCAGCAAAGGCAAACCAGAGGTCTTTCAGCAAAGGCAAAAAGAACTTCTCTTTTTTATCACCCTCTCAGTCCTCACCCAGAAAATCCAATTTGTTGACAATTTAGGTATGCTAGAAGTTGTTCAAAAGGAAGGGGAATGGTTATTAAAAACACAGTGCTCCTCCTTTTTCTCATAAACAGAAGAAGTAGAGGGTAGCAAATGAATTCAATCTGAAATTCCTTGGTAGAAAGTCCCAGAGGGACTGTACCTCTGGCCCACTAGGGGACAGGTCTGCATGACTGGAATCACTACCAGACACCTGGGACATGCTGCTTCCTTAGTTAGAAGAGGTATTCTTAGCTTTCCATAAATGAAACACTGAGGCCCTAAATCTGCTCTTTCAGTAGTTCTCTTCATCTTAATTAATGGCAGCTTATTTTTTCCTATGGTTTCAGCAAAAAACCATCCATATAACTCTTCTCTTTCTCTCATATTCTACATCTAACAAGTCAGCAAATTACCTTCAAAACATTCAGGATGCTGCCACTTCTCACCACCTCCATTGTTCCTTTGTCTAAGGCACTACTTTACTCCTGTGGTTTCCTTCCTATCTCATCTTCCTGATTCTATACTTGTCCCCCTTCAATACACTGTCAAGGTATCCCAGAATAATCATGTTAAAACTTTGCTCAGATAATGTGGTAGGCAAAACAATGCCCCCTAAGGAAGTCTATGTCCTACTTCCTGGAAACTATGAGTATGTAATGTGGCATGGCTAGAGAGAATTAGGTTGCATATCGAATTAAGGTTGCTAACTAGATAACCTTGAGATTGGAGAAATGATCCGGGATTATTCTGGTGGGTCCAGTGTAATCACCAGGGTTCTTATAGATGAAAGGGGGAGCCAGAAGAGCCAGTGTCAGAGTGATGTGCTGTGAAAAAGATTCAACTGGCCATTGTGGGCTTTGAAGATGGTGGAAAGGGCCATGAGCCAAGGAATGTAGGTGGCCTCTAAAAACTGAGAAAGGCAAGGGAATGCATTCTTTCCCAGAGCCTCCAGAATGAACACAGCTTTGTCAATTCCTTGCCATTAGCCACTGAGACCCATTTCAGTCTTCAGATCTCCAGATCTCAAGACAATAAATTTGTATTATTTTAAGCCATCTTATTTATAATAATTTGATATAGCACCCATGGGAAACTAATATAAATAAATAGATTACCTATTTTAGTCAGTTATTAGTTTCCCAAATTTATATATATGAGGAATAAATATAATAGATATGTGCAAGAAATATATATACTTCACATGTAATATATATAACATAAATATATATTGGAAGAACTTCGGCAATGATATTTTTGTCAAGTGTGGCACTATTATACCGTAAGTTTAGAAGTAGCTAAAAAGACAAATGTTAATAAGATTAAAAATTACATTTCTTAAAATTTATGGGGAAAAAAGGCTACTTTATTAATAATATTGCTTAACCTCATTAAAAATCACAGCCAGGGTGATATATTCTTTATAAAATACTCACTTCTATTTCCCCTTCCTTCCCCTTAAATTGTATAATACAGCTCAGTTACAGCAGAAACTACTCCTGGAGAGTGTTTATTATCAGATATTCATTTCTAAGACACTAGATCCAGTTTAAACTTCATAGTAAGGAAATTGATTTTTCCCAGGTCACTTTTGTATCTGACTCCAAATCCTCTAATTGGAGAAGGCAGGTAGGGGTGACATTTTAGTAGGCTGTTCAGGTCTTACTCTATACTAAAATTAAACTTTAATTTGAACGAGGTAAAACTGACAGTAGAACTAGAAAGTGCCCTAAAAATGTCAAGTACTGAGTAAATACAGCTTTTACTAGATACACTCTAGGACCTGTGAAGGAGAGCTTTGAGTCTGACTTTAAGGAGATAAGAATCACTCTATTGAGGTTCTTTGCACATTTCCAAACACACTTAGAAAAAAAAATACATGAAGTTCCTTTCATTTGGTTTATTTTACCTTCCATTTTCATCAAGCTTGAGCACTTTCAAAAACCCTAAAACAGCACCCTTTTAATGTGCCAATATATAAATAAAGAAATCAAATTAGAAACCCATAGTTCTTGGGAGACCTGGGTGGCTCAGTTGGTTAAGGGTCTGACTTTGGCTCAGGTCATGATCTCACACTTTGTGAGTTTGAGCCCCACGTCGGTCTCTGTGCTGACAGAGCCTGGAGCCTGCTTCAGATTCTGTGTCTCCCTCTTTCTCTACTCTCCCCTGCTTGTGTTCTGTCTTCCTCTCTCAAAAATAAATAAACATAAAATAAAATTTTTTTAATTAAAAAAAAAAAAAGAAATCCATAGTTCTTAATTCCCTTCTAGATCTTACTGGTCATGATTAGAGGTGCCAAAGTTTTCATGAGAAACAGTTTCCACAAGATTTCATGTCCAATCTTGTGGATTTGGAGGCTTCAAATCCAGGTTGGACAGATATAACCCGTGGGTGTCCCTGGAGCCAAACACTAAGTCTCTCCAGGTTCAAACTTCAATATCCTGGGAATATAAACTATGGCAATCTAAGTGAAACACAAACTAAGAGAACTTATATATAGCAAGGTCTTGCTATAAACAAAAACAGTTGTTGTTTTTAACGGTACAGTGATGTGCTACAATGTGTAAGATAATTCCTACCTCCATTCATGAATAAGGCAAAGAAAAATGTGTTTCAATTAAAATTCTTTTATGTAAGACTGGTTTTGAGCTTTTTGTTTGTTTGTTTACCATTTTTAATTATAAAAATGAAGAGGACAAAATATTTCTGTCCTCTGCAGAATTAATTATAAAACATCTTAACTAATCTAATAAGAAATAATCAGCTTAACTATTTAAACTACCAGAGCATAGAAGAAATGACATGGATGGGAAGGGAAATTCAAATAACCATACACTGTTCTCTGTTCTTGGGCAAAAACAACCTAATAAATCTATTATAAGCATACTCTTCATGAAGGATGATACTTATTAATTATTAAGAGAGTTATAATCATGGAGACACCCAACGGGGAGAAGCTAGTTAATTTATGGGGGTGGGGATGAATTTGGTTTCTCTGCAGCCCCAGAGGACATTTGGTTTTCACTTTGCGAGGGCTACAGCTGCTCCTAAATTAATGGGAAAAAGGCTGCAGGCTTGCAGAGCAGCCCTCGATGGATGGAGCTGTTACAGAGATGAGTACAGCAGCAGGCACCCTGTGGGTTCTCAATAAATATTAATCCATGATGTCAATTCCTCTCACGGCGGTGGTGCTGAGAGACTGCTAAACAACAGTGTAAAAAAGCATTTATTCCAGATGAAAAACAGTATATCAGACCAATGTGTGCCTTTTGGTAATCATGAAAAAGCACAAAATATCATGAGAATTTTGAAATCTGATCCCCCCCACCCAGTAGCCAAAGCATAGCACTATAAAAGAAAATAAGCACTAATATCAGTATAGCAATCATAATACACTGTACTTTGAATCAATAATACCCACTATAATTAGAATTCAATAAAAGGAAAGTCTGATTTAGACTACAGGATTTTAACCCTGTAACTTCCAGAGTCAGAGATCCGGGGAACAAAGAAGGGAAATGGATTGGGCACTTGATCTGAGTGGCGCTTAGAGCTTCCCAATGACAGTCTACCTGGAAAAAAAAAATTGTATTTCCAAGCATGGAACTGAGGGGAGTGGGCCTATGGAGTGGTTCACAGGAAAGCTAGTGATATTTCAAACTTGGGCCTCTTCCTACATCCTGCTGCAAACCTAAGCAGAGCAGAAGCAAATAATCAGATTGCATGGGAGACGCTGTTCCTCCATCTTGTCACTACATTCTAAGTAGAGAGTGAAACTCTGGAGCTGATCCAGAGTAACCAGAGGAATAGGGTTCTGGAAAACCCACTGCATAAAAAATGATGGTAGGCCTTGAGAAGTTGCAGAGAGAAACTGTCTTCAAATATGTGAAATCTGTCACAGGGAAGAAGGACTAACTTGTTCTGTGTAGCTTCAGAGGGCAAGGGCAGATCCCGAGGGCAGAAGCTGTGGCAGGCAAGATTTGTGTTTCTGTCAGGAATGCCCTCAGAGAGAGGAGCTCCTGTTCTAGGAAGCATTCAGACAGCCTGCAGAGGAACACTTGTCAGAAATTAAGAGGCAGTCTGGGACTAGATAGTATTCAAAGTCCTAACACTACAATTCAAGGATTAAGACCCAATTAACAAAATTTCTTGGCTTTCTATTAGGGTTGTCTTTTTTTTTTTTTTTTAAACTTTATAGTTTATTGTCAGGTTGGTTTCCATATAACACCCAGTGCTCTTCCCCACAAGTGACCTCCACCAAGACCATCACCCCCCTTTACCTCTTCCCCTTCCCCCCTCAGTTTGTTTTCAGGATTCAAGAGTCTCTCGTGTTTTGTCTCTCTCCCTCTCCCTAACTCTTCTTCCTCCTTCCCCTCCCCATGGTCCTCTGTTGGGTTTCTCCTGTTAGACCTATGAGTGCGAACATATGGTATCTGTCCTTCTCCGCCTGACTTATTTCGCTGAGCATGACACCCTCGAGGTCCATCCACTTTGCTACAAATGGCCAGATTTCATTCTTTCTCATTGCCATGTAGTATTCCATTGTATAGATGAACCACA
>CM053567.1:137342213-137369678 GCA_028646485.1 Cryptoprocta ferox
TTAGGGTTGTCTTGATATAGGCCCTCAATAACATTATAAGAGTTTCAGGACTTAAAAAGAGAGGTGGTTTTATAATTATATTAAGGTACAAAAATCAATACTTAAAAAAGAATAATTATTAAGTCATATGTACAAATTAGACAAGCTGAAATGGAGTAGGAGGTCATTTTGTGTTGATGAATGGATTTCAATGCTATGATTGGGCAAGTAAGCTGAGAGTGCTTAGGACCAATAAAGAACCATGGTCAAAATTACTGTCCATATAGACTGTTTAAGAGTGCTCGCAGAACACTTGGCCAGTTAATGCTCCTAACCTTATTTTTCTTAGGGATCGATTCAGGTTAACTATACTTTTTGTCATATGTCTACAAGAACTGAAGTACTTGTAATCTTTGTTAAATGTTTAATAGGTTGAGTGGTACTTATAACCAAATATCCCTTTGTTAGTGTTAAGAAAAAAAAATGAAAATCAATTTTGGATTAAAAACAAATTTGACTTTGAAAATTACTTTTCTTGGTACATAACCCAAGAGTTTGAAAATCTGATTCCCCTTCACTGACAGCAAATTCGTTTTCTGGATGAATTTCAATGGCATGATGTGGTCTGATGTTTCTGCAAGCACCACCCAGACATCACCCAGCATTACTAACACCAGAATGTGGGACAGAGAATACATGCCCATTAGTTCTTACTAATTTGGGGAAACATTATTGGTTTTAGTTTGACAGTTATCATTCACCAAGAGAGTTTCTGGGAAAAAAAAGAAAACAGAAAGGGATGTCACCTGATTCCTGTAAAGAGTTGTTTGCCAACTAAACACATCCAACTTTAATAGAACTCTTACAGGCCAAAATGTCAACCAAAAGTCATAGGGCCAAAAATATAGCAAATTTGTGGAATTGCAGACTGTGTTTCGCATGGATGAAAACTAAATGTGTCACCTAACTGAAATGCTCATTATATTTCCGCTGAAATTACTGAAACCCTATACCTTTTTCGTATCCATAAAGCCAGCTCCTCAAACCACCATTAATTTACTTACGTCACAGGAAAGCACCAAAGTGTGATTCCATAGAAGACAGTAAGCATGAATGAATCAGAAGGATCATTTGAAAGCCCAAAGATCTAACTTTTTCAACAAATATATATTTAGTTCCTATCTTTGTATTCCTACCACCTCGAATTATATCAAGCACACATTAGGGTCACAATATTTTTTTCAATATTGAATGATTAATTAATTATAGAGTAAAAAATACTGTTTTTGTTTAAAAGGATATCAAAGAACATGCTGTGCAAGTGACATCTAAATAAAGTATAGAAAGTGTTATAGTTGTTGACGTTACCTGGAGTTTATTTTATTTACTTAACTGACAATAACAATCAGGAGGCATATTAAAAAGAGAATCTTACCATTACATCAGTTCATGTGATATACTTACTTACACTAAGTGGGGGGAAAAGAGGAAATTAAGTAGTTCCTTAAGAAAGACATTTTTATGCCAATTACGTACAGCAGCAGCCAGCCACATTACATTTGACTGTGTTGAAGTATCAATAAATTTTGCCTAATTCAGAGGTTCTATAGCTTTATAAGTTCCACGACTACTAATCACAATCGACTACTAATCACAATCCTGCTCTAAGTTACTGCTTTCATTTTGCCAGCACATATGCAGCAACGGTATCTTTCTTGCACGCATATGATCCCTTATCGATATGGGACTCTAGAAGACCATTTCATGTTAATGTCCTGAGCCATCTGCCACAGAAGATCACAGATTATGCTGTGATGCTCCTACTGGAAGCTCTGATGCCAAAAGACTTTGACTAAAGACTTGAGGCTGACATAATAGCCCAGTAACTGTATATGGTAACGGTCTGAAGCACCCCTCTAAAAAGAGTGGGGAGCACAAAGAAGACAGGCAGTGGCATACTGGTATTCCATCAATATTCCCCTTGGCATTAGGGCTCTCTGGACATCTGATACACAAATTAAATTCCTGATAGACAGGCTAGCAGAGACAAACTCTTTTACCATAAGTGCTCGTCCTGATAAATTGCCTGTAGCTTCCTGAGGGACAGAAAGAGTGGATAACTGACCCTGGTCTGGGCAAAGGTAATGAAAGACTGAACTAGGGGATTAGGAGTGTAAGTATAAGGGAAAGAGATTAGAGCAGGATAATCAAGGGAACTATGACAAGTTTAATTTGATAATAAAAAAGAAAACTTGGAGAGGCAAATACAATGGTATCATCTTTTGTCACACTAAATTCTCTACTCCTTTTCACCAGGCTCTCCACCTTGGGAGACAGGCCTGTGGTCTGCAGTAGACTCCCTTTCCTCTCCAGCTGGGTTTAGCCTGCAGCAGCTTGGGCAGGCCATCAGAAGGAAAAAAGAGATAGATCAAAGTACTTATTCCGATAGATGTATTGCTGTGAGGCTGCCTCAGGCCGGCTACATCCCTTAGTCTGAGGTCACGGCACCTCCCAGGACAGCTCTCTTTGACTCTTTTCTCTTCTCCTGGGGTCCAATAACCACTCCCTTTGCACACTTTTGGGCCAGGGATTAACAACCCCACTGTTCCTAGCACTGGACACTACACTCTCCCTCATGGGTTCCCTAAACCTAACTGCACTTTTGGAAATTATACTTTCTCATAAGCCCCTCAAATCATCCCACCTGAGTGTATAATTTGCTTCCTGCTGAGACTGATACACCAAATATGATCGTGAGATTTTGATCTTGGGTGGCTGTGAGGGTAGATGATATTATGAGCTGATATAAGGAATACAGGAAAATGAGTGTGTTCAAATGTGGGAAGAAAAATCACATCTTGAAGTTGCTATATAACAACTGTGGATCATCCACAGACAGGTTGGCAGCAGCTGTAAAAGCAGACGTGGCATAAAGATGGAGATAAAAATTAATTTCAAGATATCTGTAAGCACTGATCATTGCTATAAGCTCTAGCTTAAAATAGAGAATTCATTTCATTTAGGAGACGGAGTCAGCAAACTCTCTCTAAAATTACGGAACACTAGAGCTTAAAAGGACATTCATTGTCTTCTAGCTAAGCTCTCCTTCCTGGGTGTTGTAACTGAAGTCCACAGTTACCCATCGAAGGGCACACTGTCAGTTAATGGCGGTGCTGGCAGTGGAATCGACAGCTTCTGGGTTCTCCCTGCTATGTGTGCTCTTTCCATAAAATGCAGCCTTCACCTCTATTTCACTGCTTCTCACTATCATCAGGTACGGAGTACTTAGTCTGTGCCCAGCCTTGTGCTAATTGAGGGGAGGAATAATGCAGAAGTAAAACAGAGTTCCAGCAGCTTACAGTCTTAATTGACTAAAACACAAATGTTTAGAAATGAGAGTGCAAGACAGAAATGGCTGGCCACACAAAAGGAAAAGAGGACATTTTGTAGGACAGGGGCACTGTCATCTGGCATTAGCACTTTGAGATTTCAGTGGTTTCACATGCCTTGTTGGTGTGAGCGCATAAGTAGTAACAGTTGGCTTGATTATTGTCAAAGCATTCGAGGATTGCCTAATTTATTCTGTTTAAGCATACAAGTTTTAATCGTAGAATAACATGAAGCATAAGGATCTATAAATCTATTGGTTCCTATCTATACAGACCCTCCTTCTAAATGACAGCTTAAATCCAAATATATTTTGGCAAATGACAGAGCAGAAAAGATATTCTTATTACTCATGCATGTGTGAATTTATCTATGTATTGTTTTATTTAGCTGTAAAAATAAAGTGAGTAGGAGAGATGACAGTCTGAAAGCCTACACACCTCAACATTGCTCCTTAGAAATCACATATATTTTCTGCCCCCTGTTTATTTTATGATTGCTATATACAATTCTAAACTATGCTGAGAAACCTCTTAGTAGGAATTGTAACTGGATTGCTATCATTATTCTATTTTCACATGCTCATAACTTTCTCAGCAGCATTTATCAATGCTGAGAAATGACCTGCTTGGACTCTTCTAAGGGGAAAATTCCTTTAAGTCTGAAAAGCTGTTATCAATTTTGGATTTACTGCTGGAAGAAAAAGGTGATGCCTACATAGGCAGTTGAAATGATCTATATTTATCTTAAAGCTGAAACTAGTTTATTTTGTAAATTACAACTTACAATTGCTATAAAACAGGTTTTCTAGTTTTCCACCTGCTATGCCTATATAATTTCAGCCTTTGGCAAGTGGAAGAGATAAAAAGGTGATAATTCCTTAAGTATGAGCCAGAGAGAGAGAGAGAGAGAGAGAGAGAGAGAGAGAGAGAGAGATGTCTAATGGATTAATAATTAAGAAGGAAAAACCTCAATAGAGAAGAGGCAAGCCAAGTCTTAGACTAGAGACAGCTATGAGGACAATAACTACCTGCAAAGTACAGGCTCTACCTAAGACCTCATGTGTGTGCGTGTGTGTGTGTTTACAAACTATCGGCTAAACAAAGAACGGCTGTAGGCTGAATTATGCCTGTTTACCTCTGTTTTGTAATGCCCATTGTAGACACATTAAGTTGAATGCTTCTTTCTATGTTACACTTTGTGGAGATTTTTCATTCCTTGGGCCAGCTAGTTTGGGACATTTCATTATTGCTATGGTCTCAGTGTTGTGTCCCCCTCAAATTTATATGTTGCGATCCTAATCCCCCAAAAAGATGGTGTTAGGAGGTGGGGCCTTAGGGAGGTGCTTAGGTCATAACAGTGGAGGCTTCATGAGATTAATGTTTTTATAAAAGAGGTCCCACAGAGAGCCCTAGACCTCTCTCCATGTTTGAACATAGTGAAAAGGTGCTGACTATGAGCCAGCAGGAAGGTCTTCATCCAACCATGCTGGTACCTGACCTTGGACTTCCCAGCCTGCAGAAACATGAGAAATAAATTGCTGTGGTTTATAAGTCACCCAGTCCATGGGAATTTGTTATAGCAGCCCAAACAGACGAAAACAGTTATCAATCCTTCCCTTTATTTTCAATTTTATGAGAAAAATCAATTTTTATAAGAAAAAGCCAAAAAGCTTCCTAGGTGAAAGTGAATATGTGATGATTCGTTTCCTAGGAATTGAAAGAAAGGAATTTCAGCAACTGCATCTCTTGTCTTCTAAAGTCTTTCCATTCCTTGTACACAAAACACAAGGGGAGAGATTTCATGAGACTCCAGCTGCTTAGAGCAGCTCACTGATAAACATTAGGTATAATCAAGATTACCTAAGAAATACTGACATCTTAAACACTGAGAATTGAACCGAAAAGCAAAGGATTATCTTAGTTTCACTCCGCAGGTAAAAAAACAAAATGCCATTAACTAAATGTTGGTCTTATCTTGTAGTCTCTCCATGAACCACAGTTTTGACTTTATGTTCACCCAAGCATATTAAGGGGAGACAGGATGTCTGCACAACCCAGCTCAATTATCTGTTCTTTTGTACGACAGCATTCATCATTATGGGAAGGAAAATTTGGCTCAGATGATGCTCATATCTTATACCAATACTGGTGTAACAACACTGTGTAAGTTTACTCCCACAGCCCATAATTCAAATACTAAATTACTACATGTACAATTCATGAATCAGAAATTCTACATAAAAATTGTTACTGATATGAAGAGTTTTTGCTTATGTACTTTCAAACTATGGATTTAAAAGGTTTTTTCCTTACTCATACATTTTTAGGTATTAGAATACATCCCACTTTTCCCCCCTCAGTACAATAAGAATTAAGAGAATTTATGACAGAATTATGTGAGCAAAATCCTTGGAAGGCTTTTCAGAGCCAGACTACAATGAGGTTAAAAATACATAATATGCACATGGACAAAGACTGGAAATCAATTTTTAAGTGCACAAAATTGGAAAAGTTGAATTACAGGTGACTTTTTCATTTTTAAATATTGTATGATTGTGTAAATTCAATGAAACCTATTTAAAGCTCAGGTACTTACCGTGGTCGGAAAGTAACGACTCGTTTTGAATTTTTTCAGAGCCATGGAAGAGGTGTAGGTGCCCAAGAAGAGGATGAAAGACATGAGAGTGATGTCAGGGACAAAATCACAGTTGTTCCCCACGAGCTTTCCTCCATATTTCACACACTTCTTCATTGACAAAAATGCCCAGTCGAAGGTAGCATTATGGTACTGAAGAAGAAAAACATGAACATTTTTCTAGAGAACACCAACGCATTGAAAGCAGTGTTTGATGCTTGATGGGCTATGTAGGGATTAGGCTGAAAATCTCTGTGGAATAGCTGGAGGGTAACCACTGGAGGGTGAAACTTGATGAAGTGTTAATGGAATAACAGGTACTGGGGGCCAGGAGGCTAGCAATTACTGAAAACACAATGAAAAGGATGCCATCTGTTACCCACTTTGAGCTACAGCCCTACAATCATCCATTTGTTCAACAGAAACAAACCACAAAGTCCTTTCCTGTCAACCTTCCTGAGAGAAAACTGAGACACATTAATATCCTACGTCTCAAAATGTGAGAGTCTCTAAAATACCTTTGTTGTTTAAAAAGTACTTACTTTTACAGTACACAGCTTCTTTGGATTCAAGCTGCTGGCCCTACAGTTAATGTTCTCTAAAAATTATATTAGGTTAACTATGTATCTACCCAGCACTTTCCCAAAGGAGCTATTTCTTTTCTAAATAACTAGAGACTGGTGATGTAAGGAATTAGACTATAAAAATGCTGACGGTCCCTGCTTTTTCAATTGCATATCCTAATAAAATAGAGCTTTTTATCTTGTGGACTCCAGGTGAGCACCATGCGCTCCAGTACTAGAACATACTAGAATGGGCTTTGGAGTCCTGTATGGTATATCTCTATGGTACGTGATCTCAAGCTCACGGGTCAACTTTCAAATTTTCTTCTATCTCATGAATTGCTGTCATGTCGTCAGTACTTCTTGAGAGCAGCTAACTCCTGTTCCTATTTTCCGTTTCTAATGTGCAGGAGAATCCTTTTGCTAGCACAGTGTATAAGCCAGGGTACTCATCCTCCAGGTGCTCGCAGCCTTAGCTGCTTCTTTAGATAACTGCCTTCAGTCACATTAGAACTACCTCACATAAAATGGTGTGCCCTCATGCAGCCAGTTACAGACCAACACTAATGGGGTGCTACTGACTAAAATTCCCCTAAATATGTTGAAAATCATACGTTGATGGTGTTTGGGAGTGATTAGGCCATAGGAATGGAGCCCTCATGAATGAGACTCATGCTTTTATAAAACAGACCCATGAGAGCTCCTTTGTCTCCTCTGCCAGGGAAGAAGTCTGTCTATGAACCAGGAAGTGGGTGGGTCCTCATCAGACACTGCATCTGCCAGCACTGTGATCTTCAACTTTCTCTTGGGTCCAGGGGTAATGAGTATGTCATGTGCTAACAGAAGGTTTATTTGAGAATATCTTGCAAGTAAATATGGAAAGATAAATTTCTCCTGTTCTTTGGAAGCAATTCTACCTTATACCAAACCCATCATCAATATTCTTTACTATTCAATGAATTCTCTTGATGTAAGTAATCCAGTTATAAAAGATCACACATGCAAAAGAAGAATCTTGGACCAGAAATTGTTCCTATTTTCATAGAGCTCAAAAGGTAAAGTGCTTACATAAGTCAATAAAAAAAATAAAGTCCAGGTCTTTCCCTGAAATATTTTTTCTATATTAGCTTCAACTTATAAACAGCTGAATCATATAATTATTCTTTTATCAAACTCTGCTTCTGAGAGGTGATTGATCATGTCTCATCTTGTTTTTCACATTTCTACACATGGAGGTTTTTAGCAGAACATATTTAAAGTTTAGGTAACAGATTTCTTTGTATTAAGATCAGCAAAAATTTACCATTGTAAATTTGCCTATGTAAATTTACCATAATATCACTTCAGCACTTTAATATGAGCAGAACCCTTTTTTATAACCCAAAGAAGTAAGCTGTGTTAAGACAATCAATCCCAACAGGCAGTTTTTATTGATTTTCTTACAGAGATTCAGGTTGAGGTGAAAAAATATACAGATATACATAAAATGATAGATATGTTTTCTCATGTACATCAACTTACAATGCCAATATCACTCTTTTGTTGGCCTCAAATGATTCTCTGTATCATCGTACAGAAAGTTTAGCCTCCCAACCATCTAAGGACTTTAGTATAAAAAGTTTAGGCAGCACGTACAGATATCTCAGTATATATATACACTTTTCCCACTTCCATAAAACTTTAACTCTAGCTAATAAATGATTCTATTTAAACAGCACTGGAGAGGCATCTATGTTATCTGTGTTACTTCAGTGTTATTATTCTATATAAGCTGATATCATTGAAGGTTAACTCCATAAAACTTCAGGCAAGATTCAGATCATAAACAAACTAGATATTAAGACAAAGCATTACTCAGCATTACTCTATTAGTGGTGTATATATATAAATATGCAAAGTAGAATTTAGATAATTAGCTGATAAGTTAATTATTGCAGATACAATTTATATTATTTTTACTCCAATATATCTCATTTTGTTATCTATGAAACACATGTTTCAGTAAAAATGATATTTTTTACTTCAGAGGTACACTCTACTTTCCCTATGTAAAGGGAACATAAAAAAAGAAAACTGTACAGATTTTAGTTACTACTTGCTATAATCCAACAGTTTTCAAATTTTAATTATCAGTGAAGTATCTTTTTATGTGGAACCCCAGTATTTAAAATTGTGATAAAACTGAGCTATTTGGCCCTATTTAGTTAGAAAGAATTGAGCATCTCTTTCTCAATACCCCTGGCCTACCTCAAGGCAGACCCTGAGTCCCCTCTCACGAATCCTTTACTTTAAAAGGATTACTTTAAAAATAATGCTGTCTCATTAAAAGTTACCTATCTATATCTATCATTTATAATTATAATTTATCTGAAATAACCATGAGTAGTTCAATGTGGGACTGAACAAACTATATCTCACAGGCCAAACTCAGCTTGGATCTTGTTTTTATAAATAAGGTTTTTTTGAAACACAGAAATGCTCATTTCTTTACACAATGTTCATCACTATATTTCTGCTACAACTGCAATGTTGAGTAATTTCAAGACCAGATATCTGACCCATAAATCCTAAAAAGTACTATCTGATTCTTTACAGAAAAAGTGTCTGCCCTGGTTTAATTTTTTTGTCTAAGACTCCTATATTACTTCTACTATCCTTATAAATAAAACTTTCATGTTTCATCACAAATAAAACATTACACATTTTTATTTGACAATCTTTTATATTTATATTATTATTTCATAGGTAGTGTTTTTGATGCTGGTTGATTCATTGTAAAATTTTTTTAAGACTCCACCACAAAACTGCTAGAACCAATACATGAATTCAACAAAGCTGCATGATATACCATCAATGTGCAGAAATCAGTTACACTTCTATACACTAATAGCGAAGCAGCAGAAAAACAAATCAAAGAATGGATCCCATTCACAATTGCACCAAAAACAATAAGATACCTAAGAATAAACCTAACTAAAGAGGTAAAATATCGATACTCTGAAAACTATAGAACACTTATGAAAGAAATTGAAGAGGACACAAAAAATGGAAAAGCATTCCATGCTCATGGATTGAAAGAACAAACATTGTTAAGATATCTATACTATCCAAAGCAATCTGCACATTTAATGCAATCCCTATCAAAATACCACCAACATTCTTTACACAGTTAGAACAACCCTAAAATTTGTATGGAACCAACAAAAGTTCCCAAATAGCCAAAGCAATCCTGAGAAAGAAAAACAAAACTGGAGGCATCCCGATTCTAGACTTCAAGCTATATTATAAAGCAGTAGTCATCAAGACAGTATGGTACTGGCACAAAAACAGACACATCGATCAATGGAGCAGAACAGAAAACCCAGAAATGGACCCACAACTATATGGTCAACTGATCTTTGACAAAGCAGGAAAGAATATCCAATGGAAAAAGGCAGTCTCTTCAACAAATGCCGTTGGGAAAACTGGATGGCAACATGCAGAAGAATGAAACTGGACCACTTTCTTAGACCGTACACAAAAATAAATTCAAAATTGATGAAAGACCTAAATGTGAGATGGGAAACCATCAAAATCCTAGAGGAGGACAAAGGCAGTTGATCTTGGCCAGAACAACTTCCTACTAGACATGTCGCCGAAGGCTAGAGAAACAAAAGCAAACATGAAGTATTGGGATTTCATCAAGATAAAAAGTTTCTGCACAGTGAAGGAAACAACAAAACTAAAAGGTAGCCTACATAATGGGAGAAGATTATTTGCAAATCACATATCTGATAAAGGGTTAATATCCAAAATCTATAAAGAACTCACCAACTCAATACCCAAAAAACAAACAACCCAGTTAAGAAATGGGCAGAAGACATGAATAGCTAGTCAGAGAAAGACAGATATCACATGATTTCACTCATATATGGAATTTAAGAAACTTAACAGATGATCATAGGGGAGGGGAAGAAGAAATAAGATAAAAACAGGGAGGCAAACCATAAGAGACTCTTAAATACAGAGAACAAACTGAGCATTGATGGGGGCAGGGGGGTGGTGAAAATGGGTGGTGGGCATTAAGGAGGACACTTGTTGGGATGAGTACTGGGTGTCATATATAGGTGATGAACCACTGGATTCTACTCTTGAAGCCAAGACTACACTGTATGTTAACTAACTTGAGAATTAATAAAATAAAATAAAATAAAATAAAATAAAATAAAATAAAATAAAGAAGACCTGAATAGATAATTTTCCAACAACATCCAGATGGCTAACAGACACACGAAAAGATGCTCAACATCACTCATCATCAGGGAAATACACATCAAAACTATGATGAGCTACCATCACACACCTGCCAGAATGGCTACAATTAACAAACAAGAAACAACAGGTTTTTGTGAGGATGCAGAGAAAGGAGAGCCCTCTTGCACTGCTGGTGGGAATGCAAACTGGTGCAGCCACTCTAGAGAACAGTATGGAGGTTCCCTAGGAAACTAAAAATAGAACTATTTTACAATCCAGAAATTGCACTATTAGGTATTTACCCAAAGGATACAAAAATTCAGATTTGAAGGGGTACATGTACCCCTGTGTTCACAGCAACATTATCAACAACAGTCAAAATATGGAGAGAGCCCAAACGTCCATCGACTGATGAGTGGATTAAGAAGATGTGGTACATATATATGATAGAATATTACTCAGCCATCAGAAAGAATGAAATCTTGCCATTTACAATAACATAGATGGTCTAGAGTGTATTATGCTAACCAAAATAAGTCAGTTAGAAAAAGAAAAATACCATATGATTTCACTCACATATCGAATTTAAGAAACAAAATAGATGAACATATAGGAAGGAGGGGAGAGATGAGAAGGGAACAAACCACAAGAGACTCTTAATGATAGAAAACAAACTACAGGTTCACGGAGGGAGGTTAGTGGGAGATGCGCTAGATGGGTGATGGGTACTAAGGAGAGCACTTGTGATGAGCACTGGGCGTTGTATTTAAGTGATTAATCAGTGAATTCTACTCCTGAAGCCAATATTGCACTGTATGTTAACTAAAATTACATTTAAAAAAATGGAAAAAAACTCCAGTTTTGGTTCCGATCATTTGTAATTTTCAAATTGTGGTAAGTCATAGAAAAAGCAAAAAGAGGTAAATGATTCTTCCCCAGGTTCATGCAACTCCCAAAGAATTTATTTGAAGGAAATACTGAATACATATCAAAGCAGCAGACTGGGAAAAACCCTCATGGGCTTCAATTTCAGCTCTTACCACTATTTAATTGGAAAAAAAAAAAGTAACTTCACTTTCCTGTGCAACTGCCGATAGGACTTTTCACTTAAACAGCTGAAAAAGAGTACCATAAAGGTCACTGTTAATCGTATATCATAGCTTTGGAAAATGCTTTAATGTAAATAGTACTCTTCACACGCAAACCACTCGGCTTACTGCTTAGTAAGTCATGGCAGAAAATGTACAACCAGTAACACTGGCTCCTAAAAGAGGGCAATACTGTGTTGGACACATTCAGCACAGATGTTAAGTGACCTGAAGAAGAAAGAAACCCCTGAAATATCATGTAAAACATTGTTTTCATGTATGTTTACCTGGGAAAAGCAACCACAGATCTCATTAGAATCTCAGAGCAAACAGTGAAGCAAAGACACTTCAGAAGTACTGCTCTGGTGCTTTTATAAGTGAGATTATTCCATCTTCATAGTATGTTATGCTCCATGTATGTCAATTGCACTCCAATTTTCATTTACTCTAAGAGCAAATTCATGTCTGCAAGGCTAACGATGATCTGTTAACTCATCAGCAAATGTTCTCCAATTCAAAGAGATTCATTGTTTTGTAACTACTTCTTAGTAAACTATATCCCTGTTTAAATCCTCAGGGGCATTTTAAACTTAACATGTTTGGGGTGCTTGGGTGGCTCAGTTGGTTAAGCTTCCAACATCGGCTCAGGTCATGATCTCATGGTTCATGGGTTTGAGCCCCACGTCAGGCTCTGTGCTGACAGCTCAGAGCCTGGAGCCTGCTTCAGATTCTGTGTCTCCCTCTCTCTCTGCCCCTCCCCTGCTTGCACTCTGTCTCTCTCTCTTAAAAATGAATGAACGTTAAAAAAAAATAAAAAATAAAATAAATTTAACATTTTCAAGACTAACTCCTCATCCCTCCTTAAATCCTGTTTCCCTTAGGATCTTGCCTATCTCTGTTAATAGCAAATTCATCCTTCTAAATTCTAAAAACAGAGAACCTTGAAGTCATTGTTAATTCCTCTCTTTCTCACAGGTCACACTATGGCAAAAATGATCTCAAAATACATCCAAAATTAGGGGGGCCTGGCTGGCTCAGTCAGTAGAACATGCGATCCTTGATCTCAGGGTTGCAGGTTCAAGCCCCACGTTGGGGTAGACATTACTTAAAAATAAATATTGAATACTGGAGGGAGTATTCAAAGGAGAGAACTGAGTTGAGAAATAAGGGGGAATGGAAAAATTGAAATGGCAATTCCATAATATTTTCCCAAGAAAAACAGTAGCAAAAGGATAGGCTAGAGAATGTGAGCACTATAAGATCAAGGCACATTCTTCAGGGCTGATGAAGACTTCTGAGGTGTTTGTGGTAGATGAGAAAGAACCAGGCTATGGGGATGAAAGGAAAGAGGGCATGCTAGAAAAAAGCAAGAATGGAGAAAGGAAGGTGAAAGATTAAGTGAGAGAGAGAATGACTAGGGTTTCGGCAGCTCTTTGTACCAGGGATGGCTAAAGGCTAGATATAACTTAAGTATATCTAAAGAATAAGAAAGAAGAACAGACCAAGCCAGAGGCAGGGTTCAATTTATAATATACCAGGTTCCCAAAGGAATTTTAGCTAACCTAAATCATTCATCAGGATTCAACTATTTGACATTTCAAAGAAAATATCTACCACTTTTCCCCCTGTTATCTGGAGAACAAAATTAAAGTAAAATAAACTTTCAATTTAAAGTTGCCAGACAAACTATAGGATGCCCAGTTATACAGATAAACAATGAATAATATTTTTAGTGTAAGTATGACCTATGCATTATGTAGGATATATATACTAAAAAAAATGTTCATTATCTACCTGAAATTCAAATGTAACTGGGACCCTTTGTTTTTTGTTTTGTTTTGTTTTGTTTGCTAACTCTGGTGATGCTATTTCAATTAGCTACAGGCTATTTTGAGCAATAGCAGCATGTGGGAAATAGAAAAATGTGGCCAAAAGTAAACAGAAAATGCATTTCGTCCAACTAAGATAGTGTTAAGGGAGCAGCAGTAAAGAAAAATAAAACAAAAATAATTTTTAAAAGGTTCCTTGGAGAAATAAAATGTTTGCTAAGATATTAACTAATAATGCAAGGCAATACAAGAAAGTGTCTAAATGAACAGTATATATATTAGTAAATAGATCATAAAAAGAACTAATCAGTTTCATTGAGCACAGAGAAAACAAAATTTAAACTAAGCCTTGAAAGAAAGACTGGTCCTTGTAGAACTCTCATACCCCAAAGGATAGAGAGAAGAGTAAGAATGGCAGAGGACAAAACTAAAAAAGAATGACAAAAAGAATAACAAAAGCCAGTGGTAAAGGGAATGAAAGTGACAAGCTCTGGATGTGTATTTCTTTCTGCATTGGCAGAAACAAAGAGGTAAAGCATTAGACAGGGAGACACCATGAGCAAAGATGCTGATTTGTGGACATACAATGCTTCATTCACTTATCTAGCAAGTCCTTTATTCAAAATTTATTGGATGCCTACCATGTGGAGAAACTAACAATGAGTGGACCAGGTGAGCCAAAGAAGACTGACTGTGCAAATGAGCAGTCAAAAAAAAAAAGGTGAAGACTGATTGTGAAAATGGGTAGTAAAAAAAAAAAAAAAGGTGTAAGAGAAAAGGGACCAAGTTGCTGAGGATCTTGACTGGGGTTAATCTCATGAAAAGGGATATCAATCTATTTTTCTGGATCTCATTTTCTAGAGAATTATCCTGTTTACAATGAATGGATTTGTTTGTAAATCTTAAAAGTATAAGGTATACCGAAGGATGAATTTTAAATTTTACAATGCTATAGCATCCTCCCAAAGACAAAACATGGGAATATATGTGAGAGAATGAACAAAATGTTGACAATCATTGAAGCTAGGTGATGTGCATATGGAGGTTCATTGTACTATTCTCTGCATTTTACTGCATGTTTTAAATTTTCTATACTATTTTTTAAAGTAGGAACAGGGGCACCTGGGTGGCTTAGTCAGTTAAGCATCTGACTTCGGCTCAGGTCATGATCTCACGGTTCGTGGGTTCAAGTCCCGTGTCAGGCTCTGCATTGACAGCTCAGAGCCTGGAGCCTGCTTCAGGTTGTATGTCTCCCTCCCTCTCTCCGCCCCTCTCCTGCTTGTGCACTCTCTCTCTCATCCCTCCCTCCAAAATAAATAGATAAATAAACATTTTTTAAAAATAAAATAAAATAAATAAAAGTAGGAACATGTATTCAAGGGGACTTAAGGACAGAATGGTTTTTGCACTTGACTTTCTCAGTGTGAGAAAATCACAAAGATGTTATTGCACAAGAAGATTAATATGACATTCTGTTTCCCACAAAAATGAATGTTAACTCCTAAAATCACCCTGAAGGTACATCAAATCAAAGCACTTTTGCTTCTATGTCTACCTGCCAAGCAGAATTTATGAGACTATAATAGTTCTTAGTTCCTTGATTAAGAGCAGCTCCATGCAGACATGATATGCTTCATTGGGTAACACAATAAGCAAAAAATAATAAAAAAATAAAATAAATAAAAATGAAAGATTCTATATTGCTCTCCTTAGTATCAACTAGTAAAACATGCACCTTTTGAAATAAATATAAATGAAGGTAATGCTACAAATAGAAGTCTGAAGGTTAAGTAGTTAGTGTACTCATGTAGGGTTTTTTTTGCCTGCAGTGGGTAGGCAGATTTATAGTATTCTGCAACTTACTTTATGACCTACAGGATACATTTGAGCTGCAGTTGTCTAGAGTTGTATGTGTTATTGTGAAATATGAAAACTAATTGGTTTTCTACTTGTGATTAATATATAGAAGGTAGAATGAAACTTGACCACTTTCTTACACTGTATACAAAAATAAATTCAAAATGGATTAAAGACCTAAATGTAAGATGGGAAACCATCAAAATCTTAGAGGAGAACACAGGCAGTAAGTAACTCCTTTGACATCAGCCATAGCAACTTCTTTCTATATAGGTCTCCTGAGGCAAGGGAAACAAAAGCAAAACTAAACTATTGGGACTTTATCAAAATAAAAAGCCTCTGCACAGCAAAGGAAACAATCAACAAAAGTAAAAGGCAACCTATGAAATGGGAGAAGATATTAGGAAATGATATATCTGATAAAGGGTATCCAAAATCTATAAAGAAATTATCAAAAACCAAATAATCTAGTTAAAAAATGGGCAGAAGACATGAATAGACACTTTTCCAAAGAAGACATACATCGCCAACAGACCCATGAAAAGATGCCCAACATCACTCATCATCAGGGAAATATAAATTAAAACTAAAATCAGATATCACCTCATACCTGTCAGAATGACTAAAATCAACAGACGAAACAACAGGTGTTGGTGAGGATGTGGAGAAAGGGGAACCCTCTTGCATTGTTGGTGGCAATGCAAACTTGTGTAGCCACTCTGGACAACAGTATGGACGTTCCTCAAAAAGTTAAAAATCAAACTACCCTATGATTCAGCAATTTCACTGCTAGGAATTTACCCAAAGAATACAAAAACACTAATTCAAAGAGATACATGCAACTTGATATTTATAGCAGCATTACCTACAATAGCCATATTATGGAAATAGCCCAAATGTCCATTGACTGATGAATGGATAAAGAAGTGGTGTATGTATATACAATGGAGTATTACTCAGGCATAAAAAAGAATGAAATCTTGCTCTTTGGGAACAAAATCTTACCATTTGGGACAACAGAGGGAGATAGAGTATTATGCTAAGTAAAATAAGTCAGTCAGAGCAAGAGAAATATCATATGATTTTGCTCACATGTGGAACTTAAGAAACAAAACAAACAAGCTATGGAGGAAAAAAGAGGGAGAGGGAAACCAAGAAATAGACTCAACTATAGAGAACAAGCTGAAGGTTACTGGAGGTGATGGGTTAAATAGGTGATGGGGATTAAGAAGTGCACTTGTGTTGAGCACTAGGTGTTGTATGGAAGAGTTCAATCACTATATTGTACACCTGAACTAATATTACACTGCATGTTAACTAACTGGAATTTAAATAAAAACTTAAAAAAAAAGAAACAGTTACTTCCAACCTATCCAACTAAGCTGGATAAGGTATAAAATCATAGTTTTTAAAAATCCACGAGAGATGAGAATAAAAATAAACTTGAATAAATTCTAAAAAGTTACAAGGCCTTCATGAAAGAGAGAAAAGATCCATGGCTGCCTCATGCCTGCCAGAGTAGCCTGTGGAAGATAAATCTACTGTAGATGGAAGTATGGAGAATCAAGCCAAATCTTTAATGAGTTTTAAATGACTACATGTAGACTGGGGTGACAGATCGGAATTCCAAGGAGCCCTAGATGTTAGACTGAGCCTGCATCCATCCAACCAAACTTTCTCAATGTCTTTGCCAAGTGCACAGGTTGTACATAAAAGGTGGGAAGTTAGGAGAACTGAGAGAAATCCCCCCTTAGACAGAGTCCCTACCAAATGTAAGAAAGGCATTTTCCTAAAATGGAGGAAAAGCCCTCTGAGGCATTCAGGTACTCCTGAAAGGGCTAAGGCTTCTCCCCTCTGAAGGCTGGGGCAGAGCAGTTGGGCAAAGAAAGGTCTCCCATGGCTCAGAAGCTGAGGCATAAAAAAAGACACAGAGTATTTCCCATGGGACTTTCTGGGATAATGGCAGTGTTCTATATGCATCTTGTTTTGGGTGATGATTACATGAGTATATAAAGTATCAAAACTCATTGCAATGAACACGTGAGAAAGTATACCTCAATTTAATAATCATTTTAAAAAAAGAATCTAATGTGAAAAACAAAAAGTAACTAATCTATTCAGTCACCTCCCTGGAAAACCCTTGATGTTCCATTGTGGAATCTCATCTCTCCCCCTGAGAGCTAGTAAGTGGAAGCCAGCAGAGCCTAAGACTCATTGTGTTGATACAGTTGGATAAGCTGTGGCTGGTCTCAAAGTTTCATAGGAACCTTTCACAGAATTTTTTCTGCAGGCTGAGGGGATATGCCTACCAATAAACCTACAGGAACACTGGTAAAGGTAAGAAGAATTAAAAAAGCAATGATTCCAACAATGAGTGGAAATAATGGAAAACCTGCCTTTTTATCTTGAGGGATGGTTATTCTAGAGTTCCAATCTGTCTAAATGCTCTAATGCCCCATTTTTCTTGCTCTTTCCCCCTGAAAACACATCCATACTACTATGAAGAAGAAAAGCTGTCTTCATGCTAACGAAGCTGAAGAGAAAATGCCTTCCCTCCTCTGACAGAGTGTTCTCTGAGCCTTGTGAGAGGGAGCCTTGATGGTGCCTCAGGGCCGCATGTCACTTCTACAGCACTTTCTTTCATAATCTAATTATGGCTGGATAAAAGAAGGAAATTAAATCCTTGATGTCTGGATGATCCAGGAAAGACTGAGGGCAGCAGAGCTAGTATGGCCAAACACAGAAAGGGCCCAGTCACTTGTCAGAGCAGTGGCATCCAATTTCTTTTCTCCGCAAACCTGAGTTATGGTGGCAGCATTGCCTAGTGGAAGGATCATAATGCTTACATAGAATAATAACAATATCTAACCTGAATGGAGAGATGAGTATGCGCCAGCCACTATGCTAAGTCCTGCCTATTTACTCCCTCGATTTTTATAGCATCTTTGAGATAAAGCACTACGATCATCACCATTTTACAAATGGGAAACTGAGAAGTTACCACAACCCGTTAAGTAGTGGAGCCCTGAATTTGAAACGAGGCAGTATGACACAAGAACTCACTATGTGTAAGTCCTTCCACATGAAACACTATTCTGATTCCTCAAGTAATGGAAATAGGCAGATTTTGGAATGAGAAGGCCCTGAGTTCAAATCCTAATTTTATGATACTGATGATATGGACAGTTAACCTTTCTAAGCTTCTGTTTCATCCATAAAATAGAGGTAACATAAGTGACTTAAAAGTTATTGTGAGAATTTTAGACAAGGCATATGAAGAGCCTGGCCCCTAGGAGGTGCTCAACAAATGGTAGTTATTGCTGGTGATAATACATCATATTACCTCTTTAATATTCATTTCTGATCTCATATATATACAAATTGCATGTATGTGTTTATGTGTGTGTGTATCTATGCAAAGTATATCTAAAGGCATTGATATGGATAGAAAAGGAAAAATGAAGGACAGAATAAAAGTTGTCCTTCATAATTATATACATACACACATATACACACATTTTCCCAATTTCTTCTCTAGAGATGCTGAACATAGCAACGTAACATTTTAATTAAGGTGTGCAATTGATACACATGGGAGGACCATTGCCCCGGAGCAGAGAACATTCATAAGAACTGAAAGGGTAAACATTTCTACTTGCAAACACTGAAGCATCATGGTGTACTAAAAATATCACAGGTCTTAGAACCACTCAGACTTCAGTTGAAATCTTTGTTTTAATAATTTATGGCTATGTGACCTAGAGCATGAAAGGTGATTTACCTTTCATGCTTCAGTTTCTCTCATTATAAAATGAACATAATTACACCTGGTAAGTTTGTGTTAATGGTTATAATACGTGTAAGACACCTGGTGTCTACTAGATGCCCTATAAATGGTAGCTAAATTGTAATCATTATTACATATCCTGTATCATAGTCATACCCAAAGTCAACAACTTCCATTTGTTTTCCATAAATCTTACAATGACATCTTATTAAAATTCTGTATCAATTACTAGAGTCACTCCAGAATTTGCCAAAGACAGGGCTTAAAAACTCATTAATTCTAAAGCTTTCCTTGATTAGTTACAAAAAGAATTAAGTTAGACATAATCTCTTTTTAAGTCAGTGGAAGTGTTTCATTAATTTTTATTGCAAATTAACTTATGGTTTTAATTAATTATATATTTTAAATTTTAATTAGACTTTAATTAAAATTATTTAAAGTGTAGAAGGAACTATTTTTCTCTATATTTTAATCAAATTATTGTAGGCAATAGGATGGCTGGCTCAAAGACTGACAACTGATCTCTTTTCTGTATGTGACTTTTAAAACACATATATATATTCTCTCTCTCTCTCTCTCTCACACACACACACACACACACACACAAACACAAATAAAGAGGCAAACTTTGGAGGAAATCAGAGAGAACTTTAACAGTAAGGAAAAAAGTCAAGAGAGCCACAGAATATGAAAACAAGAGAGAAACAGGGTCAAGTGAGTTGCCCAGGAAAGATACAAAACATCATCTTTGAAAGGGATGTTGTGGGCACTCATTACATAATATCTGCAGAACTGTTCTGGTCTCCTGAGAGATGGGCACTCTATCAATACAAGGTATTATGGTTTCTGTCTTTATAATTGAGAGATTGATATTCTTTGGTAAGATTCCATGCCTAGTGTAGAAGGAACACAATTAGAAGTCTAAAATAGCACTTTCCCCTTTTTCTCCAAAACAAAAATCTCCTTCCAGCGTGTGACCTTCCATGCAAAACAGCTCATTTTTAAAGCTTAGTCTCTAGTCTTTTAAAGATCCTTGGTTACAAGCCATGGGAAAGGATATCATGTGACAGAGGCACAGTCCTTTCTAAGTGACAGGGGAAATGTCCTGCTACAATCACCCTTAGTGAGGAGAATGCAACACCAGTTGGTAGTCAGGAGAATTTTTAATCATACTAGACACAGAGAGGATACCATGCTCTCTTTTTTCAACTTCTCTCACTTTCCCTTGTGAAAATATTTCAAGGTGACAATGAATGGATATAGCAGTTAAATGCCTAAGAAGATTTAAAAAGCATGTTGTAGGAGTAAATATTCACTTGAGTTAAAAGAGAAAAGAGAGAAGAGAAGAGAAGAGAAGAGAAGGAGAAGAGAAGAGAAGAAGAGAAGAGAAGAGAAAGAAAAGAAGAGGAAAGGCTGACTACAGCAAGGAAAGTGTTTTCTTCTGTCCCTCCACTATCACTGATTATGAAAGTTGTGTTCATGTTCAGGTTGCTAAAGGGTAGGAGACATCATGTTATGAATATTATAATTAGATTATATACTACACAAGGGGTTTGAAATATTAAGTCACTTACCATGTCAGTAGAAGAAACAGTTGGCAAGTCCTCTGGTGCCAATGTAGTGTCATTAGATATTGAGATATTAACTGTAAGAAAAAGACAATCTTTTACCATAAAAATGAACTAAATGCATAACTCAAAATCTAAAAAAGCTGGGCCAGGCACTAAAAATGTCTTCAACAACACCATAAAGCTCAATGAATTTCTTTATTATAACTGTATTCACCTTTCACCTAGATAAAATTAGCAAAGGTTCAGACATCTCTGTTGTACTTTAATCTGATAAGAAACATTTAAGGAAATGGTATTACAATTTGTTCCAGGTTCCAAAAAGGAAGAAAAAGAAAACGTCTCCATTATTAAAAAGCACTCAGTATATTTTGCCTGGTGGAAGAAATGGATGTTAGTAAGTGAGTATGTTGATCACTGGCTTCATGTACAGTCAAATCTCACAAAGTGGATTTTCACTGATTAAGAATTAACTAATTTGGGATTTCTGAAAATTTGGACTGCATATGAGAAAGTATATCTTTGCAAAATGTGGGAAAACAAAAAATCTTTCAAACACATGATAAACTATATAAATATAATGGTAATAAATGTTTAATCTAATTTTAAAAATTATTTTCGCATAATTTGCTGTGATTTGTAGATTTATTAAGAGGTTGCTTTTGAAGGAACCTGATTTATTTATTAAACCAACTCTCCTCTTGGAAATATTTATCTTAAAATTTATGAATCTAAAAGTAAAACATAGTTTTTAAAGTGTTCTATAATTAAAACTTTTTTTGTCAGATAAGCCTTTTTCCTATTACATGAGTTTTTTGTTTTGTTTTTTAAAGTTTATTTATTTATTTTGAGAGAAAGAGTGTGAGTGGGGGAGGGACAGAGAGAGAGAGGGAGATAGAGAGAGAATACCAAGCAGGGTCCCAGTAAGGAGCCTGATGCAGGGCACGAACTCATGAACCATGAGATTATGACCTGAGCTGAAACCAAGAGTCTGATGCTTTACCAACTGAGCCATCCAGGAACTCTGACTGTTTTGTTTTGTTTTTTGTTTGAAATGTTTATTTGTTTTGAGACAGAGTGGGGAGGGCAGAGAGAGAGGGAAAGAGAGCGTCTCAAGTAGGCTCCATGCCCAGTGCAGAGCCTGATGCAGGGCTCAACCCCAAGAACTGCACGATCATGACCTGAGCCAAAATCAAGAGTTGGACACTTAACTGACTGAGCATCCAGGCGCCCCTGAAGTTTTATGTATTATAAATAAACTGTTACTGAAAAAATATCCCTAATTTTTGGACACATTGTAAAATGACACTTAGGTTTTTGTCTTTGAACATCACATTTAACATCCAAATTGCTAACTACTATTTGGTCCCCTGTCGTCTGCCCCCTCCTACCCCCAAGCCCCTAGACTGTCTTTTTAGTTTGTCATGTTTTAGGTCCTACCAACATAAGCTTTTAAGGAGAAACAAACGTGATTGTTGAAATTTAAAATATAAGATCCAGAACAGAAATGGCGGATCCTGTTCACTGCTTTTTCCCAGAATCTGCCCAGTCCAGCACTTAACTAACAGAAACTCAAAAATATTTGTTTATTATTCAACCTTAAAAAAAAAAAAAAGGAAAACTGCCATTTGCAAAAATAAGGATGAACCTGGAAGGCATTATGCTAAGTGAAATAAGCTAGCCAAAGACAAATACCGTAAGGTGCCACTTATGGGTAGAAGCTAAAAAATAAAATAAAATAAAATAAAATAAAAAATAAGTACAACTCATAGAAATAGAGAGGAGATTGGTGGTTGCCAGGGACTAGAGCGTGGAGGGGGTGGTGGATGGGGAAATAGAAAGAGGTTAGTAAAAGGATACAAACTTTCAGTTATAAGAGGAATAAGGTCTGAGGATCTAAATAAAATAATAAAATAAAATAAAAGTAAAGTAAAATAAAATAAAAATGAGAGGTGATGGATGTATTAATTAACTTGGGAATCCTTTAATAATGGATACATATATGAAATCATCGTTTTGTACACTTTAAATACATTATAATTTTGTCAACTATACTTTGATAACACGGAATATTCGTTTACTGTCAATAAATGAGGCTAGAATAGGGACCATTTAATGACTCCAAATGAATGAGGGCAGATAAAGGCAAAAGAAATGAAATAAGGAAAACAAATAAAAGGGAGAAAATATTTACTACAGCCCTAGTGTTTCTCAATTTTGGAATCCATTCTGATCTTTGAAGGTTCTAGAATTGTTAAACTTTTAATCTAAAGCTGTCTACTGCTAGGGCATCCCTAGTTCCTCAGTGAAACAAGCACATGTGCAACCTGTTTTCTTATTCTGTTTCATTACAGGTCACAGAAAAAATCAAAATAAAGGATGCTTGGCCCAAACAATAAAACCAAACATAAGTCCATTCCCAAAAAGAAGATGGTATACATTTTTGTTAACAAAAGCCTAGATTTTTAGTACTATTTTGTTATAAAACATCTACAGTACATTTTTTTACATTATTCCATTTGCTCATTTAAAAACCCATGAAAGCATGTAACAGCTATACTTTTATACCTGCTTTATGTTGAATAGGACTTTGAAGCAAGATATGCCCAGGACTTGCCCAGGACTGTAGGAGAGTCAACCAAAAGTTATACCTGCTTTATGTTGAATAGGACTTTGAAGCAAGATATGCCCAGTCTTGCCCAGGACTGTAGGAGAGTCAACCAAAAGTAGAATTGGTACCAAAATTTTGTTCAGCATTCTTTCTTTTCCTAGCCAGCATTTGATTTTTGTGGCCACAGAATTCAAAGTAGGATAATACTTTGCAATGTTGTTAGATGATGTGAATTTCAACTGCCCCCTGAAATGTCTCACTGGTCTGAGCATTCGAAAGAAAGCAGCATATGTGAAATCACAGGCACTATTTAGATGGTGTCTGGGAACCTGCTTTTCCTGAGCAAGGTTCTTTGATGCAATTTTATGAGCTTCTTGTCATAAGAGAGTGAAGGTCTTTGTAAAACATACTTTTCCACATAAAAACAAGGAGTTAAGAGTGAGGGAGAAAGATATCCAAGATATCCTCCTTTTTTTGTGAGATGAATGACATAATAAAGACCACCAGTGAGCTATAAACTAGGATTCCAATCTGAACTTTTAGGGACTACTTTCAAGTTCTAGATACACATCAATTCTGCTCATCTAAATTCCTTTTATCTTTTCAGTTTTCCTCTGAGACAAGCTATTAAAGCATATTGGCTCTCAAAATCCCAAGAACTACTACCAAAAGAACAATAAAAAGTATACACTTTTCCTACTTAATTTAGTATATAGCTGCTTCAAGAGAAGGACTTCAAAATAAATATGTAAACAAGCATTTCGATAAATACATATTAGAATATGCGAGAGTCCATACGTAAGACTAAAAGTAATTTCTTTAAACTCACAGAAGAGAGAATGATCAATTCCAGTTGGGAGTTTGGTCTATGAGAGCCATTGTTCACCATTTGGATCCAGATACATACAGTATAAGTATTTTGGCAACCAAGTGTAGAATGATCTATGTACATAGAATTCATAATATACTTAATTAGGATTCTGAAAAGGTCAAATAGAAAAGCATAAACACACTGCACTTTGTCTGTCCTCACTATTTGCTCAGCACCATGGCTTATGAAGCAAAGAACTCTGCCCTAGAAATCTGGCTAAGTTAGAATTAGCCAATTGTTAATGAGACAGTCTGTGGCCCATACTTGGTTTCAGGGAGTTTGCACTGATTGATCGTTTTATGTTCCTTGGATTTTCACTTCTTGATCCTCCTTCCTGTGTATCAAATTCTAGCTGATCCTCTGGAACAGGGGAATGAACATCATTAGTAAGAGATATTTAAAAGTGTGCCTGTGAGTATTCTATCTTAAGCTGGCTTTTTCGCCCTGTATGTTTAAAGAGAGGTCTACTGAAAGATCAGGCTACAGGAGCTGTGAGCAGGAAAAAAAGGTGACATCCACATGTCAGTGTTAGTATACCCCCTGCCTACGAAATTTCAAATGCACCTGTAAGGTTGTCCTTCTTTATCCTCCAGTACCTCACCCCAGGAACCACCCCACGACTCCTCTGCTTTAAACATTAGCAGCAACTGTAAGGTCAACTATGAGCAAGAAACAGCCACTGAGGCAGATCTGTCTGCTTTCATGCACTACCACATCACAAGTTAGAGAAAGGAATGCTAAGAAAACTGGGCTAGAATTCTGGCTCCACCACCTTCTGGAGAAAATTGTCCCCAAACCACCTTGTCGCATAATCTTGAGGAAGTAACCTCACTCTCTTGACCACAGGCCCCTCATTTGTGAAGCTGATTTGAATCTATCTACCTTGTAAGATTACTGTGCAGATTAAATAAGACAATGTAGGCAAAATTTTTAGCACAATAGCAGGTAAAACTGAAATAGATGGTTACTAGGGTGACTAACAGCTTTATGACCTGAAGAAAGCAAAATTTCACCCCTGGAAAAATGTCTGCTACCTCACAAGGTTTGTGATGATTGAATACATATATAGTATAATATTATAATATATATTGAAATATAGTTTATTAAAATCCCTTAGTAAAATACATGGCACTTGGATGGTGCTTAATAAATATTAGCCAAATCTGAATCTATACCCTCAACATAGCTTATTAGGATTAGAGAAATGTAGAATTGGTTAGCTTGCTCTCAGTAAGAAAAAAATTTAAGAGTATTCTCTATAATAATGAAATGTTAATGTTTTACTCCATTCTACCTCAGCAACATCTTGAGGAAACTGAGTAACTAGAAAACAGATACAGAATAAAACTGAATAAGCTTCTTGCCTGTGTGGTCATGTCAGAGTTCTTTAAGGTCCTGGATAATTTCAGCACATGAACGCCTCTTAATAAAATCAAATATTTATGCTTTAAATATCTAGATCAATAAAAGGGCAAAAATGGCTTTTGGAGGGATGACAAGGTGAATGAGGAAAACTTTTGGAGAAATAGCTCTTAGTGAAATTTCCTCCCACTATCTCATCCTTGAGCCTTAAAACAAATAAATTTAATAGAAAATCTTCTTCACATTTTGTTATTATCCTCTCTTCATTTTCCTAAGTATTTTTACCAAGTCTCATGCTTGAGGTTTTCATTGTAACTAGGCAAGTTCAAGTTACAGCACACTCTAATCAGTGGACACTTTTTCACACGTTCACCTATGACACCACATTGGAAGTTAAAGAGCTGAACTACTATCTGCTATTAAGTGGGACATATTTAGCCACTATTTTCAAATACAAAAAATTCTCTTCCATACTCACTCATCACTCCATTTTGGATGTATATATACATTACTCTAGGCTATGTTTCCAAATGCGTATTTCATACAAACCCACAGCAAATGAATTATACAGATCTGATGATTATCCAGATTCACTGCTTCCCCTTTTCTGAGTTCTGTTAGTGTTATACAGAAACTGCTAAAATACTAGGCTAGGAGAGTAAAAGGAAGCTAAAATGATGGATGTTTCAAATTTCTATGGTTTTCTCAAAAGTTCATAGTGCCATAAATGATAAACCATCAGCTGTGCTGGTAAAGTATCCTTGCAAATGCAAAGCCTGAATAGTTCTTTACCAGAAGGCCTAGCACTTCCTGTTTAACCATTAGTCTATGATTTAAACCTACTTTATAATCCAAAAAGGGAATGATACATAATAAAAATAAAATTGAATAGAATATGATGCAGGTCATGGAAGATAAATTAGGATTATCTTTTATTTCCTAATTTTCTTTTAATGGGCTTTCTAATTATGAAACACATATTGACTATAATATGGGACCACAGGAGACACAATCCAACAGTTCCTTTTAATGGTTGTAACATATTGGTGCATAGCATTTATTAAGATAATAGAAAAATCATATAGAAAGAAATGGTAATGAAATTCTACTCTCCTGACAACCATTTTAGAGCATCTGGAGGCCTCCTCATGCTGTGAATAAAACAAAGGTGTAGAAATGGAAGCCAGGGGTGCCTGGCTTAGTTGGCTAAACATCTGACTCTTGGTTTCAGCTCAGGTCATGATCTCACGATTTCCTGAATTCGAGCCCCACATTGGGGTCTGGCTGACAGTATAGAGCCTGCTTGGGATTCTCTCTCCCTCTCTCTCTCTCTGCCCCTCCCCTACTTGGCTATCTCTGTCTCTCTCAAAATAAATAAATAAACTTAAAAAAAAAAGGAAGCCATGGCTACTTTCAACCCCTTGACTTGGTCCTATAGTTTCACATCAGAGAAAAAGCCATCTTTTACTTAGAGATACTATAGACCACAATGTCTCAGTGCTTGAGAAAGTATTTATTCCTCTTCATCATTCATCCATTATTAAGCATGTTCTCCCTGGAACAGTCAACAATGAATCAATAAAATATATCCCTTCTGTTAACAATAAAGTATAGTATCTATTCCCTTGAGGCAATTTTTCTTGCTTCTCTAATTTGTTTATCATTTTTAGCAAGGCTTCTTTCCCCTCCAGAT
>CM053567.1:137370178-137484260 GCA_028646485.1 Cryptoprocta ferox
AACAATGTTATGTATACTATTTCATTTAATCCATATGGTAACTTCTAAGAAAGGATACAATTACTAACCCAGCTCACAGCTTATGAAAAACAAAGAAATTAATTAGCCTAACCCATGGTCACACTGTTGGTTAGACCTGAATCATGCTCACTTTCCTTTACTCCAAAGCACCTACTCTTTACACTTTATCACGCTAACAGTTTCCCAAACTGGGATTTTGGTGATGAAATGTAATATTGTGAACTGTCCTTCAATGAGATATTTTTTTAGCTTGAACTGTTGGCTTCTGAACTGAGTCATCTTTCTTATACATCTCTGCTACATAAGCATCAAGGCACAGTGGGGAATATAACCTCTATTACCTCTCTATCAGTTAACAGTGACTCTAATTCTAAGAAAGGGAAATTTTAGCACAAAAACCATGTATCCACCCTAACTTCTGTGTCAAACCACACGGCTAATTTTCCTTTTAGTTTTTGCAACTGGGCTTCCTTAGTTCTTCAGTAAATGAGACCCTCAGTACTATATGACATTGGCCCCTGAGCAATATAGATGGGGTGAAAGGAAGGGAGAAAAAGACACATGAAGAAAAGAAAACTCAGGAGGTGACGAAGATTTATGGAAGCAAGTGAGTACAGGACAGATAAGGAAGGAAAAGAGGAGAAAGAGTTGTCTTCACAAAGCACAAAAAAACTCACAGTCTTATTGTGGCCATGAATTGAGTTTTCATGTGACCCCTATTTCCTTTCCTGTACAATCACTTCTCAGTTCGCAGGCTCATGTCTCCATCTGTGGAGTTGCCAGTTCATTGTTACATACTGTCCCAGTGTTGAAAAACAAGTCATCCGCCAGTTCAAATATTATTGACTCATTGACTGAATTCTTTTACTAGGAGTGCATGTTGCGATGAAAGGCCAGGCTTTTGTTGTTTTTAGAATACTTACTCTAGCTGTACATGCAACTGTATTATTCGATAACTATCATTTTTCAGCTTACTATCATGAAGTACTAACTTGATGGTGGTGTATACTTTTCTATCAAAAAGCATTAAGATTATGAGGAGGGAAACATACAATCTCTAACCTTAAGGGGTTTGTCATGAAAATGGAAATGTCCATTTGCCTTTTTCCCAACCAGAAACAGATTTTATTTCCATAGTTTAAGGTAACCCCTCACATTCATGTTCATACCCTGCATGAGTGCATTTCACCTGGACAACTCTAAAAATATGGGTACGATCAACAGCCTTGTCACAAAATAAGCCAACTGCCCAACAGTGTTGGCTTAGAAGGGAGGATGATGAAGACTGGTTTGTTCTATTATTCATACTTACTAACCTTAAATTTTAATAAATAATAACAGCAGTAACAATGTCAGTTAGCAATTACTTATTACATATCAGAAACTGTCCTAAGTACTCTGTCTGAAATATCTCAGTTTTTCTACACAATATAACAATTCTATAAGGTAGGTGCTATTATTAACCACTTTTTACCAATGAGGAAGGTGAGGCAAAGGTACCCTGGGAAAAGAAACTTGCCCAAACTCACACATAGGGCATTAGCCAAGTTAGGACTTAAATATTAGATGTTCTGACTTCAAAGCCCTGCTACACTTCATTACTGGTCCCACTTGGAGGTAGTGGAAATTGTCAGAGTTCTTCCAAGACAATTCCTTACTCGAAGCTGGGGAAAACAGGTCAAAGGAAAAGCCATCTTCCCAATGACTTTTTCAAGAAAACAATGATCCGTCTAGGAAGGAAAATTACATGCAAAACCTTCATGTATTTTTCACAATTAACATTCAAATATGTCTTCCTTGGCTCTATATTATGATCTCTGCCAGCATCCAATTAAAACGAGTACCAGTTTCCATTAGCCTCAGGTAAGTAGATCTTCTTTGTGACAGGTGTGCTGACAAAGCTCTCAGCTGGCTTTATGAATACCTCAAACCTCAAACAACTGAGGAGTATTATTTTTCCTTTAGAAAATTCACTGTATGACTACTTAGACTTGCCTATGAAGTCAGATTACACACCTTTTTCATAAAGAAATATTTACATATAAATACATAAAGACAGAATAAATTAAATGGAAAGTTCAAAATCCCACAATTAAATATGTCTGCGAGCCAATATTTTGAATACACACAGTCTGGACTTCCCCTGAAAGTACACGATGGATGGTTACCCCCCCTCTTATTTAGGAAAAGTTCTACATGATTGTGTAATGGTAACATCTGTGTTTCAAGCATATTTAATTGATCCTAATAATTGTATCTATCATGTACTGAGTACCTGGTCTTTTCCAAGCAGTTTTTAAGTTATGAAATATTTATAATCAGTATACATTTTAACAATAAAAAGCTTTTATAACTATATGTCATTCATGTTGCCTGAATCTTTACATTTCACTTTGTACCTGTCTCTGCTTTGCTTTTAAGCATACGCTTTATTTCAATGTGTGTTGCTTGTCCTTAAATAAGACAAAAGGATCCATGAGTGCAAAGCCCAACAATGACCTATCTTTTCATCAGTGTTACTGACTAACCCAATTCTAGGGAGATACTGTTCTCTTGTCACTCGTCACTCAAGATGCATACAGGTCTTCTAAGGCTTCTCCACCAAAGTGGCAGAGAAGATTGCAAAGGCAGCACTGAAATATCTGAGGGCAATCTCACCCAGCCTGCCATCAGCATTAAAATTCTTTGTAGGATCTTCTTCCATTTTTAAACCCATAATCATTTTGTCTGTATTCTAGTCTATGATACACCCATGTTTGTTTCACTGTAAACATGAAGAGGTTTTTCTTCAGAATCTATACATAAAAGTGCGTATTTGCATGAATGTGCCCTACATCTGTGCTCAGGTTTACACAGCCCCCCATATGATGTTGTACTCTTGGTGCTACAGGACCTTAGTCAGAAAGTGTAGAATATGTATCAGTTTTTATTCTAAGGGACAATGATCTGTAGCTAATTGCATGACTTGGGATAAGTAACACTATTATCATTTAATTATCTGACACAAACGTCTACCCCTCAATTCTCCCAGAGATAAAAAAACTTTCCGCAAAGTGAACCCCTTCTCCCAAATGCATTCCATGTCATAAAATGATGATGAATTACCCTAAAAAAAAAAATCCAAAGACCAAACGGAACACCTTTTTGGTAAAAAGTCCTGATGCTAACCCAGGTTTGGCTAAATGGATATTAAAGTGCTAGGGTATCTAGAATCATATTCTTTACCCGGAACTTACTTTTTACTTTTACATCTTTCCTAATTCTAGAATATAAATTTTCCTTGAGAGCATAACATTCTCTTTTTTCTTTCTCTCATTCTTCTTTTCCTTTCTTATTTACATTGTCTAGCACAGATGAACTATAAGGCTCTACTTTACCGCTAACTTGACTCCAGTCTGAACTTCTTTTTCAATTTCATGCTTCAAATTCTATAAAGTCAATGGTATCTTGTTTATTCTATAAGCTTAAAATAGTCTATTTAGAGTTTGCTTCAGAAAGAGATTCCTATAGCAATAAGGAAACAGCAAAATATGGGACAGAAGTTCAGAGGACTGGGCTTGTCTGGTCCTTATATCTGTTAATATTTGTATCTGTTTTTCTCAACTATCAGATATGATCAAGAATAATGTATACTAAATTTCCTCACAAATACTGCAGTTTGAGTTAATTTCAAAGTTGAGTTAATTTCAGAGCTCCTGGTTTTGCTTCCTGATTGAACCACATGGCTAAGATACCTTGGGTACTAAGACTTCAAATCTGGCAGGATGGTTTCTCAGAGAAAACAAAATAACACCTTTTCCTGACGATCAGGATGTCATGCTGAAAACTTGCATGCATGGAGCCTACACCCTACTCCAAACACAGGATAAGTACAACACTAAGCATGGTGTCCTCACCGGGGTCAGGAGGCACACAGGCACAGGAAAACTGAGTATTGTAGCCCACTTTGAAGTTGGAGTTGATGGGGTAGTAGTCAGCTAGCTTGATCATCTTCTTGAAAGCATCGTAGATAAAGATGAAGCTAATCAGAGAGGAGAAGCCCTCTTCTGTGAAGCGAGTGAAGTACTGAACCAAGAAGCTGGCATCTGTGGCTACCAAAATGAGACACAAGAAGGCTGACCACAGGCCAATCCAAAGGCGAAACTCCAGATAGTCAAAATTATGATCCCTGGAAAGAAGAAAGAGAGGTATTTTAGACACCTCCTCCACGGAATACAAAGAGTAATATAAAACTACCCGATGATGGCAGAATGATTGCTAAAAACACAAGGTCACTTTTAGCCACTAAATATAGATCTCATTCTTGATTTTATCCAGAAAATACTAAGTCTAAGGATTTAGTCTAGTGATATTATTAAAGAAATTATCCCAGAAGTTTAAGACTGGCACATCAAAAGTTGCCATACCATTTGCATGTCAATAACTCAATTTTCTCATTCGAACAATATGATCCCTGCCTTCAGGGAGTTTAGAAAATAAACAATTTGAAAGTGTCACACTGGTACCCAGTATGTATTCAATAAATGTTTCTGAGTGTCACTGGTTAATGAAGACACTAAGATAAATATATTCTCTGTCCCCACATCATCTCAATCTACAGAGGGAGACAAACTGACAAATATAATCACACCAGAAAATAGTAAATGATATCTAAAGGTTCCCACAGAGTGCCGCAAAGGAATAACTAATTCTGGCTGGGGGATGCAGAAAAAATTCCAGATATTTAAGGATAAATAGGATAATTACACTCTACGCAGATCTAGAAAGGCTGTCCTCCCATGTAATAGCCGGACAAAACCACTTCTCATGAAGCTTGTTCACAGACAGACATGGTATCCTTCTGCTGAAGTTGTGTGCGAAGCATCTTGTGACCACCTTGTTTTTGGTCTGTTGCTGTCTTAGAATAGGCTGCCTCCATCAAAGGAGGCCAATGTTTTTCAAAGCCCTTTCCATTTCTTATTAAATAAGTTCACATTTGGGGAAATATGGGCCAAGTGTTGACATTTTACCATTTCATATTAATTCTTTTAAAATTGTGTGAAGATTACTTTATAGTATTTTTTTCATCATTGTTTTTTAAAAAAATTGTTAATGTTTATTTACTTTTGAGAGAGAGAAAGAAAGCACAAGCAAGGGAGGGACAGAGAGAGAGAGAGGGAGACACAGAATCCGAAGCAGGCTCCAGGCTGCTCTGAGCTGTCAGCACAGAGCCCGATGCAGGGTTTGAACTCATGAACTGTGAGTTCATAACCTGGGCCAAAGTCATATGTTCAACCAACTGAGTCACCCAGGAGTCCCTTTTTCTCATCATTCATGATGAAAAAGCAAACAGTAGTCGTCATATTTTTTCTAAGAGAAAAAGAAATAAATCAAGGATCATGCATGCTTCACTCTACAGCCTTGATTTTAAACAAGCATTTTTTATAGTGATGTATTTTAAAACTTTCCTGAAGGGATGGTACCAACACCTTCACCATGACTAATCTAGTATGGGCCCCCAAGAAGTCTTTGCTTGATTATTCTAAGTCTTCCCTTGATTTTAAGTCCTTACTGATACCCATGTTTATCCTGCTCAAAGCCATTTCCCACATTATAGCCAAAATGATCTTTTTAAATGTAAATCAGATCCTCCCTATCCCCTTTTAAACCTTCTGATGGCTTCCCACTGCTCATAGAATAAAATTCAAATTCTCTAACACAATGGTTGGCATATCAAAGGTTTCCAATGAAAACCTGCTAGATGAATTAAGGCATGCCAATGGCTTCGAAATTGAGACAGTTACTGACATGACCTAAGCTTTCTCACAGAAAGCCAGGAGATCCTGAGTGAAATTTTTGAAGAATATTAGAATTAAAAATTCCTTAGATACTGTGATGGTTAATTTTATGCATCCACTTGGCTGGATCACATGGTACCCAGATATTTGGCCAAACATTATTTTTGGTATCTCTATAAGGATGAGTTCAATGAAATTAACATTTAAATTGGTAGGCTCTGAGTAAAGCAGATTGCTTTCCATAACATGGGTGAAATTCATCTAATCAAGTCCTTCAACTGCATAGAGCAAAATACCTGCCAACCCCAGGCAAGAAAAAATTCTCCAGAAGATTGCCTTTGGACTTGATCTGGAACATGGCTTTTTCTGTTTCTACAGCAGACTGCCTTTGAATGTGAACTGGAACATCAGCTCTCCTGGGTCTCCAGCCTGCTGGCCCAACCTACAGATTTCGGACTTGCTGGTCTCTATAGTCATGTGCACCAACTCTTAAAATCTCTTTATTATATTGGTCCTGTTTCTCTGGAGAATTTTAATATAGATACCAATTAGTCAAATAAGTCTCATTTTATAGATGAGGACACCAAGGCCAATGGAAGTTAAGTCATTTATCCAATGCCAAGGTTTTAATGATGGAGCTGGACCAGAAACCAAATCTCTGCATGCTTAGACTGGTTCTTTAAAAAAATCACACCATCATCCCCTATCTGAGTTGTATTTAGGGTGGACCTTAAATCACTGTCCTTTGTTTCCCTCTTTTCACCAAATCACCTAAATTGGAATATATTACCAAAGCAGGAGATTATTAACACTTGGGTAGAAAGTTATTTCTATGGATTTCCTGGAATCTTTCTCTCTTTTCAAAAAATTGTTTTAGTGTTTATTTTCGAGAGAGAGAGAAACAGAGTGCAAGTGGGGGAAGGGCAAAGAGAGAGGGAGACATAAAATCTGAAGCAGGCTCTGGGCACAGAGCCTGATGGAGGGCTTGAACCCACTAACTGTGAGATTATGACCTGAGCCGAAGTCAGATGCTTAACTGACTGAGCCACCCAGGCCCCCCAATCCTAGATTCTTTCTGAAGACATCTTTTGCATTCCCTTACAGTTCCCTTTAGGTCTGCAATCCCACTGCTTAATCCTATGCTTGTCTCTGTGAGATAAGTAGACTATAGAGAAAGCTAAATGCTAGGAATCTGAGATAATTTACATTATCACACAATGAATCAAGTCTCAGAGTCAGGGCTAAGAAACAGTTTTATTATTTCTGAGCCAACAAACTTTTTTCTTCAAATAAAAGTTTTAAATAATTACTTAGTTTTGCATCCCTAACAAGATGACAGGGCGATCTTGATTTGTTCTAAGTATGCTAATGGTTGTTTAGAGAATTGATGGTTTATAGGACAGAATGAGAAACAAATCTAATAATTAGCTAATGGTTAGGAACACTCAGTTTGAGTGCAAAAGAAAAAAATGCCTATATAAACTTAAATCTTAGGATCTAAACAATATACCAAAATAGTTGCTCTAAAATACTTAAATATTCCCAGAAGAGCTCAATAAGAATAACCCAAATAAAATCACTAAAACCAATGGCACTTCATTATAAAAGTGGTATGTTTACAGCAGCAAGAAGAAAGAGGAATAAGAGATGAGGAACTTTTTAAAACAAGATGATCAACAGTAATGACTACAATAAAGTGGCAATATTATATCCAGTAAGACTACCAGTCCCTTTAGTGCCAAGTTTAAATAGCAATTAAGTTATAAAAAGTAACAGTAAATGATAGTAGAGACAAAAGAAACTGGTGAATTCAAATGAGAAAATGGGTTTATATCCTTATGATACCACAGTGTTCCTAGATATTTTGAGTTATAGTTTCTGAATAGCATAAAACCAAGGTACAGACAAACAGAAGAACTCGTCAGAAGCATGCTACAGAAATTAATGTTCAAGTCACTGACAAATGTAAACTCCCGAAACTATATGAATAAATCCAATAACATAATAGAAGAAAATAATCATTTGAAGGCCTCTAGGTAAGTTACTCAAAGAATAGAAGGAAAAAATTATTGAATGGCCAAATGCCATTATACAGGCTAAAATCCAACTTTAATTATGAGGTTCCTACATGGCTTAGAACATAGTGTTAAAACTTTCAGGATCTCCTGGGTGGCTCAGTTGGTTAAGCATCTGACTTCAGATCAGGTCATGATTTCACAGATTGTGAGTTCAAGCCCCATATGGGGCTCTGTGCTGACAGCTCGGAGACTGGAACCTGCTTCATATTCTGTGTCTCCCTCTTTCTTTGCCCTTCCCTTACTCACGCTCTCTTCCTCTATCTCTCAAAAATAAATAAACATTAAAGAAATTTTTAAAAAACTTTCAGATTCGTCACGTGAGAAAAAGAAAAGGTATCTAATTCTCTGTTACTGGTTTACAATGTGTAAAAACAGTGCAAAGGAGATTGCAGAATTAGGGGTAAAAGCTACAATTGTCATTTGGAAAGTTGTAAGCTCTTTCTTTCATTCTGTTACTAATTTTAAAAGGTGACAGCACATCTTTCATATTCCTTTATGATTCTGCAGTTTATAGGGCAAACGTTAAAACCTGTCTTCCATGTCAGAGGGAAATCTGTGGATTATGTGGAGTCATGCTTGAGTCTACTGAAGCTACAAAACAAAGTTTACCTACGTCTCAAAAAAACGTAAAATATTTTGGGGAAAATCTGGGCAAGACAGACCAAAGCAGTTTCTTTACTAAAGGACTTCTCGGATCCCTTAGTAAGCTGAAATGTAAAGTGAATTACTAAGAGGGGGGTAAAATATACAGCATTTTTCAGATTTATGGGGATCACAGAAGGTTTTTTTCCATGAAACATCTAAATGGGACTAGTAATTGAGGAAATACACTTTGCGAAATAGTGATCTACACAAATACTCTGTATCTAGACAAAATATTAGCACTGTTGTTACAATGCAGAAGTAAATGATACAGCATTGTGAACAAAATGACACAGTTTGCCTCAAAGCACCACATGCTACTCAGTGATGAATTTAAAGCACAGTTTCTCAAATGTTTCTTGTTGCTTTACAACTGTTTTCAAATAAATCACTTGGAACTATGTTTACATTACCAATTATGATGAAACAGAAGGGAAAGTGAGAAAGGAACTTGCTTAGTGAAAGGAAATAATCTCTATCCTACAATTATCTAAAGTAAACTGGGATGCAAACATTTTCTGTATATTAAGGCTCTGATCACATTGCATTCAATAAATCTTTCTGCAAAGGTTGCACATGTTTGTTCCTGTTTATAGTACATGCTTGTTTCATCTTTCCACAAAAGCTTTCTTGTCTCACGCAATGTTTTCTTAAACATATAAAAATGGTTTGACTTTCTATAAACTGACATGAACAGCAATTCTTTCCAATGTCCTTCTGAGAATCATGATGGAGGAGGGATTTGTAGTGATGAGCCACAGAAAACTCACATTATCACTTTAAATTCTCATAAGACCTCGCTGATGTTCTCAACCCAGTTTTCAAAACACTAGTTTCAAATTCTCATTGCCTCCTCTATCTTGTGATTGATTTTGATGGTAACACAGTTTCAAAGGCAATTCTATCAGCCCTTGAGTCCATGAGGTATCATGTAGGTAACAAAATTTCCAACAATGAAATCTTAAAAATGTATAACAATATAAGAATATGAAAATTCCAACAAGGAGTGCCAGCAAGTCATAGGAAATTCTGCCATCTGCCTAAGGATTGAGATCTGCTGGGAAAGGCAATTCTCTTTGAGAGGTATCAAGTTCATTAGAAAGAGGCCATAATACCCAATTTGATTTTGAATCTATTTGTGTGCTGATGTGGCCACTTGGATAATTCGCTTAACCTGATTTTCTCCTTCTTAAAATGATCCATCAAATTCTAAAAGAAAATATGATATCACAATTGTTATGTCCATTAGGAGTGTATAGTAATTCCGTAAGAGGCATAGCCTACCGAGTCAGAAAGCAGGAATTCAAGTCCCAGTCCTACCAACAACTGGTAATGGGGTCTACAGCAATGCTCTTACCCTCTCCCTGTTTTTCTCATCTATAAAACAGGGTATAGGGGTGACTGGGTAGCTCATTTGGTTAAGCACCTGACTCTTGATTTTAGCTCATGTCATGATCTCACAGTCCTGAGATCAAGGCCCCAGTTGGGCTCTGCGCTGAGCATGGGGCTTGCTTGAGATTCTCTCTCTCCCTACCCCTCTCAAAAATAAACAAACATTTAAAAATAAAAAATAATAAAACAGGGTATGGGCCCTACCTCATTGTACTGCTACAGGAATCAAATGAGGCAGTACATGTAATGCACTTAGGATAATATTTGGTATGTGATCAACACTCAACAAGTGCTAATACTAAGCCAGCTCTTGAAATGTATCTTTAGTTAAGTACACTGGAGTCAGGGTTAGGAGCAGTGGATCCCTGGAACAACTAGTCTCATTAATGAGCCATGTGACCTTGAGCAAGACCTTTCATTTCTTGTAGGCCAGGATCATGACAGGAAATAGAAGGCATTCTCAAATGGGATTATAGGGAAAACTTAATAAATGGGCTATTTACAGGTGTGTGAGTTAACAGAGAATGGAAAACTACTCAGGAACTAGAAACATAAGGGAGCCATTTTTACCTCCTGGCTTCAAATGGCCAAGGAAGAAATGGAGTCCCCAGAGCCTAGTGAAGGCTAGAACCAGGCCAGTGGAGCCACCTTACAGAGGCTCTATTCAGGGGACAAGCCACTGCCAGACTGCAGTGTTAAAGCAGCGCCTATGAGGTACAGGGAGGTAGACATGCACCTTGACCTCTTGCTTCGTGTCCTACTGGTGCACTAGTCAAACCCAACAAGAAGCCAGAGGGCAAAGGAGACTTAGTGTTGCAGTGCACGTGGGTCAGCCCCCACAGCATAAAGAAGGACTAGAAGGACAGAGAATAATGATGAGAGCAAGTAGATAGTACAACATATGGGCCTTGGCTGAATCAAATGTGAAATAAGTGTTGGACTACCCAATCTCCAAGGGCTTTTCAACCTCCAAATCTTAAAATTCCCATATTCTGATCTACCTAATTACTATTCTGTGCTGTATCTAGACTGTGTTCTAGAATTAATCCTAATTTATAACTAGATATGTATATACATACTTGCTGAAATTGAATAGAAGCCTCTCAAAGACAAGAACAGGTCCTGTGCTGCTCAAAATCGTCAGTGGTTGACCTGCAAACAGGCAAAAGATGGCCCCAGAGACAGCTGTGCCCAGGAAGCTCTCCAACACGCCCTGATAGAAAGAGAAGAGAGCTGTTAGAAGAAACACACCTTTCTTCCTCCCATGATGCCACTAGGGAAACTAAGCACACGAATATGCTATTACAAGGGCCATAGCAAATAGAAGCTATGCTACCAAACATAGCAAATAGAAGCAAACAACTGAGATTCTTACCAGTATGAATATCACCATTTATTTCACAGACGATTTAGTCATCCCTCCCTACTGCAAGGGCTGACTTGCTCCAAAAAAACTACAGTAACTATAATGACTGGTGGTTCACTACAGAAGATAAAAGGTGACTCTGATCCATTCTAAAAATACTAATTGAAGCTTCTGTATGGAAAATCACATTATGTAATCCCACCAAGGGCATAGAAGTGATTTAGTACTTTGGGTGATGTTTTTCTCTCTGTGGTTAACTTCAGTGTTTGCTTCAGCCTGATTTCACCCTGCATGTAGCAGGTACTTACAAGTAGTTACCTTTTATGCACAAAGACTATTTTTTCTAAAGGAAAGATTTGAGAGGGGTGCAAAGAAGACACAAAAAGTTATTTGCCCTTCATCCTACAATCTCTAACACACCAATTCCAAAAGAAAAGAAAAAAAATCTTACTATATATTCCTTGTCCAATGTAAACTTATAGAAGAGCTTTAATTTATTTTAGAGGAAATGCATGTGGAGGTACATAAATAACCAAACCATTGTGGCCACACTTCTTTGTACTTACATCTCTGGAAACCCAACCCATTGTTTTCCTTTAGGCTAAGAACAAAGAAAGATGAACCATCAAGTATCACTGACTTATAAGATTATCCTAACTTTCTTAATCATGTCATTTGGGACCAATGCCTCAGATGATGGCAAACATTTCCTCTATTTTTCATAGTTCAAATTTTAGTTAGAAAAGCACATGTTTATTTGCAAGAGGATCTAAACTTGAAATAGTATTATATTTTAAATATAAAAAGGTGACAGAGACCCTTTAATCATATGTAGGGGCATACATCTAAACCATAAAAGTTGTAAGATAAACATTTTTCAAATGAATAAATAAGGATATTCTATAACTTTAAAAGACACAAGTATATGTATTTTAATGGCAGGTCAATTTACATCAGAGAGCAGTTATGTGATCTCTATAACTCTATGTGTATACTAAAACAAAATGGTGCCAGGAAGATCTCCCCCTTCAACTGGGTAACAAATTACCTGTTCACACAAGTATGATTTATGTTTACATAAAGCAAGCCGCCATCTCTTAATCTAAACCACCCTCTCTTTGGAGCAGAGTGGATTTCTGGGTAATCTGTGATACCCCTCAGTGATTCCCTGCCCCTTGCCCCCACAAAAAGTTAACCTATCTGCATATGAGCCTAAGGTACCTCTTTCTACTGCCCCAAAAGTACTCCAGCAACTTTCATTCACTCATCATATAATATAACAAAATGATTACACAGAAATTATTTTTTCTTAATCAAGTTATAGGTATAGAATGAATAAGTCATAGGAATAAAAGGCACAGCATAGGAAACATAGTCAATGACATTATAATAGCATTGTATGGTGACAGATGGTAGGTAATTCGTGGTGAGCACAGAATAACACACAGAGAAGTTGAATCACTGTGTTCTTTTGACATCTGAAAGTAATGTAAAATAGTATGTCACTACACTCAAATAAAAAAGTTTTTTTTAGTAATAAAAGTTTGAATGACAGAAGTAAAAAAAAATCAACTTACAGAACTTAAAGACACCAAGTGCTATACCCACTCAAAAGCCATCCTAAGAGAGCCTTATTATGATGATTACCCAAAATATCTTTTACACTGCATCAGAGCCACTAACATACTGCTTAAAATGGCACTGGCAATAGCACATCCTCCTCTTTGAAGGGTAGCATTCAATTCAGAAAACAGATAAAAATCCTTTAAAACAGCACCATGTACTAATGGGATTGGGGTGGGGACAGGGCAAAAAAACAAGAGTTGACAAATAAGACCAGCTTCTCACGCAGTGAGTATCCATATTCTGAAGCAACCCGGAACAACTTCTGTCTGAGAAGTCTATGTTGAAATCTGGCAGGGGGAGAGGGAACCGTATTTCCATGGCCATGAGCTCTACTGCATGACTGAAGAATGCCATCTCAGTATTTTGTAGCCATTCCATACATAATCAGGGTATCCATCTCTTCCTTTTTCAGACAGAATGAAGAATAACATGCAAGGCTGGCAGAACCAGGTTGCATTTATGCAGACAAGACAGTCCCCTGTGCCCAACAAATAGTTTTGATCTCTCACATATGAAGATATTGAGATTCAGGAGAATTAAGTGATATGAACAAGTCCACGTTCAATGTGGCACAAGTCTTTGGAGTGTGGGTACCTGTCCAACCACTACCTCACCCATATCAAGTATAAAAGTATGCTGGCTTCAGTTGGGGTTTTCTTGGATGTATAGTTTTTCATCTCCTGTGCACTGACACTGGGGTGTTTTTTTTAAATGTCTTTATCATTTATCTTTCTTTTTCATGACTTACTTTAGTGTGTGTAACATGAAAGGGTAGAACTGGAATGCTCCATATGGCGGGACAAGCCACACTCTGCTTGTCCTCTATGTGACAGGCAGAGTTATACTGCATCATTCTTAACCAAGCACAGAGAAGGGCCTATTTCTCATTACTACTGCAGGATCAAAATACAGCACAGCCTCACTGTCAGACAGAACAGGAAGGAAGAAAGAAGAAATGCAAGATTAAGAATTCTCTACTTGATTTGCCATCACTATCAATCTCTCTGAGGGCCAGGCACAGGGTCTCTGGGGGCCTTCCTATTTTCCTTCCTCTCATCGAGGTTTCCACTATCCCTCCATGTGCTCTGTAGGCGTGCAGGAAACGCTAAAGGAATCGAAGAAGAAATACCCAAATCATACCCTAGGTTCCACTTATCAAAGGTCAACAGCCGCTGTTGCTCATTCAGTAAAGATAACAACGAATTTCTTCCAGAAAATGGCTTTGATTTATGGAAACCATGTGACTGTTAAAAGGCAGATTATTTTTATTTCAGTACTTGATCCTTTGGTAAGTGCTACAGTTTCCATTCTGTTGCTGACAACTTTGAAACAGAGACAGGTGATTTATTATACACACTGCACTGGAAACTTGCTTAAACTTAGAGATCCTTGCAGCATTTCTGAGAAAAGAACTATTTTCACCACATTTTGATTTGTTACTCTTGATAATACAGAAATGTAAAAAATAGTCTCATGCAATGAATAATTTCAGTTTAACTAACAAGCATTTAAAGTGATTTATAAGGTGAACTATCAGAAACCCTTTTCTAATTTATCATATTCAGGATTCACTAATATAAAAAAGAGAAAAGAAATGTGTGTGTGTGTGTGTGTGTGTATTCTTAATAGGTATAACTCATAAACACATGTCTACCCCTGGTTTCTCCCTGCCTCTATTGTTTCTCATTTAGTCCATGAGGACATGTGTGTAGCTGAGCTCTGAGGTGTGGCAGAAACAGGTGGCACAATGTTACAGCTCCGTTTTGGTTAGGCTTTGACTTCACTCCATTTCTAATCAAATATCACCCACTGTAGAACAACAGAATGACCAAAGAACCAGCAGTCAGGAAATCTAGAATCTAGACATTGTTCTGTCACCAGAGAACTGATGATCTGGGGAATGTCACTTAATGTTTGTCAATTTTAGTTTCTTCATGTAGAAGAGAAACATCAAGATGGTAGAGAATGACAATGGACTCTGGAATCAAAGGAATCTCAAAGTGACTTCCAGACTGTGCTATTTACTCAATCAATGACTTTAAGCAAGTTACTTAATCTCTCTATGCCTTATATAGTCAGTATGCATATTAGATAACACATGGAAAATGTTTAGTATAGTCTCTGATATATGGTATCTTTTTTATAAATAGTAACATATACACAACGTATTTGTTTAGATATAAGATGGGAAGGTGAACTAGCTGATTTCCAACATCTCTTCCAGGTGGCTCAGCATAAATAGCATGTCTTGGAGTCGAGGATATCGGAGTTAAATCTCAGGTCCGCCAGTCACCAAACCCTCTACATACTAATTCTCTCTTCTGTAAAATCAATTGCTATTTCACAGAATAATTGTTTGGACTAAGAAAGACAATAATATAGAAAGAGCTAAGAACAGAGATAACAATAAAATGTTTGCTTTCTTTCCTTCACTGCTTCTCATCTCCTTCTTCTCAGCCTGCCTCTATTATTTCTCTTGTCTTTGAAAGAAGGAAAAGATGGAGAGAGAAAATCGAGAGGAGTGACATAAAAGAAAAGATGAAGATTAGTCCTGAGAGGAAACGGGGGGAAAAACCTCTTTAGATCTCCAATATTTTTCAGAGCAAATCCTAAATCAACAGAGACCTTAGAGGGTAATGCTATAGCCATTGCTTCTTTGCATTCCTTGTGTTACTAAACACACGGAATCAGCTATAATAAAACAGAATAGTTTGTTTTACTTTATAGCAGTGAAATCAACACCCACATCCAAAACAATGTATGAACATTTTTCTGCTTACATCAAGGGTATGCTGTTAAATCAAAGATGGTCCCTGTTTGGCAAAACAGCCAAGAAAATCACCACAAGTCCCATAACAGAAAGATCAAGCATAAAAGTCAGACCATAAGAACAAGATTCTTTAAAAAAAATCAACCATAATTGGTAACACCAGCATTTTAGGTGTTCGAACTACCTGTGACAAGAGTCACCAGTGCCATCATGCCTGTCATTGCTAATGTAAAATAAGCACATTCAAAAGATAATAAAACATTAAAAATTAAAAATTTACACTGTCAATTTTGATTTCACTGCAACTATCTTTGTATAACACTAAAGAATGACCTGTCTTGTGTTATGTCCTTTTTATGAAGGAATTCATTATTTAGAATAATAATCACAACTGTTAAGGGGGTTTGGGCGGCAATAATAGGAGAAAAGTGACACAATTGCCCAAGAAAACAAAAAATTTTCTATTGCTTTGACAATTTTCAACCAAGTAAAACTTGGAAAATAAAATATTTTGGTGGTAGTAAATGATAAAATATTTGCTGATGTTGTTATATTTCAAGCTTTTAAGAAAACTAAAATGTTTCTAACCATAAAAAGAGAAATTTCAGCCTGTGTTGGTTATAATTCATACAAACTGTGTGGAATGCTGAATAATAAAATTTAATTTCTCTAGCTGCATCTCCGAATCTGAAATTTAGCCAAGGAAAATGATAGAGCCTAATGCCACTTAAACACCGCCACTGGAAACAGGCAGTCAGACGTGGATTATCTGCAGGAGTTTTGATGTCAGGTCCCCTGTTAAAAGCCAACCCACATGATTAAAAGTAAGTGAAGAAATGATACAAGTTTCTAAATCAAATTTGGTTCACATGACAATTATCTGAGAAGCTTTTTCTTTTTTAAGAAAAAAAATACTGATTCCTTATCTCTACCTTGAACAATTAAATCAATATCTCTGAAGATCAAGCCTGGGGGATCAGTATTTTTTCAAAGTTCCCCAGGTGATTCTCATGTGGCTCAAATTTGAGGTGCGCTAATTTAAAAAAAACACCTCCCTTCCTCTCAAAATAAGAACCACCTGCTGATACTTGTTAAGGCCCAGTTACACAGACCATCCATCTACACTGGGAAGATGGCTGGATAGCCAACCCTCATTTTTTATTTCACCTGTGTAGCTACAGCCTATAAATCAGTGATTTCTGTCCTGACAGATCACAGCTGCCAAATCCTCACTGCCATCTACTCTGCCTAAAAGCACTTTGTCGTCATAAACAGGATTTCTGTTTACACTGCCCAGCAGGAACTAGAGAAAGAAGAAAAAGCTGAAAGATGAATTAGGTCCCTGCTTAAAGAAAAGTATGATCCAAAACCTTGACCAAAGAGCCACAACTGCAAGTCTGATAGAATGGATGGGCAAGACGGGGAGGCTTTACAGTATTTTTTTGTTTGAAGGGCTGTGAATAGGTACCTAGATCATCTGAAGTGCCCAAACATCAAATGCCAGTATAGCCTTACTCAAAATCAAAGCCAGATGGATAAAAAATTTAAATAAAAACATAAAAGAACTAAGATATGTGGGTAAATATTTTTCTAATCTTGGAGTGGGGAAACCTCTCTAAGTATATAATGAAAATAAGCAACCATAAAAGATTGAAGATTTTGAATACATAAAAATTACAATCTATAGAGCCAAAGAAATCATAAATAAGGTGAAAAGACACAGGATAGATCTAGGAAAAATATATTTGTGATATTTCTGACAAGTAAAGGGAAAATATCCTTATTACATGAAGAGTTTTTACGAGTCAATGAGAAAAAAACAAATATCTAAAAGGAAAATATGCCAAGGACACAAATACAAAGTGTAGACAGCCCATAAAAATGTGGAAGGATATTCACCCTCACTAAAAATCAAAGACATTTTAATTGAGTAAGAAAACTATCATTTTTCAACCCACTGAATGGCAAAAATGAAAATATGGAACACAATCCTGTTTTTGCAAGAGTATGTACAATTGGACAGTCTTGTCCATTATTGGTAGAAGCATAAGCTAGGTTGACCTTTGTGGAATGTAATTTAAAACAAATATAAAAAAATAAAATAAGCATAACTTGCAAACATTTGCTAGGAATTTTACTCCAAGGAGATAATTACAAAGAATGAAAACATAGTTAGGCACCAGTTTGTTTATAAATGAGAAACATCAGGAAAACTGATAGTGTACTAATAGGGGATTTATTAAGTAAATTATAGGACATGTATCATCATGTGTATAAATATAGTCATTAAAAATAATGCTCAAGATCCACACTGAAGTGGAAAAACTTCCACTTAACACTAGTCATGTTATGAAACAGTGGGTATATGATCTCATTTATATAAAATCTTATACATCAATCTGTTTATACATCCAATGCAGGATGTATGAAAGATGTTCATGAAAATGTTAATAATGGTTATTTCTGAGTGATGAGTTTAAGGGCAAAATTATCTTATATGTAGTTGTTGTGTACTGTTTGAATTTTCTACAGTGCATAATTATATCTTATTAAAAATAAAGCTATTTCAAAATTATTTCAAGACAAACACAAAATAGTTTTAGAATGTAGCAACATTTGGGATCACCAGCCTGCCCAAATCACTATGATTTGCTAATCACTGAGAAAACAGAGTTGACAGTCTTTCAATTGAAAAAACCAACGAAATATGTTCTGGTAAGTGAAAAATTTGGTTACATTTGACTTAACCTTAATCAAACAGGTTTAATTCAAAACTTGTACATGAAGTGAAGCAAATTATCTAGTTAAGTTCCCTCCTGGGAGAAGGAACAGCCAGCACACATTGGAGGCAAGTAAGCAGTGTAAGCCCCTTACTTTGTCACCAAATACACATTTAGTTTTGCCGACCACGACGAAACAACCCAACTGTCTCACTCTGACAAACTGTCCCTACCTGACTTTTTAAACCTGTAATATGTTTCTGGAAGGTTATTTCAGGCAGATGAACATATCACCTTACATTTCTACGTTGAGAAAGAAATGCATTTTGGTGCCAAAGCGCAACATTTAGGTTGAGTTGAAATTACTATACAGCCATTACTACAATGAAGCAATTATCAATTTTCTTTACTCTTGCTGCCATAAACTGCACATGAGAACCTTCATAAAGAAGTGTCTATCTTATGGAGGAATATCATATGTGAATCAGAAATGATACATTTCCAACCTCAGCAGATTGATTAAATATTCTCAGCACAGCAGTATGTTTAAATAAAGCTTCAAATTTGAGATGCCAGCTATAAATGCTCCTTATTATGAGACAAATTTCCTTAAAATGTGCTCCGTTAGGCTCCATAAATATCACAAAATTCACAGAATTCTAAAAATCTTACTGTATCCTTTTGCTAAAAGGTTTGTGAAAATAAGATTATATTTACTCTGGGGAAAAAATTAAAATGACTTTCTTCACTCTAGACTGTGCTCAGCCATTCACAATTAACAATGCTGATTTGAATTCAAAGATTTTTCTGTGTTCCATGAAGCTAAGAACAACTTTTAAATAACACAGAGACTTGCCACAGAACATGAGAAAGTGTTCCCTGTATGGGTAACTTGCCCATAGATGAAGCTATCCATAAATATTTGTTAAATAAATGTTTGAAAATTTAATCAGAAGTATCTAAATGAACAGAACAGTATACCTGCCTGGCAACCAAGAATATAACTATGATGCAATGAGCTGGCACATGTAGTCACAGAGTTGGGTCTGGAAAAGACATGTTTCTAGGATGGTGAGGCTGAAAATCTTTCACTTGCTTCATAGCATGGCAAGGGGACTAGAGTATTATTACAGTGGAACATACTGAGAGGGATAATAAGAGTGTTGCACAATTCCTGGACCTCAGAAAGCATATGCTTGAGTCCTTTGCTGCTGAACAATAAGAACAGAAAATCGGCACAAGCCAGGGCTAGATCCGAGATAAATCTAAGGTCAACTCTTGGCAAAGCAGGCTCAGTCACTCGAGAAATCCAAGCTAAATTTTAATTCCCCACACTTAAGGAATCCATGAATACCTCCTCTAAAAGTCTTAAAGTACTCTCAGAGCAGCCTGATGGTCCAAACATGTATGCCAACTTGGGGGGTTCATGACGTCATGGATGTTGCCGTTATAAACTGACTGTACTTGGAGCCATCATTGCTTCAACTGTTTTACTTTGAACACAGGTCCATGAGAAATGATCCATATGGCTCCTAAGATCTGCTTCTAATGATGTGGGGGATGGACACGCACACGTGTGTATGTAGGATTAAATATATATTTTTATTATTATTAATATTAATTATAATTTGTACATACATGTATATTTCAGCTCTGAAAGAAATGCTTAACTGTAAATTTCTGTCTTCAAACAGGCAAGACCTCCTGCACAGAAGATGGCAGAAGAGCTGCTTAAACAACAACAGTGCAGTGACTCATCTGTGTTTTCACAACACGTTTGTACCAGCACCCATGTCTATTTGTAGCCTGACAATACAGAACCCTCTATGAACCATCTCTGAGCTGTCTGCTTCAGAAGCAAGGACACTATTCTCCGTTGACTCATTTGAGCTACTTGTGCTGTTGAGAATAACCCGCTGCCACATTTATGAAGGCATGTGATATAACTGAAGATTACTTCAGGCTATGCCCATGTCCTGCTTAGTTTTGATCTAGTGTTTAGAAGGTCAAATAGACCCAAGGACTTTACCCCTTCAATAAGCCCACTACATACCACTACTGGTATCTCTTAGGGACATAGAAAAAGAATGCTATCAACACCCTAGACTGTAAATACCATCAGAACAGGGATTATTATCTATTTTGGCCACTTATCTGTATCTCCAGCACTTAAAATAGTGTCTGCTACACAGGAGATACCCCATAAATACTTGCAACGGAATAAGTCAACCTCTGCCACGGACCTGGGAATTGATCTGGGACTTAGCACCAAATCCACAAAGTTTGTTGTCTTGATGCCAAGTCAAGATTTCTAGTTCAGAGCATCAAAATTCTATATGTTCAAGTACAGACCCTTTCAGTATTGAGATACTTTTCAACATATTAAGTCACCTTACTCCCTATTCCTTGAAATAGATAATACCAATAGAAATATCAATCTAAGTCATCCACCATCATGAGAAAACCAAGTACAATGACTACAGGTAAAATGTTTCCTATTAAAATACTAAGATATGTAGGGGCGCCTGGGTGGCTCAGTCGGTTAAGCGTCCAGCTTCAGCTCAGGTCATGATCTCATAGTTCACGAGTTCGAGCCCCGCATCGGGCTCTGTGCTGACAGCTCAGAGCCTGGAGCCTGTCTTCAGATTCTGCGTCTCCCTCTCTCTCTGACCCTCCCCTGCTCGCGCTGTCTCTCTCTGTCTCTCAAAAATAAATTAAAAACATTAAAAAAATTAAAAAAAAATAAAATAAAATACTAAGATATGTAAAATTACTACAAAACTATTGAGTTGTGTGTGTGTGTATGTGTGTGCACACCAGTTAATTTCTAGTTAGATTGTTTTACAGCTATAAATCCAGTGCTTAGATCTATGCATCCATTCACTAAATAGCATTAGTTTTCCCAAAAGAAATAGAAAATAGACTATTCAGTTCAACAAACATATATAAACAATCATTCATTTTCTATCCTTCTTTTTCAGTGTTTCTGCCACCCACTGTGACTTCAACCAAATTGCAGTACTTTGCCAATACATTTCTTTAAGGAAAGAGACTTCAGAAGTGAGAGAAAAATATACCCTTCAATGTTTCCAGTCAAAGACTTAAAACTAAGTTCACAGCGACAGTGAAATTATCAATGAGAGGTTACAAAATCTATTAATAAAATAAGCACAATATGTCTAGCAAATGTCCTCCTAGGTTTGAATTCCATACTTTGAATTAAGTCAACTCCTATGGCTGATGTCCAGCAAATGGTCATTTTAGTGGACAACCTAACATCCTGTTGCACTGAAAGCTTTTCTGTTTCTCTTAAAGTCTGCAGGATTCTGAACACTGCTTACTCCACTGTGAAGGCCTTTACCATGACATTGATCACAATGAAGAAATACCCATGATAAGTACATGTGTTACACAACAGAATCCTTTACTTTCTCCAAAACTTGCATATATGGAAATTAATTCACCTAGCGGGGATCAACGACAGACTTCAACAGACTTCTTCCTCATCTCAGATGTTGCATTTTAAAGTTGAGTCAAAGGAGGTTGAAAAGGGGTTCAATTCAGTTTAAAAAGGCAATAAACTAACATACAGGATGTGCTGTAATTTCTCCATTTCAAGGAGAAAAACATGCATGGAAAACTATGTGTTAAAAAATTATCTGCACAATAAAGTATCTATATATTCTGAATGACGGGGGAAGTTTTTCTTGCCACTGCCCCCAAATCACTGCTTTCTTTGATTTTCCTAAGTGGCTGCCTATATTATGTTCTTCGTTCTGGCCTCCTGGTGCTTCCCCAGTGCTTTCTTTTCCACTGGTTTTCTTGAATGATCTGATTTAGTTATCATTATGCTCTCATCTGGATAAAGAATGACTGCCCCATTTGGATATAAATCAGATTTATAAAAATCCTGTTATTGACATCATTGTCACAGTTTATTTCATTCATTCCTATCTCAGGAATGACGAAAAGAGGGAAGGACACCCTATTCGCAAACTTCATCTCTGGGTCCTACCACACTTGGTTTCTCTTCCCCACACTGTAGGTCTCTCGTTGGGAACACATACATATGTGCTTTCTGACCAGCACAATGTTATTTTTTAAAAGTTAATTAGTTGCCAATATTTAAAAATCACTAGACTTCACATAAGAATTTGAGTTTTCAGCGTCTTTCTGAAAGTCAGAAAATGAAGTAATACTGCATATTCATACAGGAACAAACAAAGCTCAGTGGCAACTGCCCCCTTCTGATTAGGGCATGAGCCCTTAAAGGTCATCATGGTCCTCGTCTGTAAGAAAGCCAAGCTAGCCATGTGGAAAAGTCATGTTCAGAGTCCTTAGCCCCCAAATGTTCCAGACATTCCAATCTAGGCACCAGACCTGTGAATAAAGAAGCCTCAGGGGCACCTGGGTGGTTCAGTCCATTGAGCATCTGACTTTGGCTCAGGTCATAATCTTGTGGTTTGTGAGTTTGAGCCTCGCATGGGGCTTGCTGTGCTGAAACTACTGTCAGTGCAGAGCATGCTTTGGATCCTCTGACGCCTTCTCTCTGCCCCGCCTTTCTCTCTCTCTCAAAAATAAACATTTAAGAAGCCTTCAGGCGACTCCAACCTCAGCTGCTACTTTGCTACAAATGTGTGAGGCCAAAAGAGAGAACCACCCCAGAGGAGTCCATCAACCACCAACACCATGAGAGAGAAGAATGAAATGGTTGTTTCAAGCCTCGAAGTTTGGGATTAATATGCTACGCAATAATAGATAAGGGCTAAAAGATAAAAGTGCTCTCAACAAACTAAATACAATTATTTAAAGCAATTTCTCCCTTTTCACTTGGGTTGACATAGATGTCATATGTCATCTCCGTTTCATTTTTGTGTTTAGGCACAACCTAAAACATGAATATGCACAGAGAAGAAAACAAAAGTGGAAGAAAGCAATCTTTTGGAAAATCTCTGCTTTTTGTTTTTTTTTTTTTTTTTAAAGAAGCTGGCTGGCAGCACTTATGAATGTCACATAGGTTAATCAGTAATAAGCACTAACACAGAAGGGACAGAGTTTGAAAAGGAAATGAATCCAGTTCTTTTCCTAGGAATACTAGCTTCGCTCACTACTCTGTATTCAGCACTTAGCACAATGCTTATTTTTTCTTAGCTTTGTACATATTTTTCTGAATGATAGAGGGCATCAAAAATATCTTTTCTACCACTAAAACTTCAGCTGTTATTGATACAAAAAGAAGGCAAATGGCACCTGCAAAGTAATCAACAGACTGTGGTTTGTACAAAATAAGTCAAGCCAGGGTCTTTACAGCTTAACATTCAGGCAGGTTCAAGAACAGGAGAAACAACTCTTAACTTGTATTCCTTAAAGCTGAGTCCTACCGATAGATATGCAAATCCAACCTCAAGCAAATCACTCAATTTTCTGATGACTGTTTGCTCATGTGTAAAATGAAGCTAATCATGCATTCCCAGAAAGAGTATAATCATCATGCTTAACAGAATATGGTCCGTACATTCAAGGTAGTAGATCTCAACCCGGTGCCCTGCACAAAATTAAAGCAGCTGATATGCTTTTGCCCAAATAGAATTGTATATCCTCATTTCCTTCCCTTCTTTTCCCCACTTGTGACTCAAGCCAGATTTCATCGAGCTATTTTTGTAACTACTAAAATGCTGGAAATATAGCAGCAGGCCAGAAGCAAAGTAAAATGCAGCATCCAGCAAAAGAAAGAAAATCACGCTGAGTAACTGAAAGGCCATCTGCTTCTAGCTGAGCTGTAGGGGTGAGGAAGGCAATCTGGGCTGTACTATTTGTGTCTCCCCCAAACCAGACCCACCTGCATGTTGTCAGTGGCATCCCCAAGCAGTCCTCCAAAAGTGATAGCATTAGTTACAGTTGCCAGATAAATGAAGAGAATTGCTGAAAGAGCCTGAATATTTAAAGCATCATAAAAATCACTGGCAAAAAATGGTGCTTTCCTCTTTATGTCCTTAATGAGTCCACCACAGAACCTGGGTAGGGAGAAAGCAAACATGTGACAAGGTAAAATAAACTGTCATCAAATTAACCAAGGGCTAACTTATTCAGCCACAAAGAATCTGTAGTCAAAGTGTTTGAATCAACATGCTATATTTAACCACTTAAGGGAAAACCAGAAAACTGTAGAAGAACAAATTTTCTTCTATCTGTCTCTGTTTTGGTCACTAAATTAGGTGTCACATTCCCTAAAGAACAGTTGGTTTTTAGGTGAGAGTGAATGGCGTAGATGGATTAACATTTCTCACTCTTTATAGAAACACATCACACATGTGAGTAGAGCATGTAAGTCCTTATATTATCTCACCATCATTTCCTTCCCAACCCATTCATCATTCCACAAGTGTTTACTGATCACCTGCAATATGGCCAGCACTACTCCAGGTGCTGGAGACCCAACAGTGAACAACACAGGTGGAAATGCCTGCCCTCAGGGATTTTACTTTCCATATGGGGGACAGACAATATAAGTAAAATTGATGGTGCTAAAAATCAAGAGAAAAAATTAAGTGGGGAAGAAGGTTATGAAATACTAGAGAAGCAATGGCTGAATTATTAGAGTGGCCAGAACAGGCCTCCCGAGCAGGTGACTTTGAGATAAAGTCCCGAAGGAACGAAGGAAGAAAGCCATGCAAGTATATGGTGGAAGAGCACTGCAAGCTTAGCCCCATTCCACACACTAGTAGGTCAGCTGCCTTACTTATGCATCTGTCAAATTACCCTCCCAACCAAACCTCACATCTCAGCCTTCCCCACGCCCTTCCTTCTACCTATGGGACCCTCCCTCAGAGAGTTCTGATTTCTGCCATGGACTATCACACTTCATCGGGACTGTCAGTCTGTGTGCAGGCTTGCTGGCCCTCGCTGCACTCAGGGCCCCACTTCAGTTTTCTTGGTCTGCACAGGGCTGTGCATGGTGCTGGGCAGGTTGCAGACAGTGCACTTAGGAAAAAGTGAGCTATACAAGAATGAAATTCCAGTCTGATTAAGTGTAAGAGCTGAATCCCAGAACTCATATCTATAGAAAAGGAAAAAAATATTCCTAATAAAAGTACTTTGTAAAGAACTATTCAGACAAAATAGGAGGAGAGGAGGTTTTATGTTCTCTAGTCTTTCAGAAAAAAAGGGGAGGGAAATGATGTCCCCTTAATTTCAGAGAGAAACCCAAGTGGTCATCAGAAGAATAAAATCATTTTATTCAGATTCATTTGAATATTAAAAAGACATACTTTGGTGTTTTCAAAAAAAACCTTTAATGTTCTTAAAAGGTCCTATCTTCAGGCTCCTGGGTGGCTTAGTTTGTTGAGTGTCCGACTTCAGCTCAGGGCATGATCTCACGATTTGTGAGTTTGAGCCCCACATCGGGCTCTCTGTCAGTGAGGAGCCTGCTTGGGGTCCTCTGTCTTCCTCCCTACTCTCTCTCTGCTCTCCCTGTCCCTCCTCCTGCTCGCATGCTCTCTCTTCTCTCTCTCTCTCTCTCAAAAAAAAAATTTTTTTAAGTCCTATCTTCATAAACTGAGTATCCTACTTAAAATTGTACTTAATCCAAAATAAAGTGGAGAACCTAATAGTGGAAAGAAAAGGAAGAATTATCATAAAAAGAGATTTACAAAAGCAATCTGGGAAACTTGAATTCCCAACTGCAGGCTAAGGAGACCATGACCCGTGAGTTCCTCATTTCTGTACCACATTACCCACTTGTGAATAAATGTACAGAGAAGGGAGGGAATCACAAAAGCCAAATGGGGAGGATAACACCTGACTCCACCTTGCTGACACGGACTCACACCCACCTGCAGACCCACTGGCTTTTTCTCTAGCACCTCCTTCCTCACTTCATGGCCTGGATGCCAACCCAGAACACACCAGGCACTCTGCTGTCACCTCCCCCTACCTCACTTCCGCTGGGTGTATCTCTACCTCCTTCAGGACTTTCCTCATGTGCTGCAATTCTCTGTAAGGCCTTCTCTGAGCACCCTCTTTACATTGGAATGCCCTTCTCCTATCACAAAACTCCCTACTTCTGCTTTAGTTTTCCCCCCATTAAACCATCACCACACTTTTTAATTTTCTCATTGTTTGTCTCCCATGACTACAAAGGAAAACCCAAAAGGACAAAGGGTTTTTGTTTAATTCACTGTTGCATCCCCAGTGCCTGTGATTAATCAATATGAAACATCTGTTGGCTGAACAAACATACAAACCAGTGAATAAAATGCTGATAGGAAGATGAAGGGAAATTAAGATCTAAAGAGATCCTCAACCAGGTGGCCCAGTTGGTTGAGCAGCTAACTTGATTTCTGCTCAGGTCGTGATCTCACAGTTTATGAGATGGAGCCTTGAGTGGGGCTCTGTGCTAACAATGCAGAGCCTGCTTCGGATTCTCTCTCTCCCTCTCTGTCTGCCCCTCCCCTACTCATGTGTACACCCAAGTGCGTCCTCTCTCTCAAAATAAATAAACATTTAAAAAATAAAATAGATTCTCATCATGAATGGCAAAATAATCCATCAGTTACCGTCCAGTTCGTTGCAATTCTTCACAATCCGCATGTCCTCCTCCTCCTCCTCCGTGGCCTCCATCATGAGGTGTGTCCCCATTCATCTGAACATTCTCTCCACCTGAGTACATATTCTTTCTAAGCAAGACAACAGAGCCCAAGAGAATATCAGTTTATTTTATTCATCTGCTTCTTAGCTGTGTCATGCACTAGACTAATGACGAGATGGCCTGAAAAACCCTTTGGGAGAAAGATCATTATTTCCTTCCAACACTCTAACAGACAATTCTTAAAGCGTTATATTTAGAGGGAAGACAAATGACTGATGAATAAAAAGCTGAATGAGTTGCATACTGTATAAAACAGAAACTGTTTTTACCTGGAAAATAACAGATTTCCAGAAAATGGCTTCTCCAATTATCTCACCCAATTTCTTAACCTCTTAGATCTACAGAGACTCATCTTGAGTAAACCAATCTTCTACATGTGCAGGAAGTTCCCAACACATCTCCAAAAATCTTTATGATGTATTCCAATATCATAATCTGAGATCTCTAATTTGCAATCATGGAAGAACATAACAATGTAAAACACTCATTTTACGGCATCAATGAAATGTCAAACCAAAGTACATATGTGATTCATTTGAGATAATACATCAAGTTAAATGTGAACCTAAAAACACAGTATTAGGACAGTCACCTGACCCCATTTCCTCTTCTGAACACAACCTCCTTCTCAGGGATGAAAACTCCCAATTGCCTGATAATTTACCTTTTGTCCGATGATGGAAGACTCTTAGGAGGCTCTATCCTGATTGCTGGATCCCATTCCCCAGGTGGAAGAACAATGACTTCATCTAGGAACTCATCAATACCAGCAATCAGGTCCTGCCTGTCTTTAGCTTTATAAGCAATGTCATGGAACACCTGAAGAATAATAAGAGACATGCTGAACCAACAAGAGAACTCTCGACATGCCTCACGGCACGTCGAGCCTCAGAAAGGCAACCTATAATCCACTTTAACATTTCATATATATTTAATATAATCATATTCTCATATTTCCTATCAGCTTGTCCCAAACTATTTTGGTATTCTGATTTTGAACCCAGAGAATATAAGTGGAGGCATGAGAAAACAGCTGTGTTTCTTTTATATGTCTTTCTAGTCAATACTGTAAAACAACATTGCCTTTCATCTCCCACTGGTATGTACCATTACTGATATAGTTGCTGTGAAAGCCAGCTGAAAATGGCTTGGAGAAATATACAAAAGAGTCATTCTCTGAAATAAAAATGATAGGGACAAACCATTGCTGGTAATTCAAAAAGGAAAAATTCAAGCTGAGTGTTAAGATCGGGTTAAGAGCCAAACACTGCAGCCCTCAAACACAAATAATGTTAGCTATTAAAAAAAAAAATCTAAGTTATGCTGGTAACACACAATGCAAAGGGCTTTAAGCAGATGATCATCTGTCTATCCTTTTAGCAAGGCAATAACTAAACTATCCAAGGCAGCAAATATTTCATGCCTTTTATACAGATATCCAAGAAGGAGCTCCAGAATTTACATAATCGTCTTTGCCAATCATTCCATTCTTCTAACCTGGCTGACGATCTGAAAATCCTTTATGCATAAGCCTTTCAAATTCTTTGGTCTCCAGGAGAGAAGATAGACCCTGTTCAACATCCTTACGTCTTCTTAAAGATTGGAGTAAATCTCTTCTACTCCACAAGAATTGTTCAAGGCTATCAAACAAATTACATGTGATGGTCTGGGCGTTGTGAGGTTGAGATTAGGGCAGTACAAAATGCCAGCACCTCATCTGTGGTGCTCCAGCCGCTAGAGAGGCTGGAGAGGCAGGGGGTCACTTTTCCAGTTTCCCTTGCAGGTAAGGATTGACAGTTCTGACCAATGAGATTAAAGAAGAAAGCTTCCTGAGAAACCTTTAGAATACGTGTTAGAAGAGACAGACAAGCTAACATTCCCGCCCCCTTTCTCCCAGCCCTCCTCTCTCTGCACCCTCCCTCCCCCCCTCCCCCTGGCCCCAACTATGACTACAGAAAAGATGGCTACAGCTGACTGCAGCAGTCATCTTAAGGCCCCAAAGCAAGAGGCTTGGCTCTTGATTGATCATGAAACAGTTAAGTTAAACCAACTCTAGCAACTACCTACCTCCAAGTAAGCCCCCAAATAGTTTAAGCCACTATAAATCAGATTTTTCTGTCACTTAGAGCCTAAAGCAGTTCTAATTACTGCATCTTAGGAGGCTGGATTTTTTTTTTTAAAGAAAATGTAAACACACGAAAATAAATAAAAGAGCCCCCTGAGATGCTTAGTTGTCTCAAGGGGGAAGAACCAGCATAGCTATACATTAAAAATGCTCTCAGTCCCACATTAAGTAACCATCTGAGTAATCACCAAATAAAGCTTCCATAACTAAATACCCTATTCTTCACTTAACACATGGAGAAGCTAACAAATCAAGTAATAAAGCAACAGTGAAACATTTGGGAAAATAGTAAGATAGAAAGACACAGAAGGAAAATCAGTGATCCCATATCCTAATTGTATTTCTTCTACTATGAGACTAGTTTAGGGTTTCATCATATCTAAAATGTGTGAACAACATTCAAGCTGTTATGAGAATAAGGTTATAATTCCAAAGCACTAGAAACTCTGCTAATGCATTTTAGCACGTGTGTAATTCCTTCCCACAAGATAAGAAGACCATAAAAACAGGTACTTTCTGATACCTAAGGAAAAAATGCATGATCCATTTTATTACACATTACTTTAGAGAATCCATTATTTCTGAAACAATATGGTATAAGGACACTTGAACTCCTAGGATGAATATATTAAACATTTTAAGAGGTAAAATTTAAACTAATATGGTGATTTGAACTTTTTAAAGAATATTTAACATATATCCATTTTAAGAATTGCAAATGCTTAGAAAAAGAAAGGAAATTATATTTTATTCCAACATAAAATTTATTTTTTGAAAACTATGTTGAGACCAGCTCATCTGCCATGAATGATCGTACCTTATACCATAAAGAGGGCTGGTGACCACATAATTTGAATTGAATAAATTGTGACAGGCAGTTCATAGTATGAAAACTATACATGTCGGACATGCACACATCAACACATTCCAGACCCCCTACCTCGTCAGACATCAGGGTGGCAATGGCTCTGCCGATCTCGTGGTAGGACTTGGCTTTTCCCTTGGGACCTAAGAGAATGAACAAGAACCTAATGGAAGAGGAAAGAAGCAAAGGCTATAAAACACATTTCATCAAAGTCAATTGTACATAACACTGAGACATTCATCCTAGTTTATAAAAAAGCTTAGGTCTAGAATTCATCTTTAAAACAAAGGTAGGGGTGATGGTCATGGTGGAGGTCACTTGTGGGGAAGAGCACTGGGTGTTATATGGAAACCAACCTGACAATAAACTATAAAGTTAAAAGAATAAAAATAAAATAAAATAAAACAAAGGTAATATTCTTGGTAATATGAAAGATCCTCTTTCACACTATCGTGAAATAACAAATTGTTGTTTCTTTGGAGGCAAAGAAGAATTTAACATGGAAGCCCTGAGAAGTTTCTTCACTGAACAGGAAAACTTCACTTTGGGAGTCATTCAATCTTTCTTCCCTAAACTTTCTTCTGTCTCCATTCCTACTGACTTTCAGAATCTTTGGAGAAAATCCATTAAGCACAATAACTAGAAAGACTTAGTACATCTTCAGATTTCTCTGACTTTTCCTTATTCAATATAAACAGTGACAAATGATCCTCTCCATACTTTTAAGAAATATTTCTGCTCAGAAGTGACTGGAAGTCAGCAAAAACCAAGTCCACTACAAGAAAACCACATGCTGACAGCCAAAGTAAAGAAAGAAAACTATGAGAGAAATTCAAAATAAAGCATCGTTCATGGACAGTTAAAATTCTTTTGTGAGTGTCCTCATTTTCCTTTCCAAACTTGTTTTCTTGATAATGTACACACACTGCTCCACAGTAAGTAGGTCCTGGAATTTGCAATAATGAGCTTATCGCCACTTCTGTTCATGTCTCAACTAGGGAGGAAGAAACCCAGTGAGTAAGTGAATAAGAAAAAATATACAAAAGGCAACATTGGATACATCTCTGCCTTGCTTATGATCATGTCTTACCTAACATGGAAACAAGAAGGGCAATAAAAATGATCACATCACATTTGCCCAGCTTTTTAAAGCTTGCAAAGCATTTCATATTCATCACCTCATTCAAACTCCACATACCCTTTTGCAATAGGGAGAGGTATCCTATTTCTGTTTAATGGTGAGCGTACTGAGGCTCAAGAAGGTCAGTGGATGAGCCGAAGACTGTGCCTAGTAAATGAGAGACAGCAGATAGGTCTTCTCAACTCCTGTTCTTTTCAACACACAAAAATGTGCCTAACATTACCTGCCCAACCTATATACAGGGTTATAATTCAACAGAGAAAAGCTAACTACAATGACTCCCACAGGTCAACCTGGGGAAAGAGGTTGTGGATACTTAGCTGGGGACAAGAAATCTTAGGTAAAATGTTATGGGACCAGGGATAGGATGGGACTTGCTTAATAAAATTTTTATTTTATACTTATTTATTTATATACCTCACTTTAAATAAAAATGGGCTGACAGCAAGTACTCTTCAAAGTGTAAGGGTCTGCTCCAAAAAGCCCCTGAATAAATAATTTTTTTCATTATAAAATTCAGTCCAAAGGGGAAAGGAAAAAAAAAAAACAGAAATTAAGAATGTAAGAAGGTATCTGAAAGTTTGAATACTCAGACTTTATATCAAAATAGCCATAAAACCATTCAATGCTTATTTGCTTAGAAACCAGTTCTGGCATGAGGCAGCACACTCACTTTCAAGTGTTATCACAGTAGATGAAAAAGCAAAAGCAATCAGCAGGCATGAAAGTCTGTTCAAGTATGAAGGAAATGATTATTAAAATTGGATTTTTGTTCTTCTAATATTGAAGTTTGGTTGATACTAGAACTTTTCTTCCTTTGAAGCTGGACCTTAATTATACACCCCTACATATAGTGTTATAAAATGCTTCTTAATGACAGTAAAATGTACTATACTAAAGGGATTGATCACTGATTTGAGTGCTACATATGCAAAAAATACTTAACCACCTAAGCAAAATAGAAATACTATTTAGGAACACCTACAATATTGGTCACATTTCCCAATCCTGTTAGTGAGTCTAGCAATGGCCAGCTGTCAGGCAAGACAATAAGAACGTAGCTTTGGGCAAAGGGGGAGGATTCATGGCAGAAAGAGAAAATACCGAATACCTGGATCTTTTACTTATTCACACATTTTAAAATAATGGGTTTCCTTTCCTTGCCATGTTTTTTTTATTTTAATGTGTCTAAATATTAGTTTTTCAGTAAGACATAATACCTAAGCTCTTTCCAGAACCACTCTGTACCTCTTCTGACCTTGCCCTAACGTCTCCATCATGATTATAATTTACAAATACACATTATGGAAATACACATTTATCAACTGACACATGAATTAATTATCAGGCTGACTATATGGCAACAAAGACAAAATACTATCTTGTTAGAAAGTGAGACAAATATTCCCATTATCAATAGTCCTCAAATATAAACTTTGGCAGATGATGGGTGGCCATCCCAAGGGCGGAGAGTAATGGAGCCTCTAACGTAAGCCCTCTGGGATGAGGGAATATATTTTCTGTAAATATTTACTCTGGTCTCTGCTAAATAATACCAAAGGATGACTGGAAGTAGCAGACCAATAGTGACTATAACATACATTATAGCAATAAACCCAATATATGAGACTTATATTGTTTCAGTAACTGAGATATAAAGGTATAATTTCTCTTGTCTGGGTAATGTATTTCTTATTTAAAAAAATACATATATATTGCATATAACATACAAATATTTATTAACACATATATACTGATTTGTTCTTTAATAGAGAATCATCAAGTGCCCAATAGAAATAAAATGTTACATATCAGCTAAAGTTTTCCATTACTCCAGTCAGGAACCATTCAGTAAATTCAACCTCTTAAAATGATACAGAGAAGAAATCTGGCCATCTATAAGTAGCAGGAAACATCACCTCAGGTCAAGAATTTCATCTGTAGGAAAAGAAACCCTGAAGCCCCTGATTTTGGACTGCCTTATTGAAATGGAGATGAGAGATCCGGAAAATTAGCATCACTGAAAAACTCATCAAGTTGAAGTTCTCTCTCTGTCTGAAACATGTTCTTCCCCCTTTAACCCCTCAGAGAAGCAAAAGCTGTTACAACTTTTATGATAGAGGTATGTCTTGCCAAACTCAGCTTTCATAATGTACTGAAAACTCGTTTCATGATCCAAGCTGTTTTTTGTCAATGGACAGATGTTATTTTTAACCAGAAGTTTTTTTCCTTATTAACAAATTAGAGTAAACATCACATTTGTGTGGCTGGAAGGGCACAGCCCATGTTGACAGCTGGGGATAAGAAATTAAGTTATGCTACTGAATTCTTTTATTCACTCATAACTAGAAATAAAGTCCTAGTTAGAATCTTTACTAGTGCTAGCTGTCTCAAGCATTTTCTTGAGGCCCTTCTACTCTTGTGAGCTTTTTTGCATACCTAATTATGCCTGGGGAGGATGCCTCTAGCATTCTCTGTAACAAAAATAAGTACCAGATGATCTCTGTCCGGAACCAATGGACTGTACTCATATTCACAAAATAATTATAGGCAGAAACAGAGCACAGTATCAGAAGAAGAGCCAGCCTTCCTAAACCACTCAATCTTTGTAGAAAGGATGTGCACCACCCCCCCCTTCCTGATATATCACAGCTATTTCTAGAATAAACTCAGCATGTACCAATCCTTTATTCCCTGCTCTCAAAACAGCAGTGAATCAAATAAGCCATTATTCATATTTAGCAGTTTTGGAAATTATGGCTGAACTGTAGCTTTTACAATAGACGGGTGAGGCCCACAAACCCACCACAACACAACCAACCATATTACATACGGTAAATAGCAGCTAACAGCTCGAGCGCTGGACAAGACAAATTGAACAAGCTAGACCACTGTCCCAGTTCCTCTATTAAAGATTTTCTATGGTTTTGATAATTAAGCACAAACTGCTTCTTTCAGGAAAATCATCATTTATAACAAAATATATATTAACTTCCAGTGATATGAAAAGGGTAAACATTCTGAATTTTTAGAGGACTAGAACTTACGGAATAACTATTTACCTTAAATGTGAAAATTGAGATCAGAAAAAAACTGATTAGGGGCTTTGATTTTTTTCATGGGAAAAAACCTAAAGTATTTTGTTCTAATCCATTCTAAATAGCTCCTTAGATTCTCCCTAAAAGCCTGGCTTCAGAGTCAGAAATGTGCAGTTCTATTTCTAGCACTGATAGTGAATCTTCCCTTTGCCTCCATCTCTCACCTGTGAAATGGGAGTAACAATAAGTCATTATCCCCTACATAGCTCATAAATATGAGTTTGCAGCAGCCTCTATGGACATATATAAGATGACAACAAGCAAAGTGTCTGCAAGATGCTAGGAAAATCGTAAGTATATCCTACGAAGTCACGAAGTAGCAAAGGATGGTTTGTTTGCTTTCACGTGGATGGCAAGAAGAACCCCTAAGCACAGAACGTCCACTCAGTTGGCTGTAGCCCCGGTGCAAGCAGAAAGCTAAAGCAGAACGTTAAGCCGATAACAGGGTAAACAGAGAAACTTGTGGGCACTACAGAGAGCTGCTAAATTCACACTTCTTAAAAGGTGCATGGCACTACTATCACTTATGAATAGCAATAATAGCAATAATAAACATAAGAGCATAACTTTCTTCCACCTTCTAAAGGAAAAATGACTGTTACAAAATGTACACCAGAACAGACTTTTTGGGTCTCCCTGCAGTACGACAGGACAGCACGTTAAAGCACACAGCTGAGTCTGGGCAGTTCTTCACAACAACTACCACATTCCTTGTGGGATTTCCTTGATTGGATTTCACAGGATGCAGCCATTGTAAATGGCCCCACATTACTCATACACAAAAAGGCTAATGAGACTCCCTACCCAGTGATTATAGCATGCACTGGTTCAGAGGACAGCAAATGGATAAAACGATTTCCTGGAAAAATGTTAACATGCTTGGATATATTGTTCAGATTATTACCCTGAAATAGTTTTATGACATTATTGAATTACATTCCCTTGAATTGCTGGGCTCCCTTTGTTAATTCAAATGATGCTGTATTTCACCTCTAGACTAGTACCACTCTCCTGTACAAAAGAAAAGAATGAGCCAGACAGGAGCAGATGATAACAGGGATACACGGTTACAATTTGCTACTCAATGAACTTGTATTATTGTTAAATAAAAGCCCTCTAAAATACTTTTTACTTGTAGCCTGTAAAGAAGAATAAGAAAAATGAAAATGCAAGGGCAATTTAACACCTCTTGGCATGTTTTTTTCTTTCAAGCCCCAGTAAAATCAGTCCACAGAGACATAAACAAAATCATAGGAGCACAGGAGCTGGACGTGAGCCCTGATCTAAGTCAGCTAGCTGTTCGCCAGGTGATTGCTCAGATAGAACTGCAAGGCTCTGCTGGAATGTTTTCGAGCGAACAACTAAGTTACAGAAAACACAAATCATGATAATCTCATTAACTGAATATGTTACAATAATCTCCTAAGTGTCTAAGACATATTGGGGAGCCTGGGTGGCTCAGTCAATTAAGCGTCTGACTTCAGCTCAAGACATGATCTTACAGTCCATGAGTTCAAGCCCTGCATCAAGCTCTGTGTTGAGAGCTCAGAGCCTGGAGCCTGCTTTGGATTCTGTCTCCCTCTCTCTCTGCCCCTCCTTTGCTCAGTCTCTCTCTCTCTCTCTCTCTCTCTCTCAAAAATAAAGATTTAAAAAAATAAAATAAAGTATATAAGAAATATAAAAATGGGAGAAAATACCCATATGATAAGAAAAACTAGCCTGTCATCTATGAATGGGGAGACCATGAGGAAATGTTCTGATTTTCCTTCTAATGTGGCTCGAAGCAAACCTGGAGCCCCTTGTCCCTGTCAGTTTATCATGCCAAGACCATCTGAGATCACTGAGAAGGATTCACAGCCCTTCCTGCCCACCTGAGGAAACCTAAAAAGGGAAAAGTCACCTGTCCTTGCCCTGTACCCACAAAAGGTACCCTCCCCCAAGTTCCTATTCATATGATAATTTTATGGTGTCAAGTCAAAGATTACAAGCTTCTCTTTAAACTCTTCTTCAGCACAAGTTGAAGTGAAGCATTAACTTCTGTTCACCTACAGCACTCCGTAAGTCAGCCATCTAACTCTCAAGTTCAGCAGCAAGGCAGATAAACTGGATGACTTCCGAGGTGCTCTGTGGTATAGTGAGTACAGGATCACAATAACTGTAATATGCGTCCTTTTAGGATAAGAATGTATATAACACATATCAGCAAAGTGTGCAAATTTAAGTGTGCAGCTTAATGATTGTTCTATATACGTGTGTATATATACACATACATACTTACATGTATGTGTATATGTATGTACCTATTGTCAATTTTCTGATAAAACAAGAGCAAATGAAAGCAACTCTGACCTCCGAACCATTTACCATCTGCATGACCTTGGACAAGTTACTTAAACTCTCAGACTCAGTTCCTTTATCTGTAAAATCCATATACCCATAGTTTATAATTTAAACATATTCTGAGAATTAAAATGACTAATTCATAAGAATAAACTAGCACATGGCCCAGTTAATTATTAAAATTGTTATTATTACTCCTGTACAAGTGCCGAGTAATTTGATAGCATGAAAGATGAGCTAAATCATTATTTCAGATTAAATCTTTCCGATATGCTTGCTCTGGATGTATCCTCATTCTGCTGATTATCTATCCATGATTTTCCTTTAAGCACACTGTAGACCCCAGGTCAGGGAGTAGCTTACCTTGTGGGCACAGGGACCTCAGTCAGGGCACCCAGCATGACTGCCTGCTGGAGCCGAACAAAGGCAATAAATGGAGTATCCAAGAAGTCAACCTCCCCAACAAGCACATTGGAGGCTTCTGCATCACGTGGAAGTTTTTTCATGAACTTATTCTTCAGCTGCATGGGAAGAGCCAAGAAAATACAACTTATTTGCAGAGAAGGGAACAAGCAGAGACCCTCCATATATCAGTCAAGGAAAATTCCTTTATATGAGTCTCCACACAATGGGCTCTAACTAGCCATTTTTCTATTATGTTTAAACATTCTATTATAATAAACATTACTCTGGACTTCAGATTCAAAAATCCTGAGAGTATAATCACATGGCTTACATATAAAACAATGTTTACATATAAAACAATTCATTTATTTATCTACTCACTCAACAAACATATGTTGAGAGTCTACTATGAGCCAGGCATTGATTTAAGCCCTAGAGATACAGCTATGCATCAATGAATTACATGTCTTCCTTGGGTCATGGGTCACATTTCATCAGGGGAGAAACAAAATATGATTTACAGTAGTGATAAGTGCTAAGAAGGAAAAACAGAACAGGTAAGAAGGTACTATATTAGGTACTATTTGGATGGAGGAAGCCTCTGAAGAAGTACGTTTTACACTGGAGTGAGGTGACAAGCCATGCATGGATCTCCCTAAAGAAAATTCTAGGCAAAGAGAATAGCAAGTGCTAAGGCTCTGAGGCAGAAAAGAGCTTGGCAGAGATGTATAGTAAGAAGGTGAATGTGGTAGGAGCTAAAGGAACAAAGGAGAGAAAATAGCAGCAAATGAAGTTGCATAGGTAAAGGGGAAGGCCAGGTGGTAAGGGCCTTGAAAACCACAATTATGAGTCTGGAATGCTTTCGGTAGGACTTGCCTACTAAAAATCCAAATGGAAAGGTGGAGAAGAAAGACATACATTTAGAAGATATTACCATGTAAACAGAGTTTAAGACCATGAGACAGGATGACACAACCTTCAGTGTGAGTGTAGATAAAGAAGTGGGATAGGATCTAAACCCTGAGCCATTTTACCTTTCATAGAAATGGAGAAATGGGAGGAGATCTAGGCAGAGAACATTGACAAAGAGCAGCCAGTGAGGCTGGGGGAAAACCAGGACTTCACAGGTGAAGCCAGGGCTCAATGAAGAAAGTATATCAGCTGAGGCAAAGGCTGCTGAAAGTTCAAATAAGAGGCGAACCAGGAATGATCAATGAGTTTGTCAAGAAGAAGGTGCTGGGTGATCTAGCAGCTGTGGTGGGTAGTGGGGTGCCCAGGGAAAAATGAGAAGTGAAGAAGTGGAGACAAGGGAGTAGAGAGATTTTGAGAAATGTTGCTACTAAGAAAAGGAGAGAAATAGGAAGGTAGGTAAAACATAAAACACAGAATTTCTTTTATTTTTAAAAAAATTTGTTAAATGTTTATTTTTGAGAGAGAGAGAGAGAGAGAGAGAAAGACAAAGCATGAGCAGGAGAGGGGTGAGAGAGAGGGAGACACAGAATCTGAAGTAGGCTCCAGGCTCTGAGCTGTCGGCACAGAGCCTGATGGGGGGCTCAAACTCATGATCTGTGTGATCATGACCTGAGCCGAAGTCAAACACGCAACAGACTGAGCCACCCAGGTGCCCCAAGACAGAGAATTTCTTTTAAATGCCAAGTGTGCTAACACTTTGGAATGTTAATGAAACAGATTATTTCTGCAGGAGACAAAGGGGACAACCGCATAGAGCTTAGGGAACCCTGAACTATGGAGAAGAGAATTGAGGAGTGAGCTGATAAGGAGGGAGGAAGGGTATGTGGGAATTTGAGGAGAGGGGTAAAGGTGTAAAGTGGTTTTCTCGGTGAGTAAAGGCTGCTTCTTACAGACACTTGGATGGTTTATCTTGTAGGTGTTATTTGTCCCTTGTCCCTGCCATCCTCAGCTCCCACTTAGAACAGGCCTGATGGGGCACTCTTCAGTGAATGGGAAACACCTCCCACAGCTCAAGGAAAACATTTCAACAATCATGGAAGAATGGAGATATGAATTCTGCAGGACCATATGAAAGACACAGACTTCTGATATATACTTATCATAAATATAAATGTCCCTCCTCTTAGGTCAAAAGTTACTAGTACAAAAAGAACTCAGTACTTTTTGCCATGGATTACTGCTGAAATGGGAAGTGGAAGGCATGGCCCAATTTCCCCATTAAAAAAAAAGGTTATAATAACAATTTCCATTTACAGAGTTCCCTTTTTTCTCCAAGTAAGCAAGCACTATACCCAATGTGGGACTTGAACTCATGACTCTGAGATCAAGAGTCACATGGTCTAGCGATGCAATATTTATAGAGTTCTTAATTGGGGAAAATAAGTGACATGAGAACTGATCCCTAAAACTCCATCACTCTCATTAGTATCATTAGTATTTTTATAGAACTTTTTTTTTTTTAGTTTGGCCCTTTATAAGTAAGCTGTTAGGCAAAAAGCAAGCTCATCAGGGCTAATAATTTAATAGAAACAAACAACACAAAGGCAAGATATGCATTTTTAGATGTTAGGAACATGACTACCTCTAAGCAGTAAGGGAATTTTCCAAAGTTTATACCATTAATCATCCAAGAAATGCTAATATCTATTTAATGTTTATTTATTTATTTTGAGAGAAAGAATGTGTAAGCAGGGGAGGGGCAGAGAGAGAGGGAAAGAGAGAATCCCTAGCAGGCTCCACACTGTCAGTGCAGAGCCTGACGCAGGGCTCAAACTCGTGAACTATGAGATCATTACCTGAGCCAAGATCAAGAGTGGCCGCTTAACCAACTGAGCCATCTAGGCACCCCTGCTAATATATATATTTTTCAAATCTGTTAGATTCTATAAATATTAAAAGAGCATCTATGGGAAGGGTCTAAAAACATCAAATTGTCAAAACTGTTACTCTCACCTAAGAAAGTTGCGGTAATGAAAATAACATTAGTAGAGTACAGGGTATGGCTAAGTGGCATGAATGCATAACAAAATATCACTGCTAGAATAAAATTCTTCAAATTCTTCTTGGAGAGTTCCCATTACCAGCAGTGGACACAAAGCTCTATAATAATCTGATTCAGTTTCCCATTCTCTTCAGCAGACTCATTCTATCTAGTTAGACAGGTAATCTGATCATAATCCCATTCTATTTTATGTAGTTAGACTCCCACACTCATTATAAAATAACTTTCCTTTCCACATTTCTACCTTTTCTAAACATCCTTCAGAGCTCAGCATGAGCCACTCAACCACCTCAGCCCACTTTCTTGGGAACTCTTAAAACACTCATTTCTGAATCACACTTTTGTTAAAGTTTAAATCTTTCTCCCAAGTTTCTTGAGGATTAGAACAGTTTATCCCCCATTATATTGGACATCTACTTTGCAAATAACTCAACTATAATAAATTATTAGTGGAAAGAATGACCTCTGTAGTACTAAAATCAGACCAAAACCCATCAAATATCCAGGAAAGTTAGAGAGCTTCCAAAGACTCATTCTAGAATCTACTATGTCTGGATCTGTCACTAATCAACTACCTGACTCACAACACATGCAGAATATCCCACAGTTAATTATATACCTCTAAAAAATGTCTTACTAGTACTATGCTACATTTACTAAGATTGTCATGCCCATATTGGAAAATTAGGAGTATATTTTTAAGACCAAAGGAAATACACCATATTCGATATGCTCTAAAGAGAAGTAGTTGCAAAGAAAGCCATGTTCCTTTAGATCAGCAAACCTCAAACTTTGCTTATGAAACACTGGTGTTCTCAGAGAAACTAATAGCTAATCTAAAATAAACTAAGGGGCACCTGAGTGGCTCAGTCGGTTAAGCATCCGACTTCAGCTCAGGGCATGATCTTGCAGTTCATAAGTTCGAGCCCCAGGTCAGGCTATGTGCTGACAGCTCCAAGCCTTTGGATTCTGTGTCTCCCTCTCTCTCTGCCCCTCCCCTGCTCTCTCTCGCTCTCGCTCTCTCTCCCCAAAATAAATAAACGTTAAAAATTTTTTAAATAAACAAATGAATAAAACAAACACGGATGGTGCCTAGAGTACCCCAGAACTCAGCCCCTGAGTGGCTCTTTCCTATCTACACACACTCCCTGGGTGAAGTTAATCAAATCTCATGCCTTTAGATACCATCTATATGCTAATGACATACACTTGTATCTTCAGCCAGGACCTCTTCCCTGAACTCCAGACATGTAACATCTCCACTTGGATGTCTAATAGGCATTTCAAATGTCACCTATCCAAAAACTGATCCCCGCCCCCAACAGTCTCCTCAAACTGGCTCTTCTTGCAATCTTCCTCATCTGGCCAATGGTAACCATCCTTCCATTGCCTAGGCCAACTCTTGTGGTCATATTAAATACTTACCTTCCTTTCACACCCCATCCCCATTTTATCAGCAAGTCCTATTGGAGCTACATGCAAAGTATATCCAGAATCTGACCATTTCTCACTGCCTTCACTGCCACTACCCTTGTCCATGATTATCTGCTACGATTATCTCTCTCCTGGATAATGGCATTGGCATCCTAGCTGAATTATCTGCTTCTGCTCTTGCACCCAATCTATTCACCAAAGTAGCCAGAGCAGTCAAATCAGGAGTCAGATCATGTCATTCCTCTTCTCAAAGCCCATTTCACTAAGAGGGAAGGCAATGCTGTCAGAACAAGCCACAACCCCAGCATTATCTGGCTCTTTATCAGTAAGCTGACCTTATTTCCTACCTTTTATCAGTAAGCTGACCTTATTTCCTACTGCTCTCTCCCAGTCTTCTCCATGCCCACCTCTCCAGACTCCACATCCTTCCTCAAAATGCCAGCAGGCTCTAACCTCAGGGCCTTTACACATGCTGTTGCCTCTGAATGTAGTCTCTGCATGGCTCTCTCCCTCAATCCTTTGGATCTTTATTTAAAAATTGCCTTTTCATCAATGAGTCTTTCCCTGGCCACATTAGTTAAAATTTCAACCTTCTTCCCCTCACAGATTCTTCTTACTATTGTTCCCTGCTTTATTTTTTTTCTTTCTCTGTATTTATCACAGTCAAATATGTTATGTTTTACTTATCATCTTTATTATCTGCCTCCCCACTAGAATTTAAGTTCCATGAAGGTAGAAATGTCTGTCTATTTTTTTCAGTGTTGCATCTCTAATGCCTTGAAGAATGCTGAAGAAAAAGGCTGAATAAAAATCTGTTGAATGAATGAATGGTGGTTATTATTTCTGCTCTTCCTAATAGGCTTTTCAAACTCCCTCTTAAGAGCTCTGAATAACCGGAGGGCCTGGGTGGCTCAGTTGGTTGAGTGTTCCTTTGGCTCAGGTCATGACCTCACCATTCGTCAGTTCGAGCCCTGCATTGGGCTCTGTGCTGACAGCTCAGAGCCTGGAGCCTGCTTCCAATTCTATGTCTCCCTCTCCTTCTGCCCCTCCCCTGCTCATGCTCTGTCTCTCTCTCAAAAATAAACAAACATTAAAAAAAAATTTTTTTTAAGAGTTCTGGATAACTACTGCCCAGGCAATCTAAATGGATAAAAGGCCTAAATACGGCAATCTTAGTGAACTCCCTTGTAACAGTGATTGGTCCAAAGGATGGATGTGTGACTTGGCCAGGAACCAAACCCTTCTGGGAAATTAATATTTGAATGTATACAAACCAACATTTTCCCCTTCACCTGAGGCTATCCCTTCTGTGTTGAAAGCATCTGTCATTGGACTGTCCACACTAGGAGAGAATGAGGTTAGCACCCAAAAGGAAACAAAGGCAGGAGAGAAAAATGGATAAAAAGAGAGATTTCTGAGCCCCAAGTCCCAGGCCCTGAAGAACTGCAACATCTCCATTCTGTGAACTCACTGAGAATTTTTACTCATTACAAAACCAGAAAATTCCATGTTGAGTTTAAATTAATTTGAGGTGGTTTCTGCCTATGGAAGAGTCCAGACTCTTCACAAAAAAATGTATTTGTCAAGTAAATTTGAGGAATACCAAGTTAAATAAGGTTAAATGTTTCTATGCTACAGACACTCTCAGAGCCTTGAATATGCCTAGGAATGCTTTATCTCCCATTAGGGGATAAATAAGGTATATTATGATATGAAGACATTTAAAACTGCTATTTTGGACAAATTTTCTCACCTCCCATTTAAATTCACTCTCAACTCAATGTAATTCTCTTCAAACTTTATGGATGCTATAATGTTCAAGGCCTGGCAGTGGGCAATGCAGAGAACAGATAGACCCTACTCTAAGAAAAGAACTATAAACATTAAACAAAAAGGTGAAGGATAATCAGGATTTAAAAGAACAATAACAGATTAAAGCAAGAACAGAATCTAGGGCTTTTAAATCAAGTTGAAAATCACCCAATAAACTCATCTGGATTGAATTACAAAGATAAAGTTTGACATTCCTTTCCTATAGATCACTAGTTGCTTCTCCAAGGGATACACAACCTGGATGTTATGCAGGGTCAACTACAAGAACACACACGGTGAATACAAATTCCTTTAGCCAACTTTAATTTCAAAGAAATAGATCTCAAATGGCTGCCATGTGGAGCTACAAATGCAATACCACCACCTCTGTGAATCCAGATGTGTGCACTTCAGGTTCCTTTTATACTAGCTTCTTTCTTCCAGAGTGAGATCTTGCTATAATTACTCAGAAGTATATGGCTTTCCTTTGCCATAAATGTTTATTCTTATACTTTTTTAGATAGAGAGAGGGCTTGAGTGGAGGAGGAATAGAAGGGAGGGAGAGAAAGGGAGGGAGAGGGAGAGGGAGAGGGGGAGTGAGGGGGGGAGAGAGAGAGAGAGAGAGAGAGAGAGAGAGAGAGAGAGAGAATGCATCCCAAGCAGGCTCCATGCTCAGCATGGAGCCCAACGCAGGGCTTGATCCCAAGACCCCAGGATCATGACCTGGGCCAAAATCAAGAATAGGACACTCAACTGACTGAGCCCCCCAGGAGCCCCTATTCTTATAATTTTCTAAACTTCTTTACTTTCTGAGTAGTGTTCTAACAACTCAGTGATCACAGTATTAGCATACCAAGAAACTAAGTTACCTGGAATGATACTCTGTGAGATGATGGAAAAGTCACCCACACAAGTGATATACATCATATACAGGTAATTGAAAAGTCAATCTTCTGTACTCTACTCAGGTCCTAGATCCTCTTCCTGTCCTCTGTGAAAGAGTTTTTAGGTTTTGTATATGGGACGTATTACTAAGTAATGCTAACCAACGTTAACTGACTGGGATGACCATTTCATTAACATTATGTTCTCCTAGCCTCCTTACTATCACCCTCAAACCTACAGCATCGACTGGTAAATAGGTCCAAGCTACCATATTATTCCTCAGTCATGAGGCTGGTATTTAAACCCTACCTCTTTTTGTCTGCCATTATTGGCACATGTGAAAACAAGTGCATCTGTTAGTGTCATTTTTAACCAGAAGTACTCAGAGTTTGTCATTTGAATCTGATTTATTAGAAGTGATCTTATGGGCTGGTCAATGTCCTTACTACAAGTGATGTTTTACAAATCAGAGAAACTTGAAGATACTTTCTCATTATTTTTACAAAGCTTACACCTACTACTACCCCATTCCATACATTTTCTTTTCTTCTCAATGAGAATAATTTTAATCTTCCAATTTGTACTTATTCTCAATTCACCCTGCTTAATGACTCATGTCCATATGCTAACATCTACCTGCTTTCCTGGGCAAAGAGCTTATTCCTGGCTTTCTTATTGGTGTTCTTTCCTGATTCCCCCCTTCCATTCTCTTTGAAAATTGCTAGCTCTGATTCCTTCACAAACAAACTCATCTTCTAAGCTCAAAATCATTCCAGATCACTCTAGGACCATGTCCTTCCACCGCAAAGAAATATGTGTTAGTAGTTAGTAGGATTACTATACCTATCAGTTTCTTTATGATAGTCCCAGTTTACCTCATATCCTACTATGATTGTTAATATCACCTTCTTTCATTCCTGAAAGTGCCTTGTGCTAAGAAAAAATTTATATGGTCACCCTATATTTTACTCTCACTGAGGTTGACTCTTGAGAAGTACCTAAGATATGGAACCTTTTAAGATTTAAGGAACTCATAAGTAGGAGGGAAAGCCAAGGTCAAACAGCATCTTAGTAAATTATTTATGCTACTTGAGTTTAAATGCATTCATTTACTATGTACAAACAATATTAACTGTTAGGGTAGAGGAAAAAAGTGCTCTCTCACTAACTCGAGTGAGAGGATTCTGCCTCTGTCCACTCCCTTTTTCTACATCTTGGAGAAAATGGTCTATTTGATGGATTAGAGTTTGACAAATTCATTGGGATTTTTTTCTCATGGAAGGGTTACAGTCCCTTGAAGACAAGAAACAAGCTGATGGTTTTCTCCTACAGCAATACAAGTTAGTGGATAAAAAAAATTAAAAAGAGAGAGAGAGACAACATCTTCATCCATGTGGCTGGTTAGGTAAGGAGACTCAGAATCTGCTTCATAGGCTCAACTACATTTCTCTACCAAAATGCATGTCTCTTAAGTCTATGAATCCCAGGATTCAGAGTCTGTGTGGGTGGTTGTAGGCCTGGAGCTGTGTATTTAGTGAACTAAAAATGTCCAACCTAAAAAATGTTTCTAAGAGACTTCACTTTCAGCTATGGTAAACTAGTTTGCATCACACCAACTCTTCCAGCAAGAAAAACTGAAGAATTTTTGTAATCTGCTTAAAGGAATCAGAAAGTTACTGTGCCATTAGAAATTTGAGGAACGAATATCCCTGAAAAAATGGAAAAGGTGAGGCTAAATTCACCTCTGACTTTCTTCTAAAGGCATTTGATGATTCCTAAGTAGCTGCAGAGCTTCAGATATCGAGCATAGCCTTCAGCCGTCTCAAAGTAATGGACGAGCATGCCAGGCATTCAGTTGGGACCTCTAAAAGACAAGACCCAAGGCACAAGAGCGAACTAGTAATAGACTAATCCACATAAAGACTAAAATCCGGCTTCCAATCAGCACAATTCCAGACTGAATATTAAGGTGATCTGCTCCTCACCTAAATGCCAGCCAAAAGAGAAAGAAATGAACTCTGAAGAAAGATAATATCATCCTGAGTATCAAATTATCTCTACCATGTACATATTATATCTGACATTCAATCAGAATTACTAGGAATACTAGCAGATAAGATCAAATGACTGGGACCCAAGAGAAAAAAAAAACAGACATTAGAAACAAAGGAGAGCTACACATTATAATGATCAGACACAGACTTTGAAATAACTTAATATTTTTACAATATTGATTACAAGATGGAGAGTTTCAAAAGAAGCTTTTTTAAAAACAAAGTAGATTTCTTAGAGATTAAAACATACATCATTGACTTACTAAAGTCAATATTACTCAAATATGAAAATATGACATGTAAAAGTTTGTAGAACATGGTTAAACATGTGCATTGAGTAAAATTCATGGTCTTCAATGCAAATATTACAAAAGATGAAAACCTCAAGTTTGATGACCTAAATAGATATCTCAGAATAAATAAAGACTGAATATTTAGGTGACCTGCTCCTCACCTAAATGAAATGAAACTCCAAGAAAGTGAGTTTGGTGTGAAAGAACTGAGAAATGAGGTATAAAGAAGAAAAGAATATAAATAAGAAAAGAAATCATCCCATAGAAAACAAATAAACTATACCAGTCATGTTCTATTTCATAATCTGAATAACAATTATACATATGTATTCACAATATGAAAAATCAAGTAGATTTATGATTTATACATGTCTGTATAAATAAATCACACACATACATTTTACTTTAATAAAATAATACTATAATAAGTTTCTTAATAAATAAACTGTTATTTCATTATAAATTTGGCTTACATGTCATTCTCTCTTGACAGAAAATCCTTAAAGGAAATCAAAGACTGTGAAAAACCTGTATTCCATGACCCTAAGTCATACTTTAAAGGCTTTTGTAAAGATTGAAAGAGAGAAGAGGTAAAATACCTAGCAAGATGTCAAAAAAAAAAAGGTGGGGCTCACTCCTTCCCCATTCTTTTTGGTTTCTCCAACATGGAAAGTAATCTCCCTAATGCCTTTTCTCTTCCTAATGTGCATACTCGGGAGACCACCTGAATGTGCTATATCTCAGGTGATATATTCCTGTCTTTATCTTCCAATAGTATATAAATCATTAATAGTCCACTACTCAACATGAATATAATATAACCTAATCAAGTATATGTTCTTCAGGCTAAAACTAGCCTCCAACAGTGTTGGCACTAAGAATCAGACCACTGTGAAAATGAATCCCTGGGATAATTTTTGAAATAGGTTTGACCTACCAAGAACTATGTATATTACATAGAGTAGACCTCTAGTCTCAAACTCTGGGAATCCTGGAATCTAATGGCTAGAAACCAGTGGAGTGCCTACAGTTAACTGAAGACTATCCTTATCTCCCATCCTCATCTCCCCTTTTCAGCAGCCCTGTCATCCCACATACAAAGAAGAGGAGAGCTGATCTGAAATCCTCAAATTCTAAGTCTATTAGCCTACACCAGCTTTTCCCCCAGGTACTGGGAAAATAGTTATTCTCAATAAAAGCTCTATTTTGGCCTTTCTGTGTAGTCTGGGGGTTCCCAGTATAAAAGCAGGTCTGCTCTTGAGTTCTAAGTTCAAGGAGCTTGTTTTGTTTCTGTCGTCTTTATAAAGCAAGATGAGACAGAAGTCTCTGCCTAGTTCACCAGGGTTCTGCTTTCGGGTTTGCAGCCAAAGCCTCGGCCAGTAATAAAGAGTTCCTTGGCCTTTGTTTCTCTGTGTACACATTTCCCCTGATGACCTTCTCAAGAGAGTATTGGGCTGAGGACAGGGTTTGGTGTTCCTGAACAGCCTAGACAAACATCTCTTAAACACACCCCAACACTCCATCCCTAAATCTCATTTCTTCACTGTAAATTGTGTGGTTGCCCAACTAGGAAATGGCAGAAGGAGGAAAAAGAGAAGAATCCCTGTTTCATAGCTTAACCAGGTACTGCTTTTTATTTCAAGACCACATAAGAAAAATAATCTTAAAACTTTTCCATTACATGAAGGTATCATTTGCTCATCTGTTAAGTTAATTTGTGGGACTTTTTTTGGTGTAATAGAATTACTGGAATAATTACTACAAATATTGTAGTTTCATTTTTAATGGAAGCTCTGATTGCCCTTTAGGTTATCTTCAAGCTGTGACTTACAAGAATTTTCCAAAGGCTAAACTGAAAAACCATTGGCCCAATGTCTAAGAGGCCTAAAAACAGATGATAGATAGATAAGACAGAGAGGAGCTATTGCTTGACCACCTACAGAATCCAAAATTTAGGCAATCACTTATATGTTATTACTAATGAACACTTATGATGTGACGTGAGATTTCCAGAATGTATAAAATATGAAAGAGTGCAAACAGAGTCATTAAATAAGACAAGATGCCAAAAGGCTCTGTGGCTACATGCTTTTACATTTTGAACACTCTTCTCCTTTGGTTTATTCCGTTTTAAAACGTACAAAATGAAAACAGTCCCCTGAGGGTGAAAATTTGATTTTCTAATTTTTCCTTCCAAATATAGACATCTTACCACCATTAATGCAAATGATTCTGCAAAGCAGCACATTTACAAACGGCTATTAAACTAAATATAACATTAAGTACAATCCATTAGTTCTGATTTCCTGAATAGGATGAAATTTCAAGTACTGACCTAGTTTAAAAATCTACTTGTCAAAATCTCTAGTCACATTTTCTTGTGTCTTACATCATAAAAAAATCATACTGTCAATATGTTTATAGCTATTTATAGGTTTTAAAATACTTTCACATTCACTACCTTACTGAATTCTCATAGCAAGCTTATGAGAAATATATTATTAGACAATTTTCCAGATGATAGAAACTGAAGTTCAAGAAGTTGAAGAGACTTCGTGAAACTCATACAGCTATATGGCCAGGCCAGGACACAAATTCTAACTTTTAATGCTCTGTCCACTTCGCTACACTAAGAAACCCTTATATTTCTGATGAATATATTTTGCTGCCTAAAGTTTAAAAGATATTGCCCTGAAACTTCTAAACCTCTTATAGGGGCGCCTGGGTGGCTCAGTCGGTTGAGCGTCTGACTTCGGCTCAGGTCACGATCTCACGGTGCGTGGGTCTGAGCCCTGCGTTGGGCTCTGTACTGACCACTAGCTCAGAGCCTGGAGCCTGCTTCAGATTCTGTGTCTCCTTCTCTCTCTGCCCCTCCCCTGTTCACACTCTGTCTCTCAAAAATAAATAAATGTAAAAAAAAAAGTTTTAAAAAACCCTCTTATACAGCAAACCAATGTTAAGCACCTACCATAGTTTAGTTTACAATAGTCAACAATAGTTTACAATAGTCTTTAAAATTTTTCATTGAGCACATTTATAGCATTTAATAGGATTTAATACATAAACTAAAATGGATGGGGGGGGAAATGCAGAAAACCCAAATAAAGACAACAGCACCTTAAAAAGTATTTAAAGTAAATAAAGAATCTATAAACTCTAGATGCTAGTGGAGTTAAGTAATGTTTTTAAAAGTTAGTTTCCCTTGGGACGCCTAGGTGGCTTAGTAGGTTAACCATCTGACTCTTGATTTTGGCTCAGGTATGATCTTCTGGTTGTGAGATCAAGCCCTACATCGGGTTCTGTGCTAAACATGGAGCCTTCTTGGGATTCTCTCTCTCCTTTTCCGTCTTTCAAAATAAATAAATAAACATCTAAGAAAAGTTATTTTCCTCTTTTGTTATGTCATGAACTCCACTATACACACAGACAGGTCATCTGCTTGGGGCATCGAGGAAGGAGACTTGAAATACTCATTAATCAATTCAGCTGGGAATGCCCTTTGTCTGGATGCCTGTCCTCCTTGCCCTTCCCCTTAGGTGCTAAATACAACTTATTCCTCCAAACTCTAGCCAAGAATTACAAGGAGGTTAAGCCTGGCCCTGATGCCTCCAACTTTCCCTGATGTTGTTCTACCACAGGACACTAGCCTTCTCTCTGTGATTATACTTATCACAATGCATTCATTGATTGACTTGGCTGTGACTTTATTATTAGAAAATTACCTTTGAAAAGAGTTCTAAAGAACCTTATAAAAAGGAACCACGTATTATTCTACTTTGTTCCCCAGTGCCTTAGAAGGGCATAGCCTTGCAGTAAGTGTTCACTAAATGTCTGTTAAATGCACAGAATCTATGTGATCATACCTGTGTCATGGTGTCCTTACACTCTGCATTAATACAGGTGAGGACACTGAAGGCCCAGGAAAGGTGCTCCATTTAGTGGCAGCAAACTTAAGAAATGTCTATGGTGAGAAGCAAAGAGGCTTTACCTGTTCCAAAACTTATAAGCATAGTCCAATGAAAAATAACTTGTATATTTGAGTTGCTTGCTAGTTACTATTCATTGTGCGTGTTTTTTTTTTTTTTTTTTAATCCCTGCTAAAGTGCCTTAAAGTCCTACACTTCTCTGGGATCTATTAGGAAAATTTTGAGAGGGAGTCCTGTTTTTAGAGAACAGCTATACATTGAATTCCTTTCCAATTTAAGATTTCAAATCTCTATTTGGTAAAATTGTATTCAAAAGCACCATCATTAAGAGGCACAATGGCCTTCAACAATAATTTTTAAATTATTAGGAGGAATACTAATAACGATTACTAACATTTTTAAATCAATTGTTCCTGTCCAGATATCACACCAGGAACTCTGCATGAGTTTTCTTATCAAATTCTTACCACATTTCTATAAGCAAGTTATTGTTGTTACTAGTTACCCATGAGGAAATGAGATTTAGAGATTACACAACTGAAGATCACAAAACAAGAAAAGGCAGAGCAAGGATTCAAACCAAAGTCTGTCTATGTCCAGAATCCAGGCTTTACACCATGCTAAGCTTGGTAATTGTTCCCCAGCTGTTTAAATCAGAGCTCTCAACAAACCTCAGTTCTTCCCTACTAGCTGCAGAACATTGGGCAAATGACTTCATTTCTTTAAATTGAGTTTCCTCATCTATAAAATGGGGACAACAAATGACCACATCACAGATGTAAGAGGAGTAGATGAAATGATGTTTGAAAGTGTTTAATAAGCACAGCACTAAGTAAGCACAGACCCCTCCATAATTGTGTTAAATGGAAGAATATTATGAAGCTGTGAACCAAGAGAACATTGGTGGGGACAGAATGTTGAAAAGAGATTTGAGAAACATTAAAAGGCAGAACATAGAAGACTTGTTGAATGCCTGAATAGATGGAGTGAAGGAGAAGGAAGAGTCTAGAATGACACACAGCGTTAGTACTATATTTTTTCTATTTTTTTTCTTTAAAACAAAATTTTTTTTATTCTTTATTTTTGAGAGAGAGACAGAGTGCGAGCAGGGGAGGTACAGCGAGAGAGGGAGACACAGAATCCAAAGCAGTTCCAGGCTCTGAGCTCTCAGCACAGAGCCTGACATGGGGCTCCAACTCAGGAACCACGAGATTATGACCTGAGCCAAAGTCAGACGCTTAACCGAGTGAGCCACCCAGCAAATGGCCAATGCTCCCCAACATCACATATGTCACCAATACTGATGAATAGTAGATGTACTAGGGAAAATTTGGCTGAGCACTAAAAATACTCGTACCCTACAATTTCATTTTATTTTAACCTAAGCAACAGAATGGTAACAGTAATTATTCCCATGTTAGAGTTTTAATATCATCCTAAAATATATGGGAAAGAGGCACAATAAAAGTTTTCTCTCCCAGAGGAATAAAGTAAAAGACAAGTTGGCACCATATTTAATTCAGATACAATTTTCTGAATTTTAGGAAGAAACCTCTTCCCCAGTTTGTATCATAGACTTAAGTACATAGATCCACCCAGTACAGTACTTTGGTAGGAAGTTAATTCTACCAAGTTTATAGATGCATGAGTTTTAACTTGAGAAGTTTGCAGAGACACCTTCCCCACAGTAAGGCAAAAAATCAGATAAACAGAAGGCTGAGGTGAACGTGGGTGGATCAGTGCAGCTATACAGTAAAACAAATATAATTCCTCATAACAAAAGCATCATTTTATCTGCATTCCCTCAAAATGATACACTTGTCCTTGAATGACCGTGTTTTCAGCAAGAAGAAAAAAAAACTTTAAGTGCTTTACTTCTAGCACTCACCCTACCTATTAATATCTAAAAAGCAGTATCTGTGTACAGTCTTCCCTCTCCTACCCCAAAAAGAAAGATCCTAAACATAGGGTTCCTTTCATTCTTTCTGCCCCACAATCTCCTGCTGCCATTGGGAGAGAGGGGCTACAGAGGGAACAATCAAATGAAGACAAAAGAAAAATTAGCATCACAGGGTTAATGACTTCAAAAGAAAATTATAGTTTCAGGGGAAATGTTTCATGTGCATTCTCCTCTGCCCACATCCCAGACAAGGTAGCTAATAAAAAACACAGACTGCTCTTTTAAAAACAAAAAGTGCAAGGGATGAGAGGTGGGAGGGTGGGAGGCAATGTAGGCAACTAAGAGTCGAAAGCTAATGGCTCAACAAACCCCAATGGAGAGTGCTTTTCTTGAGTGGAAGCTGAGAAAATGCTGCCCACCACCCCCACCGGGTGCTCCATTCCAGAATAGTCCACGAGCCGGGCAGGGTTCTGCTCCTCTCACCACGCGGACCTCGGAGCTGGCGGTTCAGGCTTCAACCTTCTACTTCTCTGTCCTCAACCTCACCTCTGCAGTTCCTTTCACTCAGAACAAGAAGGAAGAGGCAGGGCTCTTGTCAAAGCACAGAAGAGCGGTTCTAAACCTGGGGTCCCTGGTGGGAATCCAGGGGGTCCATGGGGACTTTGAAATTACATGCAAATTTTTGTGCCTGTACATTTATTGTGCATTTCTCTGGTGAAACCACCCATGATTTCACCACAATCTAAATGGATTACTGACACTGGAAAAAGCATTAAAAAAACTACTGCATTAGACAGCCTTTATACTGGAAAAGTACATAACAAAGGCCGAAACTGCTATTTTCTGAAGTTTAGGCCTTCGTATACAGAGTTCGTACTGGAAGTTCTTATGGTCCAAGGAAGGGGAAGTTCATACTAGGAAAAGAGATACACAGAACACTACAATGGGGAAAAGGAATAATATGCCAGATGCTTGTACTGGCAAGAACATGTTCCCTAGATGATTCCTGCAGAATCTGGGAACTAAATGGGACCCAGAAAGGCCCAGTTCTGGCTGTCCCAGAAAGGCCCAGTTCTGGCTGTCCTGAGTCCCAGAGCAGCTAAATATTCATTTAAGGTCACACTTTCAGAACAGCAGCAAGGAAAGGGTAGCTGCCCTCTCCTGAGCCCTTCTGCCTCCATTTCCACACACCACCAGGACAGAAAATAATTAAAAGAATCACCCACTAAAATACTGTCTTTAAAAAGCCAGTGTGTGAATGTTGTTAAATATAGAAATACTTTCCACTTAGCACATCAAATGTGGTGACAAAAATCATCCTGCAAAACACTGGAAAAAAGCATGAAAAAAAACACTGAATTAGACAGTAGATATTACTCTTAACACCTGCTTAGGCGGACGCTTTAATATCTGACTACTTAGAGTCTAATAAGAAATTGTCAATAAGATGTCCATCTGCAGAGAAACAATAGAGGCAAAGCACACCGTCTATTGACTTCCAAATGACTGCTAGCAGTTCTCTGAGAATTCAATACTGTCAGCTGGGAAACATTTAAACCAGGTCCTTCCAGGGCTGAGATGTACAAGGGACCATATGGCCCCAGCAGAACACTTCAAACAGGCAGCTGTATAGCTATAATTAAATCTGTAGTAGTCATGCTATTATTTATTTAGCAGATTTTTTTAATGTACCCTCTGCTGAGGTCTCTGGGAACATGTACCAAATTAGAACAATAGAAAATATGGAAGAAGTAGATAAAGAGAATCAAAGGGAGAATGAGGTTCTGACACAAGAGCAGACCAGAGCCGAACAGAAGTTTCCCTGAGAGGTTCTTCACTAGTATCTGGTGGGTTCTGACTGAGCAACAGCACGTTATGACCACCTTACTGACATGAATATTGAGCCTGAAGGTTCATTCACTCCCTTGATAACTCCGGTTTCAGGGCAATGTTCTACCTCTTTTTTGAATTTTGAATTTCTGAATCCCCATGTGCCATTCATTTGACATTCATCAAATCAAAAAATCTTAAAAGAACTCAAAGACTATCTAGTCCAATTTCCCACCCAATGACTATAGTTCTAACATATAGTCATTTGCTTTTTGTTGAACACTATAGTGAAAGCATTTCGTTCAAGAAGTTAACTCAAATGTCACCACTGGCCACTCCCCAGCCCCCGGCAGAATTCATACTCCCTTCTCTGGGCTAAGACATCTATTACCCTACGTTATTTATAGATTTATCTCCCAGTCTGTAATCAGAACCCCTAAAATGCAGAGACTGAGTCCTATTCATTTTTGTAGTCCTGAACTCTTGTATTGTGCAAAGGAGGACTTAATTATAGCTTCATAAATAAATTACTGAGAAAGCTCAATTTCCTATTGAATTCATCTTTACACTAAAATAAAAGCTGCCTCCATGAAACAAGGACTTTCTATTGTATTTTATGTCTACAGCGACAGACAGTAAATCTATCTCTTTCACTATAGAGCATGACCCTCGTACCCCTCAAACCTTCTCATTTCCAAGAGTTTTAGTTAAGTTACTTCAATTATTCTTCTTAGGTTAGTGCCCAGGCATCTTACCATCCTAGTTACCATAACCACCACACCCCCGCAACTATTTCTGAGTAATGGGCATCTTTGAAAAATGTAATTCTGATGAAAGTCATAAACTTTCTATCCAAATACAGCAGAACTTTTCCTATGTTCTTATTCACTTCATGTTTTGAATTTACAAAATTTACCTTTAATCTTTTTTTTTTTTAATTTACCTTTACTCATGTTAAATTCCTTGTGGTTTCAGCCTGTCAAGACCAATCTCCATCTAGATTTTTGGATTTAAAATGTAAATAGCTAACCTTGTCAATTTTGTGTCCTCTGAGAATCTGATAAGCATGCGTTGTGTCTTAATCCAAATTGCTAATAAATCCGTTCAATGGAGCAGCACAAGCCAAAAAAAAATGCCAATGCATTAGAAACCCTTTCCATAGTTACAATGGTTACTAATCCACATACTTTAAGTACAATTTTTCTCCAGCTAAAAACCCTATGATGATCACATAACCCTCAGCTCATTAAAATGCTTACAACATCATCACAAGCTTTATGGATGTCTACGACAATCAAGTGGCCTGCTCAGAAAAGAAATGTGGTAAGTAAATATTTTTAAGTTCTTCTATTCAACATACATAGCAATGATTTAGATCACAGGTTAGCAAACTTTGTCTTTGAAAGGTCAAACAGTAAATAGTTTAGGCTTGGCAGGTGACATATCACAGGTCTCTATTACATATATATTTTTTTAAACAACACTTTAAAACTGTAACCATTCTTAGCTAAACCATTTTCGGACCAGTGGCAGACAGTCTATGACTCACATGTCATAATTTGCCAGACGTTATCTCTTCAATTCTGAAGCAAATAGCCTACTGGTGAAGACAAGCATTTGACCAACAATTAAAATAGGCAATTATTCAATGACAGTTGTGGTAGATGTCATGATGGAAAAGCATAATGTGCAACTAGAGCTCATACCCACAGTCTCTAACCCAAACTGGAGAGTCACCAAAACCTCCCCGAAGAGGTGACATTTACAGAGGAGTGCATGAACACCAGTTGCCTGGGCAGGAAGAGCATTTTAGTCAGAGGAAACAGCCCATGCAAAGGCCCCAAGGCAGGGGGAGACTGGCACCTTAATGGACTGAAAAGAACATTTGTGTGGTTGGAGTATAGTCAACAAGGGAAAGAACCTTGAGAAATGACTGGAGAGAGAAATTAGGCAGGACAGTGCAAGGCTTTAAGGGCCATGCTAAGGGTCCTGGGTTCATCAAAAAGGAAGTGGGAGGCCATCAAACAGCTTCAAGCCATGAGTGTTGCTCTGTGCTCAGTACAAAACCTGTCTTGTATTTCTATATACCTTCATAGCGTTTAATCAGTTTTCTACATTCTCAGATTTAAAAACCATAATGGTTTTTATGACTGCAAAGTAATTCTTCACATACTGCTATTGACTGGCTAGCAGCTTGTTACCTTCAGGAAAGAAGAAGGAAAAGAGAAACACCACCACTACAAAATTTCACTTGTATGCTCCTATGGGAACCGTTTAATATAGAATCATTCTACTTTCAGATATATTCTAATAAAAATTAAAAATACCCCCGTGTTCTATTTTGCTACTTTCTCTTGAATTGCTGCTCCAAAAGTTAAAACTATATTGCTTTACTTATATTACTCACTCCATTTTCCCTTTGACGGCTTTGTTTCGTAGTTTATCACAGTCCATTATTCACAGGGAGGAGGCAGGAGAAGGCAGTGGGCAGGCACCTCATCTTTACCTGGTATATTTCACATATATTATCTTGTTTTATTCTCGTAAGAACCTGAGAGATAAGATTTTTACCCACTCTTTCAAGGCTCAGAGACATATTAAGTATCTGCATAGGATCACTCAGCTCATAAGGAAGGAAGCTAGTATTTGAACCAACATCTTTGGAATTATAAAATCCAGACTTTTCTACTACTTCAAGCAAAACACATTTCCTATTACCCAGACAATTCTGGGGGGAAAAAAAGAAAAAACCTCTAAATCTTCTATTCCGCTGATTTAAATCCTTTTCTCCAAGTCCTACCATGCTGAGATATTACAGACTAGGGATTTGGATCAAGAAGGCACAGCTAAAATGAGACAATAAAACCCACAGCATACGATTTAAACCATGAAGGCAGAGACTAGGGAGTATATTAAGTATAGCAGCACACAGCCCCTACTATGACTTTAGAAAAGGTAGAATCTTCTAAAAGGCTTTCACTTTCATTGATTCTGTTTTTTATTTTACTAAAACCTGCATGTTGTCCTACTTCATATATGTTTGAAAAATGAAAACCTACAGGGAATTTTTAGAAGTATAACTAGAAGCCAAAATGTGACATGAATCCAGTGCTTTGAAAAGAATTCATTACACTCTTCTGCGTTAGCAGGACTTCATTCCCGGAGTTCCACGAAGACATGGCAGCATGGGAACAGCATTCCCATCATCCCAAGAAAAATCCCTTTATGACATGTTTTACAAAGGTTTTCATGATCCCCTAATGACAACGGTTATTCCATGAGAATCCTGAATCTAGAAAAAGAGTCTTACAACTAATTTAAGTACTAATAGCAGTTATTTTTCTGAAGAAGATCTTCCTTCCCGGGTGCAGTGTCTGGAGATCACTTCTTAGAGATCATAATCCAACAAGGCAATAAATTATGCACCTAGGTTTTCTTCATACAAAACCACAATAGAGAGGTTACTTATTGAAATTTCTGGAATTCCCCTTGTTTATTTCTCACTATCACAAATAAGCTGATATTAAGTGGGCTTTAACCGTAAGGGTCATTTGTGGAACAATGAGTAATGCAATCAGAGATACCATGAGGAAAGATCAATATTTCACCCTGACCAAAAGGTTTTCCTGAAACAAGTCATCCTAATACACAGCCGTATTTCAACTTGACTTGTTCTTTTTTTATTTTCAATAATATACTTGGATGTTTACCATAATGCTGTCCTGGTGATCTCAACTACAGAAAAATGTATGAGTAAAACGGGGTTATAATAATGTACAGAACTATAAATTCAATAATAAATCCCACTCAATGACAAATTCTTTCCAAATTTTATATGCCTTGCCACTAATTTCTCACTAATTTCATACAAAGTGAAGTAGCTCATATCTAAAAGTACAATGTTGAATAGTCCATAATTTGAAGTATGCTATCCTTGGGAAAACTTAGCAGTCCCATGTCATCTTGCAATAGAACATCTTTCGGTGCTGACAGTTGGTTTTTCCAGTATGTCCTTGTGCCACACTACACTTTGTTTTAAATAAAGAACAAAAAAATATATATGGTGTTTTCTTTAAACTATGTCAATCAGCCAGTTAACTATGTTCCATTGAGCTTTCATCATGAGAAAAATGTGTAAATGGATTGTAACAAATGAAAGAGCAAACTATATTTGAAATGTTAGCATTTGCATGATTGTCCTAGCCAAAAAAAAAGGAAATTTTAAATGTATGAGATGGGCAAGAATGTGCATTTCAAGCAACTGGTTAACCTAATGAAACACTCTGTCAGTGACCATAGGAAATACTAATTTTTGAAGTCACCAGAATGAAAAGATAAGACAATAACAATACTTTGAGAAATCACCTTTCTCAAAGAAACTCTCATACACATTTTCTCACCCTAGAAAAAGAAACAGTTCTCAAGAAAGGGTAAATGGAAGCTGATTCACCCTTGATTAATCGTCATCATTCTCAACAGCAACTAATTCACACAAATGTTGCCTCTACCTCTCCCCAGACCCTCTGCCTCCCCACCCCTCATCCCATAAGGAAGATGAAGACATACATACATATAAAAAACAATAACAAACAAACAAGTGAATCTTTGTGAAATGACGAATAGTAACTGCCAGGCAGTGTCAGAAATTCAAGACAGGAGTAATTAACATGAACCAGAATGTTCAAGGATGCATGTAAGGAAAAATGTAGTACTTGACTTAGGCCTTGGAGTAATGGAGTAAAGGTAGGACTTCAAAAGTGGAGAAGAAAAGAGACATTTGGGTCCAAGGGAAATGAGCATGCAATAACAATGTTCACGGAAGTACAATCAGACACGTTTCATTAGAGTGCAGGCAGAGTAGTGGAGTGCAAAAGTTAACAGTATGAAACCCCAAAGAGCCAAATTAGCAATATAAATTTGAAAGGTGGGGGAATGAAATCTAAAATGAAATTGATCTCCAACCCACCCAATCTTACTGCAAAACTAACTAAAAATAAAAACTGGTAGCACATTTAAAGAATGAAAATGACAATAATAATTACGTTTGTATAATATTTGAAAGTGTTTTAAGCATGTTCCTTTTCACACAACAGCCCTGTGCAAGAGGCAGTTCAGATTGGATTACAATACCTATATTACAAAACAGGAAACTGAGGTTCACAGCAATTTAAGGTTCATTCAGCATGCTTATTTAAGTCTTCAAAGCTACTCCTGAGATCAGCTTCATTTAAAAAATAAATTCAATAATTGTTTTTCCTCTTACCAGGAAATAATATGAAAGTTACAATGATATGTACCTATCACACTTAACGGTCAGGAGTCGAATAGATACATAGTGAGAAGGAGTACTGAACAACCTGAAGGTCAAGGAACCATGGGGTGTTACAGCAAAGCACAAGCAAGGATCTGTAAATCAAGTGAGTATCCACCACGGCCCATGGACAAATCAACAAGCTAACTAATCTACTTTTGCAAATTCTACAGATTAACGCTAACTATAAAAAAAATGAAATCTTGCTGTATTTCATTAGGAGGATTGGGGACCATGATTTCAAGGAATTAGAAATCACATTGTTTTCTATTTATTGGATAAACCAAATTATTCACTTGTATTGTTAAACTGCAGATAGTTACATCCCAATTTATATACCCTATTTCTTACCTCTTTCTCAAAGAAGACTATTTTATTTGGCTAAAACTCTTATCTTCTGTTATTTATGTTCTCTAAAATGGAAAGATGCTTCTAAAGTCCCTTGTTTCCCTTTGATTGATGGATCTGGCCCACAGTTATCTTGGCTTTACTGAACTGCTGCATTTTACTGTCAGCACCACACAGTTTATTTGGTCTCTCCGGCGAGTGATAAACTCACAATCTAAGATCATATATTATACTTTTTTATGCTTTTCTCATTGACCTCCACCAACACCACTTAGGGTAGGGGGACACAACAAACTGTTGGTTCACTGAGTCGTTTAATCACTGAGGCAGCAGAAACATCTGGTCACCATAAGACCCTTAAGAATTTTTTAAATCGTTGGTTTATTTAGTAGTAATTTGGTGATTAGCCCATTCAGCATGATGTGTGCCTCAAAGACAGACTGCAGGGCAATAACTCTCAATTTGACACCTGTGCCTTGGGACCTAAAAAAGACCCTAATCCAAAAAGGCAGAATCCCTGTGCTTATGAAGAGAATAGACTGTGGGGCCAACAATACAGCTCTACCACTTTGATGCTATTTAACTTTGGGGAAATTATTTAATCTCTTTGTGCCTCAAGTTTGCCAATATGTATAATGGGGTTGATCGTACCAACCCCAAAGCATTAGTTTAAGTGTCCAAGTACATTAGTTGTTGTTAATTATTGTTAACTAATCTTTATAGAGGAACAGACTCCGTGTTATCAGGTAGAGCCCCTAAATCAACAACAGTGCGGCTAATTTTCAAGTTTAAAGCTATTACAATGGCTCCTTATACAATGACTCAGTAACTGTCTAGCCCTTTGTATGTGTACGTGTAGAACACTGATTAGGCAATAATGTCAGTTTGGTATGATTAACTACAGTCTATCAGACTGTAAGAAAAAAATCATTGCTGCTCTTTTAACCTGGCAGCAGAGAAGGTGGGGGTGGGTGGGAAGGACGGTTGTTTTCATTTCAGTTCAGTTGTAGGGAGTGAAACCAGACCATCGGTGGTAACACATGAAGAAATCAGGAAGCTCTGCTGGTGATCGATAAGGTCATGCGATTCTGCTGAGGCAAATAAATCAACCAGCCACTGGATCAATCAGACAAGTGAGCTGGAAACAGTGGGAAGCCCTACTCTTTCTGAAGAAGAGCAAGAAAAACTTCCTCCCATGGCATGGTCTTTTCGTCAATCTACTCTGCAGTGATGCCGTGTTGGGAGGGAAATAAAGAAACAGCAAAATCTGCAAATACTCCCCAACATGTAAAGAATGGCTTGCTGATCTTGTCTCAGTTATCCCAGATGACCACACTCCTTCAGAGTTCCTAGTAAAGCACTTTCACATAAGGCATGAACTTTTCCTTTAACTTGCTTCAGAGTCTGGATGGACGTTCACTTAACAATCTCTCGGGGGTGGTGGGCTGGGGAGAGGAAGGAGGTGCAGAGCCAAGCTGTGAATGTGTTGAACAGCGCTTTAGAGACAATACTTGTCCAACTCTTCTTGCAATTTTCCTTTTTGTTCCAAATGCTGACCACCAAGAAGGGCTCTTGAGAGGAAGCCATCCTTGGTTGCCAAGGAAATTCCCACAAAGCCTAAAGGATTTCTTTGAGAGCTGGTGACAGCAACACCTTTAGCAGAAGCAATAAGAAACATACAGGTGGCCACGGCTACTACCACTGGACTTTTCACCTCTTTACCTCAGAATATAGGAGGATTAGCCAGCCCAGAGATGCAATCAGACCAGGACAAGAAACCCAGTTTTAGCTTCGATATTTTAAGTTTCTGACAAAAAGCCCCCAAAGTGAGCTGGGAGGCAGATGCCAGTGACTGAGATTCTTTTCACTTCAGCGACTTGAGTCGCTAAGCTTTTACTGGAGTGAATCATAAAGGAGAAACTCAAATCTGACTGGCATACAGTATCCCAGCAGTGGAGGAGGGTTTATTAAAGTGTTTAAAAAATCTAGGACACAAATTGGTATAATCTTTTGGGAAGGTAATTGGCAATACACAGTGAGCCAGCAATTCTACTTATAAAATTTTCTCCTCCAGAAATACTCATGAAAGAATGCAAAACAAAATACAATAAGGATTTTTCTCAAAAGCTTGATTATAATTGCAAAGAAATGACAATAACTAAATATTTATAGTAGAGCATCAATTAAACAAAATATGATTCTTGTGTACTATAGCCTTTAAAAAGAATAATGTAGATATCTGTGGCATTGCTGGGTTTTAAAAAATCCAACTGCAGAACAATATGATCCTATTTGTATTTTATATTAATAGGTATATAATTTTTATGCACAGAAAAAGCCTAGAGGACTCTCCATAAAATTGGTAATAGTGGTTATTTTGAGGGTGAGAATTTGTGAATTTTCAGTCTATTTTATTCATATTTGCTTTGTTTGAATTTTTACAGCAATTTTGTATACTTTTGAATTAGAAAAAAAATGAAGTTTCAAAAAACATAGAGATAATACGTTACCACAGCAGGTAGAGAATGACTCCATGTGTATATTTACAACTATTATAAAGGGTTTTAACCAGGCCATTAGCATGTTCATCTTAAGGTATTGCTGTTTTCTGGTTTTGTAACAATTTGCTACTTCCAAGGGGGAAAGAAGTTGTTTATCTTTTTAACGAAGTCATGGTCAGAAGTAGGTAACGTGTGACATGAGATTAGATATCCATCAATGATAATTATTAGAGAGGCATTCTATGACTCTCTCTAATAAATTCTAGGAATATTCGTGGAATTGGATAACATAGAAATACTACCTACTGAAAAGAGGAAACAAAGCATACAGTTATGAGGGGACCTCAAATTTAAAACATGCCGGCTAATTATTTAAGACATAAAACCTGCCATCCCTTTTATTAAATGTCCAACACAGGAACGGCCTGCCATTCTCCTGGAGTTCAGTTCGTTCACAGGTACAGGTAAGAGTATGACTCAGGACCCTCACTCAGCTGCTCTGTCCTGTTCCTACACACTGATGCTCCTTTACGAACAATAAAGACTGAGATGCTGGTCTCTGTTCCTCAGAGAGAGGGCTCCTGTGAAGGTTACAGGAGTCATGTGTTCCCATGTTTTACCTAGGTGACACACCACACACCTGATGTCCGTCGACAGTAACATCAGTAGGAGACCTGGAGATACAGATGCCATGACTCAAAAGCTCAGTCTCACTACTCTTGGTGGCCTATGTCCAGTTCTAGTGCATTAAAATATTGTAATGTTATATTCATATTAATTAATAATTTAATCTAATTAATTGTACCTGTAAAGTATTTTAACTAGGAAACTTTTTCTTTCTTAAAATATTTTGTGAAACAGAAGAACTTCCTTTACTGACAGGAATAAGATCTTGATGTCTATGGTAAATATATTAAGAAACTGGCTATTGGGTCTTTAGAGCTATCAGTTCAATGTACTGTGGTGGCTCATCCAATGCCTAATTATAGGAACAATACCAGATGATCCAAAACACTGGCAAATTCCTCTATCCTATCACACAGCATACTCAGTGATCTTTTTAAAATGACAATCAGTACATACAACTCTCCAGGTAAAATTCCTAAAACAGTATCTCACTGCACTTAAAGTTAAAAGCTATCCCTGTGTAACTTCCCTGGCCCGTCTACTGTTGCACACCTACTACCATTGCTCCAGCCACTGTGAACTTGTTTTTATTTCTTCCAGTTTCTTGGATGCACCACATTCATTTCTGCCTCAAGGTTTTACTATTGCTTTTTGCTGAGTCTAGAAGCCTCTTCCCCTAAATCTTCTCTTCCCTGGCTAAATCTCCTACCTAAACCAGCTTTCCTGTACTTCTTCACATTACCCTGCTGTTTTCAGAGTAGTATTTGTGATTGTGTGAAACTACTCTATTCATCTGTTTACTTGTTTTTATTGTTTTTTGTCTATCTGTTCCCAAAAGCATGAGTCAAAAAATTCATCTGTTTCATTCACCTCTGGAACCCTACCTTCAAAAACACTTCCTAGCACAGAATATACTTTTTGAATGAATGAATGCGTTCAAACCACAGCAGCATACAGTTATCAGGTGATTTAAAAGTTCAAATATGGGGCGCCTGAGTGGCTCCATCGGTTAGGTGTCTGACTTCGGCTCAGGTCATGATCTCACAGTTTGTGAGTTCGAGCCCCGCGTCAGGTTCTGTGCTGGCATCTTGGAGCCTGGACCCTGCTTCAGATTCTCTCTCTCTCTCTCTCTCTCTCTCTCTCTCTCTCTCTCTCTCTCTCTCTGTTCCTCCCCCACTCATACTGTCTCTCTCTCTCAAAAGTAAATAAAACATTAAAAAATTTTTTAAAAAGTTCAAATGTATTCTAACCTGATAGTTACTTAAAACCATAGTTATAAGTTTAACAAAAGACTCTTTTCTTTACCTGAAAATACAAGATAGAGCTTAGTTTACTTCAGACAGGTTAATCTGCTTCCTTTTCAAGCTGACACAGAATGAATGTTTTTAAATGAATGTTAGTCTTCTGATTCAAATAAACAGCTTTTATGAAAATGGGAAAATTCAACTGCCCCAATTTTAAGTGGGACATAGATTCATGAAATCAGTATATCGGTGCTTCTCAAACACTACTAATAACCATTGATTGTTCATTCTTTAAGAATATGGAAGAGAGCATCTGGTAGGAGAAGGAAGCTATAGAAAGTCAAATTTCTTATAGAAAAGGAAAAGATGGTAACAAATCATCAGTTTTGTTAATTATCTGAATGGCAAACTAACGCCCTTTGAAAGAGACTCCAAAGGTAATCATTGCAGTGGCTACACCAGATCCCATTAGGAACACCTGGCTGAAGGCAAGCCGTAGCCACTGAACCACAGGGAAAGTCACTGCAGCTACTCAAACCATAGTGACTAATGACAGCCAAGGATGTGACCACCTCCTCACAATATGCCTTTGTTCTCAGGTTTTCACAGATGTGATCCCATTTGGAGCTCTCCCAACACCTCAGTGTTTCAATGGTCCCTAAACATGTGCTAAAGACAAGTATTATAACCTCAGAAAATATGAGCCTTGCTTAGCCACTGCACCTTCTCCAAGGAGAGAAGCAGGACCACCCAGTGCTCAGTTAGAGGACTTCCTGGCTGAGCTGTGAAAAAGAAAAGGAGGTGCTATAATACTTTTCTGTTACTGTGCATACGAAATAGCTATTAACGCTATGGGAAGCTTTATGTAAGCCTTAGGAAGGAAATCTTTAAAACTATGAAAAAATAATCTCAGCTGAATTTAGTTGACTCATTCCTACATCACATATGTATAAGAAAAGGATGAGGGGTTGTTCAATCACAAAATGTTTCTTCCTGGGTTTCATTTTAAGACAGTCATGGCTTTAGCAATTTCAAACTTATACATGATTTTAATGGTTTCATCCTCTTACTCTCTGACAAAATATTTAGAGCAAGGTCTATTTCTGCAAACAACCAAACAAACAAGAAAAAAAAAAAACCAGGACTTCAAAAATAGAAATCAAGACAAGCAATCATATTGAAAGATAAAAGGTAATAGGTAGTGCTAAAATTGATTATAATACACTTTAGAAATTAAAGTTAGGCCAAATTCTACCAGTAGACCTATGGATAGGTTCTCAGATAAACTAGCTAAATAATGAGCCCCACAGAAGTGATAACCAGATAAGAAGTTACAAGGTTATGTAGAGCCGTGTCTCCCAGAGAACCTGCATGGTATTGCTACCTCTACTGCATCCACTGTCGTCTATGCACTGCAATTTCACTGAAGGTGATCATGCAACTGTGAGACGTTGTTGCATTACTGGTCAACCTGAAAAAAAGTCAAGCCCTTTTAAAGTCACTGTACCACTCAGTAAAGTACTTCCACCACAGTTAAAGCTAAGAGGTAAAATGATGAGAAAGATTTTCTTAACCTCACAGTTGATTCCATACTCAAATGCAAATCAGACTGCATTTGACAAGTACCCGTTGCACTTGTAAGTTTTTTAAAAACAGAAAAGGAATAAAAGGAGAAAAACAAATCAATCTAAGGTAATGATGACGGTAACTGGATAATGAAGAAAAAAAATCCTCCATAGCAACAAAATAGAAGAGATTATTTATATAGATTTACAAGGAGATGAGCTCCAGATGTGTTTTTTTTAATCTACTTCTCCCCAGGTGCTTTTCTGCTTAATAAATATAACATCCAAGTTGGAATATTGTTGAGGCACTGAATCACCTAAATATTGGCTATGCTCTTCTGCTGTTAACTATTTTGAGCTATTTCTCAATAAGGCAGCCGCTACTGAAATCCTAAGTACATAGGCTTGGCAGAACCAGAGAGAAAAAGTGCAGTCCACAGATTTGTTTCTTCTGTTTTCCCAAAACAGAATCTCATAAAAAATATGCCCTCAAATTTTGTCACTATATTACTGTCAAAGAAATTCTGCTCCTCTTCATAACTCTGAACATTAAACCCATAGTTCTTGTGCTACTAGGAAGTTCTATAGCTCCAGGAAGTCAAGAGGCACCATTGCAACTTTTCGGATTATAGCAAGGCAGAATAATCAGTCAATCAGAAACTTCAGTTCCAGTTGGATGGAAGTTTTTTGGGCCAAGTTGGAAAAGCATACAGAACAAGTTTGACTTTACTGCCAAGATCATTTCCAGGACATTGGCTAATTAATTATAAAATCTTTTTCAAAACAAATTTGAGCCTGGCAATCTTTTTTTCCTACCCAAACAGAGAGAAAAAAAGTTAAAAAATAAAAGGCCAAGTTTATTGTGGTTTTTTTGGCCGTAGCTGCATCTTCTTTACAAATCCATTTTCTTCTTCTCATCCTAAAATGATCCAGAAGCTTTTGTATTTGAAGTTACTAAAATAGTAAGTACAGAAACTGAAAATATTAATTTGAATTCCTACTCTGCCTTGGGTTGTAGAAGAGATCATGGGTCAGTTACAGAACTTCTCTTCAAACTCTTTGGTGGGAAGCAAAGAATGGAGTTTCTTCCTCTTCATGGGATAAAAAGCTCATTGGATTAGCTGCGTTTACTGTAACAGATATAACGTAGATGGACAGTTGCTCTGAAAATGACATACTCATCAACCCTCACTTTCTGGCTTTGAAAACAAAGGAAAAGAACTCAGGAATTAAATCTTCCTGGTTTCATCTTAGTATGCATGTACCGAGATGAATATGAGATGTTCATGATAAGCATCGAAGATTCTGGTTTCAAGGACCACAATCACACAGGTTTTACAGCAAAATCAACACCCCCAAATCATTATGTTCCAACATATTTCATCTAACACTGGCATCAAAACTTATGTAATATGCATCTTAAGCCATCAAATTTCCTCTGCATATGCCCAGATCTGAAGACACTCAAGAAGGTAAGAAATTTCTCTTAGCCAGCATGTACCAGCTGCTTATTGGCAAATTCCTGGCAAGACAAGACTGTCCATAATAAAACAAGCTTTTTCCAAAAACCTCCGTCAAGCAGATATTCCTAACTCTGCCTTATGCAAGTATCAAGACCCCTGGCAAACCTCATAAACAGAAACTTACTGGTAAATAGTGAATGGAGCCAAAATGTGCCTAATAGTATTGAGGGCAATTCTAGGTAAGTCCTAGTGGACTGAGCTTTTCTGCTACTGGTATGTACTTCCCAAGGTATCCACTATTTGAATGACCTTCTGCTCACTTCAAGGGGTAGGCAAATGCAAGGGAGGAGAGTGATCTACATTAGCTTATCAAGTGGGAGCAGTTCTAGGAGTCAAGAATCAATCTCCATGTAACAGCAAGGTAATTAAGCCTGAGGGAAGCAGACAGTACCTCTTCTGAGGAACACAAATTAAAATCAGAAGGACAATACTAGATTTCAGAGAATCTTGAAAATCAGGAAGGGAATTCTGAATTTAACTGATGGGAAGCCATTATAAACTTTTGATCCAGAGAGAAATATGAGGGCAATAATAGGAAAAGTGGATTATTGATATGGGAGAAAACAGACAAGGGATTAGTTCCAAAGCTTTTCAGGCAATCTAGTCTGCGATGATGAAGGCCCTAATAGGGTGCTACTGGGGAAGGGAAGGAGGGAAGAATCCTAAATCCACTTCACCAGAAAGAGCACAAAGTTACCTTTCCTGTACGTTTTAGAATTCACTAAAGCCTATAAACCTTTGTCCCTACTGTAAGTGCTGCCAGTGAAGAGGCACATTGTCATAAATAAGGCTCCCCTCACCATAGAATGTATAATTCAGATTTATTTGTTGAGGTGGAAATTTGACCCAGTTAGTCCAAAGTAACTGGTTTTGTTTTTTAGTGTAAAGTGCAAAATTATACCTACTTGCCACTCTCTATGTCCAGATACCCACCCAACTAAGAAAAATGGCCCAGATCCTATCATATTCTTTTTCAAAAAAAGCAAGGCAAGATTCAAAACTGAACTGCTCTTCATGTGAAATAGGCTACTTACTATGTTTTCATAGACAACATAGCTATCAAGGCTATCATTACCTCTGCCTGAAGTATCTCCCTAAAGCTAACCATGGCCAGCATTTCTTAGACCTTTATACTTTATCAGTGCACTTTCTCCTAAATCGTACTTTTAATCCTCACAATAACCCTGCAATAGGGATTATTATTATTTTAAAGCTGAGACAACTATAGCTCCAAGACATAAATTGCCCAAGAGAATACATCTGTAAGGGCTGGAATCAAGACTAATTCTTATCTTCAAACTTCAAATCCCTCCACATACTGCTTTCCCTTCCCTCAGAGGAAGTGAAAAAAAAAAAGCCCATCTACACATATCAGTTCATTTTAAGTTGGGAACCATCATTTCTAATCTCATTACAGCATCTTCTACATACACATTTAATCTTACATTTCAGGAGTAAGATGTCTTTGCTTACCTGGTCCTTCTCTGGTTTATCAGAAATGTCATTCAGACTGGAGGAAGTCAGATTCCTATGGGTCATGGCTGGGCTACCTGAAAAAAATAAAAGTGAACCTTAATTAAGGACTTCTTTTCAAAACTGCAGAGACTTTGGTTGCATACTTCATAAACACTTGTAGATGATGATGGGAATGGCAATGATGCTTTAGCTCCCCTGGGATTCCCCTGAAGAGTTTTCCAGAGTCCAGGTTGGAGAACAAAGACAGTTAAAAGAAAAGTATGTAAAAACTCAAATACCATTTTTAAGTCTTACTGTCTCTCTAGAGTATAGTTTAAGAGGAGTTAAACTTTGAAGAAAACATCTAAAATGATAAGCATAAAAAAAATTTACTCCTGGTTTGGTTTGCCTTTTGTCACTGCCCTTTACATACATCCTAATCCACCTGGTACCCTCTCCTTCCCCACCACCCACAACAGAGATGGCCTCTGTCCTCATGTCAGCAGAGCTGGCCCCAGATTACAGGACTGGACCTCCTTTCCCCAGGCATCTGCAGTCCTTCCTAGGGTACCGCTTACTCTGATCAATCAGAAAATCTATCTGTGGTCCTTTCTCCAGCTAACACTTTAACCAAGATTTCTCCTTAGTGGGTATCTGATTCAGAATCCCCATTCTTTGCCTCAAAGTAGTGCTGTCATAGTCCCGTTACTTCTTGCATTCCCATTTGCCAGACTAATATAGGCATATCCTCCTTTCCCCTTAACATGCCAGAATTCTTATTCATGTTAAGGAATGGGTTTCAGCAGGAACACTTCATGGGAACCAAGCTCCCTGGCAATACAGTGGCTGTAGGTCAAATCTACGGGCAATCTAGCCAATGACTTTAGACAGCATCATACAAGAAAAGAGAGGGGGGACATCGAGAAGACTGATAGCCCATCTTTAAGTAGACTACGTTAACCAAAAGAATAACATTCTGTTCATTCTGCAGTTGGACCTGCAGCTGGACTTGAAATTTCTAGGCTTACTAAGCAAAAGAGTAACTTTTCAAAGCCACGGTGTTTGACCCAACCCCTGCAGGGTGCTGAGTAATGCATTCATCATTAATCCTCAATGATCTGACTCAGGCTGGTCTTCACACCAAAAGGACAAGGGTTGAAAAACAAGCCCCAAAGCTTGAATTCAGCTTCGCATTCACTTCCAAATTATTTTTTAGATTACAGACTTTAATTCCTTCAGATAGACACTTCAACACATAATTTTATAACAGACTAAAATCTACTTCTAGTAATTTGATGTCTATAGAAAAGCAGCTCTAAATAATATAATTGTCTTTAACTACTAAATAAGAAAAATCATAATTTTCTTGACCTGGCAAGACAGGGTATTTTCCACTCTGCTGCATTTCATTGAGTAAGCATGGCCTAGATCTCTTAAACCCTTTACCTGGTGGGACATTTTATTCTAGGAAAATTTGAGCACAGGGCATTTTTCAAAGGAAAGTAACATCTGAAAAACTGCTTTATGAGCAAAATTAAAAGAACCTTTTTGAAGGCCACATTTTCTTTTTGAATTCTACACCAGATTTCCAATGCCTACTCAAAACAAAAGACACCAGGTACAAACGAATACTCCCAAATAATGATGGGCTTGCAAGTAATACAAAATGATAAGTAGCTATAATTTTGCACTTTACAGTTAAAGCAAAAGCAGTTTTTTGGACTAACTGGTTGGAAACTCCACCTGAATAAGTGAAGAAATTGGAACAATATATTCCTAAAGTAAGGAAGCCTTAGCAATCCTAATCATAAATTAAAAGTAGCTTATGCAAATAGAGATGAGACTGATTTCTTTTTTCTTTTTCTTTTTTTTTTTTTTTAGTATTTGTTTATTTATTCTGAGAGAGAAAGCTCCTCCAGCTAGAGAGAGGAGCAGAGAGAGGAGAGAGAGAATCCCGACCAGGCTCCCAGTGGTCAGCACAGAGCCTGACATGGGGCTCAGTACCATGAACCATGAGATCACTACCTGAGCCAATATCAAGAGTTGGACACTTAACTGACTGAGCCACCCAGGCATCCCCAAATTGATTTCTAATTATCAAATCAACAGATATAAGTGGCAGTTCTGATATAATTTTTTTAATTTTTTATTTATTTTGGGGAGAGAAAGAAAGACACAGAGTGCAAGCGGGACAGGGGCAGAGAGAGAGGGAGACCCAGAATCTGAAGCAGGCTCCAGGCTCTGAGCTGTCACCACAGAGCCCGATGCGGGGCTCCAACCCATAAACCGTGAGATCATGACCTGAGCCAAAGTTGGACACCCAACGAACTGAGCCACCCAGGCGTCCAGCAGTACTGAAATAATTTGAAAGAAGTTTCATTAAGTAATTTAAATTTTCTGGGAAATATCCTAAATTCATTGATTTGCTTTTGAAACTATAAATACTGCAAAGGTACATTTTAACCCAAGCACTGTCCTAACTTGCAAAATCTAAATAGGTAGAAGCCAAATGAATAAAGTTTTTATTACAATGATAATCTTGACTGATGTCACAACTTTTCCAAGAAACCCCATATACTGTCTCATCATTTCTCTCATGAGTATGGCTATATTTGTATTAGATGGGGGGAGAGGGGGAAATCCAAGGAAGATGCAGGAACCAGATGGGGAAAAATAGGTCCATGCTAAGAAACAATCAAATCTACTGTTCCTCCTACCTTTATCTGATTCTCATTAATAAAGGTAATATTAACAGCTTCTCTGATGTGTAACTTTGTAATACAATCGAAGAATCCAGAAGTCAACATTTCTAGGTAAACCCTGAGCAAGATGATAAACATACTTCAATGTTTTCCCACCTCCTCCCTAGCAAACTCCGCACCCCTACCCCCAAACACCTTGAACCCCAAACAAATGCTTCCCAATGCAGTGGTCCCGAAAGTGTGGTGTCCAGACCAACAACATTAGCATTACCTGAGCACTTGTTAGAAATGCAGCTTCTTGGGACTTACCCTAAACCAACCAACTACAGTAGTCCCCCTTACTCTGCTGTTTCAGTTACCTGTAGTCAGTTGTAGTCCCAAAGCAGGCGATCCTCCTGATGAACCATCAGAAGGTCTAACACTATATCACAGTGCCTACGTCACATTCACCCCACTTCTCCTCATCACACAGGCATTTTATCATCTCACATAAGAGTGAGTACAGTACAATAAGATATTTGGAGACAGAGACAGAGAGAGAGAGAGAGACCACATTCACATGACTTTTATTATAGTACATTGTTATAATTTTTGTTTTATTATTGGTTGTTGTTGTTAATCTCTTAACTGTGCATAATTTATAAATTAAACTTTATCATAAGTCTGTGTGTATAGGAAAAAGCATACTATATACAGGCATCCATTGGGAATCTTGGAACATATGTCCTGCGGATAAGAGGAACTACTGTATAATCAAAACTCTGGGTTTGGAGCCCAGTAATGCAGTTTTAATAAGCCTTTAAAGTAATTCTGAAGCATGCTACAGTTTGAGAACCACTGCTCTAAATAAACCAGTTATCTTAACAGGAGGGTGTGTCTCAGGATCTGAATGAAAAGAAGCATATGTAAATTGAGGTAGGCACAGGGGTAGTTCTGATAACCTCACCCTCCTCCAAGCCACTGCTCTAAACTACTGTATCTCAAGCAAATCATTCAGTTAGCAACCTTGCCTCAGAAACACAGTGTGTCTTACTTGGCTTTTCCTCTAAATCCTCACCTACAAAATCAAATAAATAAATAACTTTGTTTGGGAACCTCATCGTTTAATCAGCCTTTTCCAGAAAGAAACATATCATCCAAATCAAAGAAGACAAGGACAAGAGCCAAAAGAGATTACAAACTCGATTATATCTAGAATCAGAAATTTGTGCATGGTATTTTAGCAAACCTGGGAAGCTGTTATGCAACTGATTCCTAACAACGTTCTATTGGTGATATTTTGCACCTGACGTTCACTAAGACACATTATTAGGATAAATCAGTGCTTTCTATTTATAGTTTGGATCTATAATGTAAACTCATTATATTGCAATCTTGAGTAGGGGTAGTAGAAGAAAATGTTAGCTTATACCAAAAAGGTGAAATGCAAGAGTATCCTGAAGCATGCTACTTCTTGCACAGGCTGGGGATTCATTCACTCAAAGGTAACCACTACTTAGCCCTTTCCATCAAAATCCAGGGCATACAGAGGAGGTAGCATGGCTCAGTCATTAAGCATCCAACTTCAGCTAAGGCCATGATCTCAAGGTCCATAGTTTCAAGCCCCACTTCGGGCTCTGTGCTCACAGCTAAGAGCCTGGAGCCTACTTCAGATTCTGTGTCTTCCTCCCTCTCTCTCTCTCTCTGCCCCTCCCTGTCTCGCACTCTGTCTCCCTAAAATAAACATTAAAAAAAAGTTTTTAAACAAAAAACAAAAAATTCCAGGGCATGCAAATGTCACATAAGTGCTCTTGGTCCAAAGAAACTGTTTTTTTTTTTAAGTTTGATTTCTACAAAAGAAGGAGAATCAGCCTCAGGTGCATAATCATAATTAATTTCCATATCACTGTTGTCTGGCCATAAGAAAAAGAAAGCTTTGGAGAATCACATTTTTAGGCAGTTTCACACAATTAAAAACAATTTCATTTTGAAAGTACACACTTGGCAGGTACATACTGTCTTCTATAAAAATTAACTGCATTCTGTACTAAGTTTGAAAATCATTGTTATTCTTTAGCACACATGTAGCAATTCATAAAGTCCTTTGCAATGATATCTATTAGATACAATAAAAAGGGATGAGGAGAACTTACTGCATGGGAGAAGAAAGATATTTACATGTGTATGTATTAGATAAAAATGTAAATATGTATGTAATGCAATTAACACATCAACTCCCTCACCTCATACCTTTACAATGAAGCAAGAGAGAACCTCCGAACAAGCTAAAACAAAGATCACCTGGGGTATGAAATAAGCTGGATTTTTATTCGTAATAATAATTAAATACTAATTTTAGCAAGAAAAATAACTAAGGTAACTTACATAAAACAGACATCAGGGAATGTGGTGTCCATGTCAGAAAATTCAGAGGTATGGATCTGATTTGCACTGCTTGAGACCATAAAACTAACAAATGTAGTTTTGGAAGAATGCATGCTAATGTGTTCTGTATTCAACTGACTCACTGATATTCTTTCTCCCCATCCCCCTGTTGACATAACAACTCTACTAGAAACTGTATCTAAGATTAAGTGGCAACAAATCCTTTTAAATACTAACTACTTTAATTTATACTATTGGCAACTAATCCTTTTAAATACTAACTACTTTAACTTATATTATCTTACTTAATGCTCATAAAAGCACCTTGAAGTTAGTTTTCTTCTTATTAGCACTTTAAACATAAACAAAATGAACTTCAAGGAGGTTAAGTTCATAGTCACACAATAAGTAGTAAAACTGTAATTTAAATCTGGATCTCTTAATACCAAGCCCTCTGCCTCTGGGGAAAAAAAAAACTGGTCTCTCCATGTTATTTACATAAATAAACACACAGACGTAACCATTTCTAATAAAGAGAAAATGTAATGTACAACCAAAAAGAATATATCCTATCTCCATGCCAATTATATACAATATAATGTCATTAAGAATATTTATGGCCAGAAACATTCTTGGTTTCCAATTTGGCTATTCCCAGAGATAGAGTATACATTTCTTTACTTTTTCATTTTCATAAAGAAAAAAAGGGAGGGAGGGGAGTTGAACTCAGCTATGCTGTTTGCCACTGTGATTAAATAGCAGCCCAAAACCACAGCTCTGTGACAAAGGAGAAAGGATGCAATAGCAATGTAATTATAAAAGCAATAATGTCACATGCTTCTGAATGTCCTACACCTCACAATCATAGCCAAGTATTTATAAAATTCCACCATGTACATACAGCCAATTCTCCATTATTTCTATATTGGTTTTCTACCATATTTCAAGTTACTCCAACTGCAATTTCTTCACATTTCAACCACTAAAAGCAGGAATATAAGTGGACAAGGAGAATAGGTCAGCTGGGATACTAGCAATGAGTTGGAGAAAGTCTAGAAAGAATGGCTAAAAGAGAAGCTTGGATTTGTCAGACTAGTTCCCTAGTCTTCCACAGCAACATAATATCAAGAGCTGCCCCTACCAAAAATAATAATAAAATAAACATGTCATTAAGACCTCCAACCCATTCTTACTCCTGACCTCCAAATACAGAAATATTTAAAATGTAAATATTAGATGAATGAAACTTAAAAATACCATCATAAGGAGCTCTTTGAAAGAATCGTAACTAATGGAATATCAGTTTGTCGTTTTTTGCTTATTTGATTTTTAATTGTTTTGTTTAGAAAACTTTTGTTGTTTATTCATGATTTAATATAAAACAAACTCCAAGAGCCCAGAGTCAAAGCCCTAGGTTTGTCTTATTCACAGTTTTAGCCTCAGAGCTTGGCACTAAGTGGCACTTAATAAATATTTGTGAATGAATGGATAATAGCAACTGGGTATCATTTTACTTCCATTTGGAGTTACTAGTATAAACACTACTGTTCAAAGTCCATTTCCTATGAAGGTAGATGCTGTGTGCACACTCCAAGAGCCTTCAGACTTGGAATGCCTTAGAGTAAATAAGGAAGAAGTTTGTAGCTAGCCCAGAACTAACAGAGTGGAAAGACTCTGCCAAACTGGCTAACAGCCTGTCAGTCAGCAGTGGGAACAGACGTGAGAAGGAATGAGGGGGAGAAAAAGAAACCCCCTGTGAAGGAAAGATCAGGAGGTGAGAATGGGAGGATAAATAAGGGAGGGTGTCCGAACCTCAGTGAAAGCAGAGTTAAGTTTTCAGGAACTAAAATAACTCAAAGAATGTGATTGGCTTGGAAACAAATTTAGAGGAAGGAAGAAGACATCAAAAGATCCAGATAACTATCAAAGTATGTGATGAAAGTGCTAGCCAAAAGCTGAAGTCATCCCTAATGTATGGGACAAAGGTAATGCAGATGATGGAGAGATCAGGAGTGTGCAGAGGCCAAACCGCAGCACAGCAAACACCTATGCCAATAAATCCTCACCAACACTGTTCTCTTCTTTTCAGGAACCTTCTCTACCCTTTGGAGATCTCTGCTGTCCACCTTCTCCTTGATAATCTATCCAACCACAACTTCTTTGATCCCATTCTCTGTTTTCGAATTTTCTGACTACTCTGTGGGCTTTTCCCAAAGCTGAATGTTAGGTCTTAGATGTCTCAATGGCAAATACACAAGGTTCATCTCTTCTAATTCAGTTTCAATTTCAGCCAGCAAAAGCAAAATGCTCTAATCATAGTGACTCCCTTTCTAATAATATTGCACTAGATATTTAATTTTTATTATGATCTAAAACAAGTAGTTAATTTATAAAGAATCATTCTTGGGGCACACTGGGTGGTTCCATTGGTTGAGCGCCACAACTTCAGCTCAGGTCATGATCTCACCGTTCATGAGTTTGAGCCCCACGTTGGGCTCTGTGCTGACAGCTCAGAGCCTTGAGCCTGCTTCGGATTCTGTGTCTCCCTCTCTCTCTGCCCCTCCCCTGCTCATGCTCTGTCTCTCTTTCTCTCTCACTCAAAAATAAATAAAAAATTTTAAAAATGAAACGGATCATTCTCTATCTCTCTGTACACACACATTTAAAAAAGACATTTAAAAAGTCTCTACTCAGCTGAGGAAACACTCTGACACAAAAGAGGACTGGAACCCTTACTAAATAGTATAGTCCCCATAAAGTACTTCAAGGAGTCTGTGGTCCTTGTGATTGTATACAGTATTTGTGATTTTCTAATAGTTCTTTCTCTGTGTCTCAAATGCATGCATGCGCACACACACAATATAAAACAACAGACAAAAGGTTATGCCATCCAAAGCACACAGGTGGAAGTATATAAGATAATTTGTGACCTTATCTCACATGGCTAGAAACAGAAAAGAACAATACCGTCAGCAAGCTATACTGGCTAGTAGGAGGATAAATGGGAAAGACCAATGGTAGATTATGACAGAAGTAAACAAACATCTCACTGCCTTCGTGCAAATAGGCAATGACCCAAAGTGATTTTACTAAATGCCCCGAAGCCAAGTTGAGGAGGAATTTCAATAGGTTCCTGCAGCCACATCATTCCAAGCACATGTACCAGTGTCTGGTTTCACAAGTGGGGCATACTCCCTTATGTCTATGTAGACACCAGATCCAAGATAGAGTAAAATTTTGCTAATTCATATTAGTGGAGAGATTCTCTGAATTAATGAAGTATCTAAATTTAAAATAATTTAAGAAGGCTACCAGTTCAACTTTAATATGATTCAGTAAATGAGTTTATCCCTCTCTCTTCCTAGATACTTTTGAAATGATAGATTTAAAAAATTACTTTTGACAACAATGTAAGGCCACATCAATTAAAAGAACTGGTAAAAGACCAACAGAGATAAGGGACCAAAAACTTTCCAGAAGAAGAAGAGCAGATAGAGTATTAGCGCCTGATACTGTTCACACCATTTACAAATTGCAGTGTAAAATATGTGCAGAGGCATGTAGTTAAAAAGGAAAGGATATTCCCTGCAAAACTCTGAAAATTTCCGTATACTGGAAGGTATCCCACGTAAGATGCAGGCTAAAAAGGGATGCGTTTATGGAAAGTCTACACACAGAACGTTTACCACCACCCAGCCAAAACACCCAGTAGGCAAAGCATTTATACCACACGGCTCTTTGCCAAAGAGGTATTCAGAAAAGACCAATGCAACTAGTACAGAGCAAAATCTTCTTAGAGGGCCCCTCAGGATAATCATTCTTACTCTAAAACAAATCCTCTTTTTTTTTTTTAATGTTTATTCATTTTTGAGAAAGAGAGAAAGAACACAAGAAGGTTAGGGGCAGAGAGAGAGGGAGACACAGAATTTGAAGCAAGCTCCAGGCTCTGAGTTGTCAGCACAGAGCCTGATGCGGGGCTCGAACTCACAAACTATGAAATCATGACCTGAGCTGAAGTCAGATGCTCAACTGACTGAGCTACCCAAGAGCCCCTAAAACAAATCCTCTTTGTTAAATACAAATGAACAACTGAGGAATCCAAAAACTAAAACAGACACCTAAAAAAAATAAAAAAAGAAATATTATTTAGAAAACTTAAAAAGTCTTATTAGTATATACAGAGATTTAAGAAAATATTGCATTCACAGAACATAAACAGGATGTTATGAAAAATGGAACAAGGAAAATATTTTAGAGTTACAATTACTTTTAAAGAACATAAATGGTTGCAAAAATATATATATAAAGGTATGAAAATCTTACAAAAAGTAAGGCGAGAGGGAAACAAAAAGCCAGAAGATATGGAAAAAAGATCAGAGGTACAGAGGATCAATCCAGGAGGGCCAATATCTGACTACTAGGAGTCCAACTAAGCCAAAACAAGGAAAATGGAGGAGAGAACGCTATTAAAGAGGATATCCCAGAGCTAAAGAACCGTTCTTCAAACCACAAGGGTCCCTATGGAAATATTAATACCACAATCTCCCCTGCCACACAGACACACAAATTCAGCCCTGTAGGTAGATGAAGCACTGGGAAATCACACAACACCAACAATGAACAGAATATCCTACAATTCTCCATCTAGAAAGGAAACGAAGTATGAATTGGACTTAAGCAACACAGGATGAGTGGGAGAAAATGGAAGCATGTACATTCAAAGTTCTGAAAGAAAAATAATTTTCAACCTAGAAATCTACACTCATCCAAATTATAATGGAGTTCGAAAACATGATGAAACTTTCAGAACAACAACTACAAAAACAAACCCTAAAAAAATGTCAACCTTTACATGCCCTTCCATACAAAATTACTTGAAGTATGAGTTAGTAAAATGAAGGAATAAATTAAGAAAAAGAGGTATATGGTCTCCAACTCAGGAGGAGCAATGAGAGTAAATGCCTGAACATCAGCTCTGCAGCCGCTCTCCTATGGAGCAGGAAGGACGGATCTGCAAGTAGAAGGCATCTCTGGGTTTATTATTATCTTTAAAGTACTGAAAGAGCTTGGAAATACAGTAACAATAGGTAATTCCTCAAAAAGGCAATTTAAAACTCTAGGTAAAAAACAACTGTACAAGAAAATGCAATTATAACATAGTATACACCTTTAGAATAAACTATATTCATATAGTCACAATAATATAAATGCTACTTACGGATTTCTGACTTTAGAATCACCTGATAGAGAAAGCACAGAATGTATTTATAGATAAAGGTAAGAATGTAAATCTAAATAACACCGACAATAAATAGTAGAAGTCTGGAAGCAGAAGTAGTGAGGACAGGGGCAAGTTAGAGTAGGGAAGCTAATCTCCTTCTCTCGCCAGGTAAGTAGTTAAAAGATCCCATCAATACTTGCTACAGAAAAAAAAAGCATACACTTATTACCTACAATTATAAACGTAATTAATAATGGAGCTAAGAATAATGACATACACCTACTTGGAGGAAGGAAAAATGCCCAAAGCAGGTAAAATTAGCAGGCAATGTTCTGATTAGTAAATCAGAACTAGCAAAATTAGCCCAGTATACAGAGATATGAAGGTAACTACAAAAAAACTAAAAAAGAAAGTTTAGAAACAATTTGAAAAGTTAAAAGTGACTATTAAAAAAAAACATGCCTCAGAACAAAAAAGATAAAGTAAGAAGATAAAGCAAAAGATAAAATTTGTTTTTTCATTAGAAGTCCTATACTTGGTCAATTTCATAACCATTTGCACATAATACTGTAATAAAACTATATATTTATAATATAAATGTTAATTAAATCTATTTTTATTATTTCCAAGTAACTGCAATGAATTTAAGCCAGTATTGAGAAGGAGACAACCTTGGGAGATTTAATTAAATTAAATTTTAATATAAACATGGAGGGGTGCCTGGGTGGTTCAGTCTGTTGAGCATCCGACTTTGGCTCAGGAGCCTGCTTCGGATTCAGTGTCTCCCTCTCTCTCTGCAGCTTCCCCGCTCACACTCTCTCTCAAAAATAAACATATATATATATATATATATACACACACACACATATACATATATATAAACATGTATATATACATACATATATGTGTATATATGTGTATATATATACATATATATATAAACATGGAGATCAAAATTTTAAGAGTTTAAAATCAATTTTAAGTAGTTTTAATATGCCCCATGAAGTAATATTTACACTATTTTTTAAATTATGACAAGGAAAATTTTTCTTGAAGGTTCTATCTGAAATACCAAAGATTCCAATCTATAGCTTTAGTCACCAAAACCCTTATACCTGAAAAGTATATGCAGAAAGAAGAAAAAAAAGTATGGGCAGAAAAAAAGTCCATTTAGCATAGTCCTAATAGCCAAGTAAATATATGGATTTGGATGTCAGTTTCAATGTTGATTTAGATACAGACATAGGCATAGACACAGACATAAAACTTCAGAAGAGTAATAGACACATACTCTGGTCCTCCAGTTACAAATGTAGCCCTTCCTCACTGCTCGATTTATGGCTCACCAAATGTGACCTGAAGAAGAGCCATTCAAACTGGCTTCCCCATGCAGTAACTCCTCATGGCCTTGCTGATGCACATCCTGTTAGTTGATATACATTACACAGGTGCTAATCACAGGTCACACACAACTCAGAGGACAGCCTCCAGAAAGAAGGAAACAAACACCTCTGGGCCCATCCTGCCTCTATCACACAGGTAGTCTTGAAGACTCTCCCCATTTAAGTTCTACCAGTTGAGCAAGAGCAAAGGAAGGGTGCACCACCTTTCCTGATGTGCATTTGCTCATACACTCCATTTCTCCCCCAAGGAGAGGTTTATTATACAGCTCAGCCTAAGTGACATCTAGATTCCAAATGGTGTGATAGCTGTGAGGCTTCAAGTGAGCCTAGAGTTACTCTGGGGAATTCTGATAAGAATTAAGATGGGCCCAGGATTTCCTTCTTATTGAAAAGCCCAAGCTGAACTGAGATGCTTACAGGTCTGAGTTGATACTGTCCTACTCCTAAATCACATTTAGTTCTAAGAAACCACAGAGACAGGGTTATTTAACTCCATGACACAGACCTGCATGATACCAACTTCCACAGCCATCATTTTTCGGACTGGTGGGGGTGGGGGGCAGGGTGGGTACAGGTTGGGTGGCTCATACCTCATCTCTCTCAGATGAACTTAATGGGTCCATAAGGAGAGATTTAAAAGGAACCCAAGAGATAATTTACATCAGCTTGATACCACTGAAAGAAGACAAAGTTAGAGTAAGAAAAGACTGTAAAATGGAATAATAATCCCTTATAGTACTGCTATAAGGATTAAGCGAAGGAATACATGAGCAAATGCCCTGCACAGATGCTAGTTTTATTCTTTTTCTCTTTGGCCTACAATCATATGCATAAATCCTCATGACCTCAAGGTCCTTGGGAAGCTGTGAAATACAACTGCCACGGCAGAATCCCACCATTTTCAATTTTCCAGTCTAAGGAAATGAGTTCAGAGAACTGACAGGTTGCAGCTGGGGGTTGGAATCATCTGTGTGAACTCAAGAAATAAGGAGTGAGGCCACAATGTAGCTGTTATTCATCCCATAGAGGGTATGCGATAACTTCAGGCAAACTAAAGTTAGCTTCTAGCAAATGTGTGAGATGCCTCACTGAGCATGGAGGTCATTAGTAATCATTTACTTGAGAAAACTATGCAATATGTGCTTAGCTTACTTATTTTTTTAAGTTTATTTTTACTTATTTTGAAAGAAAGAGAGAGCATGGGAGGGGCAGAGAGAGAGAAGGAGAGAGAGAATCCCAAACAGGCTCCACACTGTCAGCACAGAGCCCAATGCGGGGCTCGAACTCATGATCTTGAAGTCATAACCTGAGCTGAAATTAAGAGTCAAAGGCTTAACCAACTGACCCATCCAGGCACCCCATACCTAGCTTACTTATGTATGTTACATCATGGTGATAGAAAGTTCTTTAGGCAATTTCTAATGTGTTCTAAGACTCTGATCTTAGTTCATTCTAGCACCTGTCATTCTGATTTAAGGGCAATATACTCCTTTCTATATTTACCACTGAAGTAGTATGGAGGGAAAAAAAGTAGTAAACATATGAAGTCTCAAACAACAAAAAAAGATCAGAGACTCTAAGACTGCTTCACTGGTCCAGTTATGCTGTTTAAAGATTGTTTAACAGTGGGCAAAGGTACTTTCTAAAAAAAAAAAAAATCTATTTTCCACTGAACCAAAATGAAGAAAAAGGCAACAGAAAATGAGAAACTCGTATCAGTGATAACCTGAATCAGTGTCAAAACCTTAGCTTCAGATGCTTCTCTAGTATAGTGCTACTGGAATTTTCTCACAGTATACATTATCTCTGGGGCAGGGATACAACACAGAGGGTAGATACAGTAAGTTTAAATGCCCCAAAGGGTCAATAATCTGGAAGGTTGTATATGTTATTATAGATATGATTCATAGAATCACAGAGCTAAAGGATCGGCTGGAGATCATCTGAACAATTTCTCTATCAAGTAGTTTTTCTCCTATAACACCAGACAAAGCCAATCTTCTAATACCTGTTTATATACTTTTGAAGACAGGAAACTTACTCCTTAATGAAACAATCCATTTCATTGTAATAAAGCTCATTCTTATATATGGTAAACTGCCTCAATTTCCCAGGTAAATAGCAGCATCTAAGTGAATAAAGAAATAGGGTATGCTGGGGTGCCTGGGTGACTCAGTTGGTAGAACATGTGACCCTTGACCTCCAGGGTCATGAGTTCAAGCCCCCTGCTGGGCATACAGCTTATTTTTTTTTTTAAAAAAGGAAAAGGAAAAAAAAAAGAAATCGTTTGTGCCAACAAAAGCACACACATGCTCAGACAGTGCTGGCTTTCATTTCACAACACATAACTTCTTAGAAATACTGTACATCATCATATGTTTCCCGGCTTCACTATACATTTTCATAAGTAGAGACTCTTGCTTTTCCTTTTATATTCTCTAGCACTGGAGAATTGGTCCCTGCAGCCCACATTTCCTCCCCCAAACTGGCAAAAAAAAAATCCCTTGATGGGAAAACTTTGCACCCTCACATGAGAGATGGGACTAAATCCTTGCTAACAGAGCTTTTCCAGCCTGAACTTGCATCAGGTCATTAATCTTCTGGAAAATCACTGAAATTCATGAATCACTGAATCATAAAAATAAAAATTATATTTCAATCTTTATCTCAAACATCAGAGTGTCAAGTCAGTATCTTCTTTCCTAAAATGTCTGCCCACAGGGCCTGTTCTAAAACACCAAAGCAGAGTCTGCCTGTCCCTACACACATGTGTATTGAGTCAGTTCCTATAAACCAAGTAAGGTGTCCTTTCTCTGATTCCTCTAATCAGCATTCTATGGCTGAGTCAGATCCCTCACTGTCTGTTCGCCTCCTAGATGGTCTCTAGGCGCTCACTCTCCTCCTTCAGATGTGACCCACTCTCTCTGCAAGCACCCCATACTCTGCCCAGGAGACCTAGCTTGTCATAAACATCACTCTCCCCTTGGTAAATAGGCCTGACTAGTAGGTATTTGAAGATAGGGACTATGTCTGCCTTGTTCACTGTATTTTCCCTATATCTAGCTAAGCACTGGCTAAAGAGTGGTATTTAAAAATATTTAAGTGAATGGGGCGCCTGGGTGGCTCAGTTGGTTGAGCATCCAACTCTTGATTTCAGCTCAGGTCGTGATCCCAGGGTTGAGATATCAAGCCCTACATCAGGCTTTGCACTAAGCATGGAGCCTGCTTGAGATTCTTTCTCTCCTTCTGTCCCTTCCCCACTCATGCTCTCACACTGTCTCTAAAATTTAAAAAAAATTAATATTTAAGTGAATAATCGACAATGAATGAATTAAAGTAGCAATACCCCAATTCTATCACTATAACTGGATATAATAAAATTATCACCACTAACAGGAAAGGGATCCTCCAAATCCAAGGTGCTAATAATCATTCTTACTGAAGTCAAGTCACACCTATTACTGACTCTATTATAAATAACAATAACAGCCTACACAGCCTAAGCCACTAGCTGCTTAAGAGAAAATGCCACTTTCATACAGGCTCTAGGCTTTTCCCTAGAAACGCAGACAAAAATTATTCAAAGATGTCCCTTGGGAAAATGATTCAACTTTGACACCTACGGAAATTCCTAAAATCCAGACCCTAGCCTAAGTGTGTGCTAGAAGAATCAATTTTTTAAAAAGTAGAACTTTTACTATGGGGAAAACTTGCCATTATAATTGAATTTTTCCTGTTCTTCCTCCTCAAAAAAGGGTGCTCTAAGTCCCTCCACTATACTCACCTAACAAGATCATTCTTTGACCTGTAAGTGTAGTTACTACTTGCAGAACCCACTTGTGTATGGCTCATGCTGAGGCCAAAGCTGATCACGGCCCATAACAGTGTATGTGCCCCAGCTGCTGCTTGTGGTTGGTAAGAATGGGCTTTAGAAAACAGAACCATTCCCCAAAAATTATACTTCTAAATGCTGACTTGTTGCCTCTCATTGAAAAGTATCAGGGATTTAATTTTCTGACCTGAAACAACAAAGCTCAGGTCAACAGTGTCTATACCTCTTGTCAGCAGACAAGAACACTATCTGTTGCTGAAAGTAGGGAGAACTGAGGGCAGACAGAATGAGAAGCAAAGACAGAAATAAAAAGTAACTGTGTCATCTGGCATCTAAACACCTGAGTTCAAACCCTGGTCCCCCACTTACTGGGTGACCTCAAACACTCTACCTGCCAGATAAGCAAGGTTACAGTGAAAGGATCACCTGAAATTCTCCTGACTTAAAACAATAGTGCTTTACTTCTCACTCAGGATGATGCCCATTGTGGATTGGCTAGGGGCTTGGTTTTCCAACTCTGTCTATAGGCCAGAACCCAGATGCATGGAGCAGCCACTCTCAAGAATGCTGCTGGTTTGAAGGAAAAATGAAACTAGTGGAGTATGTACTGGTTCTTCAAGTTCTCCCCAGGAATGATGCCCATCACTTCTGCTCGTGTTTCACTGGACAAAGCCAGGTCATGTGGTCATACCTAACTTCAAGTGGGTGAGGAAGAAGAGTCCTTATTTGTTCCCGCAGGAGCGTACAACATTTGTGAATGGCCCTAATGACTACCATAAGCACTTAATCTCACTGAGTCTCCGTGTCTTTATCTACAACAAGGGGTCACTGAGGCTTGCTTCACAGAACGTTTTGTGAAGACGTTTAAATGACCCAGCACCAGGTTGGCTAGGTGATAGCTGGTAGTAGCCATCGCTGCTTTGGTGGGGGTATGTCAACCATGGATAGAATGATCTAGTCAGCAGGAAATGGGCATCCTAGCCAAGGAATTCAGTTCTCAAATTCTACTACTATCAGCAGCCACTGAAGAATAGCAGAGCTTCCCCCAGCTTCCCCCAGCTACTGAGCTGGTTAGTTTTGATGTAAAGACTATAATCTGACAAGTTCAGAAAAATCATTCCTGCCCTAGGTTTCCATATTCTTTTTAGTCCTTTCTTTTATTGTTAGGTTAAGTGTTCATTTAACCAACAAATATTTGTGAAGTGTTTGTGTGCCAGGCACTATTACAGCCTGAGTGATGAACAAATCACAGTTTTCTACCAAAGAACTCCAATCTATGCAAAAGAATCACAATTCATGGCCCATTAACAGCTCACTACACCACCTCACTCTCACTATGAAAGAAAGAAAGAAAGAAAGAAAGAAAGAAAGAAAGAAAGAAAGAAAGAAAAAGAAAAGAAAACGCAACTCATACCAATAAGAAAATGTAGACAAATTTGAAAAGTTTATCATCATTCCTTCCAAGAGTACCCAATGGTCAAAAATAAAGATGGAACTTCCTGTTGTTCAGGCAAACAGATACTATACTTTCTAGTTAAGTAGATGCTACATATTCTATTTCTTCTCATGTGTTTTCAGATTGACTTAGCTCTTAAAGAAGGTGAGAATATATTTTTCCTATCAACCTAGTGAGGACACATATCAATCTAGTCAAGACAAAGGAGATAAAGTATAACTGACAATGCTTGATTAGCCAATAATATATACCCATGGGAAGAGTCAGGTGGATGAATTAGTCCAGTCTAAAATTTATTGAACATCTATTAAGTGTGACATTGTGCTTGGCAATGGGAGATTCAAAGATGAATGTAGTTCAGGCTCTTTGACCACTTTACCAATTATGCAGGAAATATATTTGTATCAATGGAAGGCGGGCACTTTCTCTCTCTTTGGAGAGAAAAGAGGGAAATAATTTTTTTGAAGTCTCCTGGGAGAAGCAAGAGTTTTAAGAATAGGCTAAGTTTAGACACCCCAATTTGACAGTAGCTGGAATCCAGCATGAATAAGGGAGAGATTCGAAGACATAGAACCTAAGAATATGGGAATCCAAATATTACTAGAAGTTAGAGTTTAACAGTGGAAATGTCAAGGGATGACTAGAGACTGAAGGAGAGAGCAAGTCAAGGGGCAGGCTGGGGAGCTTGGGCTTGAGCATATAAAGGACAGGGAGCTGTCACTTAAGGTTTTTGAGGAAAGGGAGTGATATGTTTGCATTTGTGACCTAGAGAGGTCCTTCCAGCAGTCATAAGTGCTGGATTTAAAGGGGTAATACTAAAGACAGGGAAAACAGGAGGATATTGAAATAGTTCACATTAAGAGATGATGAGGATCTGATGTAGGGCAGTTGCAATGGAGAGTCACAGAAGGGCAGGACTGAATAAGAAGGAAAACAGTCAAAGGGTATGGATGGAGGACAAGGAGGAGTCCAAAGATGAAAGGGGCGTCTGGCCTAACAAGGGATGGGTGAGGAGCTACTGAGATGGAGACTGCATTAAGAGGAGTAGAATTGGTATCTGAATTAGCAGGACAACTCTAGGTACCATAAACATTCAGTTTACCACAGAAATAAATACCATATTTCTGAAGAATCTGCCAGCAATTTTCATCAAAGTAAAACTCTACTGTTGGTTGCCAAGAAGAAATTTCATTATTAACTTTGAAACTGGTATCTACAGCTGAAATACTGCATTTGCTTTTCCTCTGCTCTCCCTCACTCACGTGTTCAGACACACTAATTCAAGTAGTCAGATCTTCAGTTGTCTCCAAAAATTAAATCCAGACATTGTTTGGACTAATAAGGTTTATTTACTGTATACCTGCATGAAATACTCTCCATCAGTTTCAAATTATTCTAGTCTACTTCACTAGTAGACCGTAAAACCACAGCCCTAGTTGTTCTTCAGTAGACCTTGAACTGGTAACCCCAGCTTTTCCTCACTATGAAAAAAGCCTTCATCCTCCATCAATAAGAGCATGCAGGAGGATATACCATCTGTATACTGGCCTTAGAGAGCTTCACATTTCCCTCAGCACTGCCAAGGACATACTCCAAAGTCATGGCTACAATTTCTATTATGACTGGGAGGTAGTCATTAGTGCTGGCCACCAAGTATTTCTGCATCTCCACCTTCTGGGCACATGGTAGGATAACAATTCTTTAAGGTTAGGTGTGGACATATGACTCAGTATGACAAATGAAATGTGAGTGAAAGTAACATGTGTCATCGCTGGGCCGAACTTGAAGAGGCAGCCTGTGAGTCACCATAACCCTTTCCCATTGCCACAATGATTGTGGAAGTATGGCTTCCATTAGCCAGAATGCTGACTAACAACGGTCAGCAAAACTCCCTGAAGATCCATTTCAGACATATAGTAGTATGACTAAGAAACTTCTATGGTGTTAAGTAACTGAGATGTTTGGGGTTAGTTGTCACTGTAGCAAAATCCAGCCAATGGATTTTTGATTCACTACTAATTGTCATGAAGCAGCAAAGAAAGTCAAGAAGACCAGTTCTTCTTATACTGCCTCAAATCATCTCCATTCCACCATGTCTCATCAATGTTCTCTGGGAGGCAAAGTAGAAATCCTTCACAAACACAGAATAGACATCATCTCTTAATAGCTCTTATGCTTCCCTTTCAATACTTTCAATTATCATCACTGTGTTTTATTCATCCTTACATTTGAATTATTTGGTTCTGTTATTCATTCATTTGTGCAACATTTGTTGATTTACTGCTCTGGAGAAGGCATTCTCCTAGACACAATGGAACAGCAGTTGTCAAACTTTCCAGTCTCAGGATACCTTTACATACTTAAAAATTAAGAGTAGTTGTCTGGGTTATATCTATCAAAATTTACCATATGAGAAGTTAAAACTAAAGTTTTAAAATATTTATTAATTTGAAAGTATATCATGAGCCCATTACATGTTAACGTAAGTACTGTATTTTATGAAAAATAACTTTTTTTCAAAACAAAAAATTTGGTAAAAAGAACAGCATTGTTTCACATTTTTACAAATCTTTTGTGATGTCTGGCTTAAAGAAATACATCTGGATTCTCATGTCTACTTCTGTGTTCAATCTGCTGAGATACGTTATTTTGGGTGAATGATATAAAGAAAATCCTAAGACCTTCCAAAAGGGTCTCATGGATACCCAGGCCTCACCAGTCCCCACTTTAAGAACCAGTACTGTAATGCAAAGTTCAGAAAGTTTTTCCTGTAAAATGGCAGATTATAAATGTTTAGATATTTTGTAATGTCTCTATTACAACCACACACTATCACTGTAGCATGAAAGCAGCCATAGCTAATGTATAAACTTGTGTTCCAATAAAATTTTATTTACCAAACTAGGGAGCCAGTCAGGTCTGGTCCGTGGGCCTTAGGCTATCCATCCCTGTGATAGAAGATACCTAAATGAATTAGACATGGGTCTTGCCCTTTAAAAAATGCATAGCTAGTAGAGGTAATAAGACAAGTACCCACTACTAACACTATTAATACAAAGCAGAATGAGATACACGTCATGTGAGAAATTTCAAAAAAGATGGTTTCAGGCCTCAAGGTCACTAGAGAGTACCTCAAATTGGGAAGGTTTCAAGGAAAATGTGGGCATTGAAGGATGGGCTGAGTTTTGATAGAAAGTCTCAAGAGGGAGGAGAGCGTTCCAAATGGAGAGAATGTTCAGGCCAAAGACAATAATGGAAGGAAGCACTCAGCATATTCAAGTAATAGTAAGTAGCTCCTAAAGAGTAGTGAGGACAGAGAAACACAGTGAAATGCCACTTATTCAAATCTAGGTCACTAGGCAGTGGGCCTTGAGAGCCAGGCCCAGGGGTTTGGATGTCATCTGAGATGCACTGAGGTGCCACTGACCATTTCCACAGGAGAGCTGACTTACCAGCTAGGTATGGTAAGATTAACTGGAAGGCAAAGCACAGGACGTGTTTGCATGTGCCCAACTATAAGCAGTGACCCCAGATGACAGGCTAGTGGATTAGACTAAGCAAGGGGAAATAAGGATCTGAACAAAAACAATGACAGGAAGATCAGAAAAGAGACATAGGCATGCAACATCTAACAGATGCAGTGGTACACTGCAGATAGAGGGGAGGAGTGCATAATCAAAGATGACTCTAAGCTTTCTCGAGTCTGAAAGAGGGGAGAAAGATGGAAGGTCAGGAAAAGGGACAGATTTGGTGATCAAAGGGAGAATTTGATTCTGAACATATTCCACATATCACATATTGCCAGCCACAAGTTTGAATGCTCACAAATCCCAAACTCCCCTTGGTGGGGAAAAAATGTATTTTATAATTCCAGCACCTTGTCAAAATTTTTCCAAATCTGTGCCTTTTGAAATCTCCTCCAAGTCCCTAGTACTCTGAAATATAACAGAATTTCTAAGTTTTTATTCTTTCCCCACTTTGATTCTATTTATAAGCTTCCAGAGTCAGTATATACTTCAGCTCATTATAAATACATTATTAGATATCAATGAAATAACTAATGAGACCTCTTTCAGAAGCTCAGGTAAATAAGTAAATAACTCCCGTTTAAAAAAAAAAGGTGGTCAGAACTGTCTCTGAAGAATGTTGTAACTCATTCTTGGATACCGCATAAGTTTTCTGAATGTCTTATGTTAACCAAAAAGTCTGAAGGTTGATGTCAGGTTGCTGAAAGATTTTATTTCTTACAGTCTTTTTAAAAGTTATAGTGAGGGAATTTTGAAAGCTGTACTTGAGTTTCCTTTTGCCTTTTAAAGGGCCAAAAATGTGGGGCACCTGGGTGGCTCAGTCGGTTAAGCATCTGACTTCAGCTCAGGTCATGATCTTATGGTTCCTGAGTTTGAGCCCCACATTGGGCTCCATCCTGGTGATGCAGAGTCTGCTTGGGATTCTCTCTCCTTCTCTCTGTCCCTTCCCCATGTGCTCGCTCTTTCTCAAAAATAAATAAACTTAATTTTTTAAAAAGGCCAAAAATGTATTTGAGAATGATACAACAAATGACCCAAATAAAATTTTCAGTCAAGAACAGGCCCACATATTCAACCTGCTGAAGAAAGGAACAGAGGGATGGAAGGTGAAATACCTGGAATCAAGATAAAAATGCTCTAAATTTACTAGATGCCTAAAGAAAGCTGTGATATAGTAGTTATTCTGTCCCCCGAAGGTAGATTCAGATGGTTCAAAAAAAAATAAGGGGAGAACGTGATAACAAAGAAGAAATATGAAAGAGTCTTGACCCATGATAAATAATCTAAAAATCTCCTAGTGAGGGGTGGCTGGGTGGCTCACTTGGTTAAGAGTCCAACTCTTGATTTTGGCTCAGGTTATAAACTCATGATTCATGAGACAGAGCCCCTCTAGGGCTCTGCACTTATGGTGCGGAGCTTGCTTGGGATCCTCTCTCTCTCTTTCTCTCTCTCTCTCTCAAAATAAATAAGAAACTTTAAAAAAAAAGTTTAAAAGTCTCCTAGTGAAATACATGCTCAAAGATGGCTATAGTACACATGACAGACAGAAATGTGCACTGTCGCACTCCTGTCAATCCCATCACCTTTTTCTATGAAAGCTTTCCTATTAGCTCCCTGGTTGCAGGCTCAAAACCTGAGGCCTCCTGGATTCCTTCCTCTTCCTCCCCCAGCATTCGATTGGTTGCCAAGTCCTACAGACACCATCGCTAATGTTTCTTGCACCTTCTCATTCCCACAGTCAATCAGAGCCCAGATCCTCGCTCTCCCCATCTGGTCTACTGCGATCCCCTCCTGACTCTCTCCCTACCTCAAGTGCTTCCCTTTCTATTCCATTCAAATAACCCCCAGCACATACTTTCCCTAACATACAGTCCTGACCAATCTACCTCCAAGCTAAAAAACAGTTCACCGACCTTTCACAAAATGCCTCAATTATTTCACCACCTTAACATCCACTTGTTCCATTCTCTTGCCCCCTCTAATTAAATGTGTCCACTTCCTCAATCTAACACAAACTCTTCTTTATGCTTTCTCAACAACCTTGTTTTTCTACTTTTCTCTCAGCCTAGCACCACCTTTCAATGTCTCATTCTCCTTTTCCCACAACCTCCATGTGTGGAAGTACAACCCAGTGTTTAAGGCTCAGTTACCTCGCAGAACACACACTGGTGGCTGCTGGGTGTGGGGGGGGGGGGGTAAAATGGGTGAAAGAGGTCAAAGAGTTCAAACTTCCAGTTATAAAATAAATAAGTCATGGGGATGTCATGTACAGCACTATGACTATAGTTAGTAACACTGTATTGCATATCTGAAGTTATATGGAGCTAGGAGAGAAGATCTGAAAAGTTCTCATCATAAGAAAAAAGATTTTTGCTGAAGGATGTTAATTAGACTTATTGTGGTGATCATCCTACAGCATATACATATATTGAATGACTTTGTTGTCCATCTGAAACTAATATAATGCTGTATGTCAATTATATCTCAATTTTCAAAAAAAAAAAAAAAGAAAGAGAAAAATCTATCTCCTCTAAGAAAAAATTTTTCCCAATTCTCTTCTTATGCTCCACTACCCAGTCTTCTGATAAGCATTTCCAGACAGGATAATGCATGCTACTGTTTTACACAGTAGAGATAAACAGGTCGGTCCTTGTAGTCTTCTTCTTATTGCCTCTCTCCAATCACTGTTACCTAGGAATTTCCTTCATCTCCTTCTCTCCAATTGGACTATGGAACTAGAAAAGTAAGAGTTCAGTGAATAGTTGCTGACTTGAATTTGTTAAAGTGAACTTTCCTGAATTTGTAAAAGTGAACCTAAAGAAGTTCCAAAGTTTTTTTTTAAGTAGGCTCCACTCCCAGTGCAGAGCCCATGTCCAGCGCAGAGCCCAAAGTGAGCTTGAACTCACGACCCCGAGATCAACCTGAGCTGAGATCAAGGGTTGGACACTCAACCAACTGAGCCACCCATGCACCCCAAGTTCTGAAACTTTTTTTAAGAAAATTCTAGAGCCCTTGAAAATTATAGTTTTTATTTAGTCAGTAAACTTTCTAATAGATGAAAGACTTTGAGTTGCTTAATTCCAGAAATTCCCAAGAAGAAATTTTTAGTTTCTTTTAATAAAGCAAAAAAAATCATATGATATCTGTCTTTCTCTAACTTCACTCATATGTGTAATCTGAGAAACCTAACAGATGTACATAGGAGAAGGGAAGAAAAAATAAGATAAAAACAGAGAAGGAGGCAAACCATAAAAGTATCTTAAATACGGAGAACAAACTGAGGGTTGCCAGAGGGGAGGTGGGTGGGGGATGGGCTAAATGGCTGATGGATATTAAGGAGGGCACTTTTTAGGATGAATCACTGGATTCTACTCCTGAAGCCATTACTCCACGGTATGCTAACTTGAATTTAAATTTTTAAAAAAGCAAAAAATGTCCCACTTACAATTCAATTCTTTAAATTCTAATGTTCACTGTGTAACCTGGTGATAGAATGAAACTAGAATCTACAGTCATACCATTGTGGTTTCATTAAAAAAAAAAGTATGATCTAATATTAATACTTAAGGATAGTAATAATATCAAATACTACAAAGTGTAAGATAAGAACCTACAAAGCAAAACACTGAACAGAACCAGGAGGTACTTTTCTGGTAGATTCATTAACTAGACAGAAAGACACAACACACAGCAAAGTTAAGACAGATGCCGAGATGGGCCAACAATGGCAGGAAAAAAAAACCCTAAACCTCATTTTCTTCCTTAAAGTTCAGATGCAAGAGTCTGAAGCAGCTGATCTTGACTGCCAATAACTGCAAACGGACACAAGTGTTTTCAAAGCGCTCAGAAGATGCCAGTTGTTAGATGTCAAACTGAATTCAGAGATAAGCGTGCACAGTGAAGAGCCACTCTGGATCTTCCAAGATCGAGCACGCTCCTACGCTCAAGCAAGGGCAAAGCATTTAGGTGGATATTAACTTGTCCTGAAAAGTAGAGGTGAAAGCGTCTCTTTTGTTCTTGGTAGCCCAGGCTGCTTTCAGACCTACCAGTGAGATCTGTAAGAGGAAATCATTTTTGGTTCTGTTCCAACTTCTAATTCAATACCTTGGCAGCATCTGAAACGGATGAGAGCTGTGAACTCATATCTGCCTCAGGTGACAACTAAGATAAGACGCACACAAAGTAAAAATGATGAGAGCTTACTCCCCAAAAGCAACTTTAAATGTAGTTTTTTGAGGATAGTTACTTCAGGTGACACTAAGCCGTTCTCGCTAAGAGAACTGAAAGATTAAATTAATGGAATCTTGTTCAGAAACCTGTTTTTAGCTGATATTTTTATAGTGTTTATGAAAAATAATTCCACATTAACTATTAAAATAAACTCATAACCAAATTGATCAAACCTGGATGAGTAGAAATTTGGGTAAATCATTTTTGCAGGCAAACAATATTTCTCGTTAATAGTTTATGATGGCCAATATGGGCTCTAGTGAAAACTGGGCTGTTGATTGTTTGAAGTGAAATGATAGAGTATCAAGGATTGAGCAATGTTTATTAGACAAACCCATGTTTCAAGTACCTGCACAGCATTGGAGGAGACACAAAAGCATGACTTTATACCTCCTGCCCTAAAGGAGCTTTTGTAGATAGTTGAAATGAAAAATACAAACAATGAAACATCAGAGGACAATATAATATACTGTAAATCTTCAATTGTGAGACACAGATAATAGGAGCTATGGAATTTTAAGACCTGAAAAGACCCTCTGTGTTTATGAGAACTATTTTATAATGAGGATGAACTTCATTGGGACCCTACTAAATAGTTTTGGATAGGCATGCTTGAAAAGGCATTCTTGGAAGGGCAGAGGCATCAACTAATGCATGGAAGTAGAACTAGCCATGATGTAAGCCCAAAGAAAAAGGACAAGCTGATTAGACTAGAGGTCCATACTGAGAAGAGATGAAAACAAAGTTGGATAGGTAGGTAGAAACAGCAGGATTTAATGTCACTTTGCACATCTTCATTACTTATTACAGATCTCCCTCAACTTACAATGGGGTTACATCCCAATAAACCCATCATAAGTTGAAACTATGGTAAGTCGAAATGCATTTAATACACCTAACCTATTGAACATCGCACTTTGCCTACCTTAAATGAGCTGAGAACACTTACATTAGCCTACAGTTCGACAAAGTCATCTAACACAAAGCCTATTCTCAATAAAATCTTGAATATCATATAATTAACTGCACAATGTACTGCAGGTAAAAAACAGAATGGTTGTATAGGTACAGAATGGTTGTAAGTGTGCTGGTTGTTTACCTCATGATTACATGACTGAAAGGGGCTATGGCTCATTGCCACTGTCCAGCATCATGGAAAAGTGTCATATCATCAGTCCAGAAAAAGATCTAAATTCAAAATTCAAAGTATAGTTTCTAGTAAATGTGTATTGCTTTCACACCATCATAAACTAGAAAAATGGTAAGTTGAACCATCATAAGTTGTGGACCATCTATATATGTATATTAAATTTACTGAATTGATGTGGTATGTAACAGGGAGTCCGGGGGAGGGTGATTACAATTACACATTTAAGCTGTTCATTTAAGAAGAGAATATATCATATAAATAGACAAAAATAAGAATCCTCTCTTGGGGCACTTGGATGGCTCAGTGAGTTAAGCAGCTAACTCTTTTTGGCTCAGGTCATGATCTCACAGTTCATAAGTTCAAGCCCTGCGTTGGGCTCTGTGCTGACGCTTTGGAGCCTACTTAGGATTCTCTCTCTCTCTCTCTCTCTCTCTCTCTCTCTGCCCCTCCCCGGCTCATGCTCTTTCTCTCTCCCCCCCCCCGACCCTTTTCAAAATAAATAAAAGTTAAAAAGAAGAAGATGAAGAAAAAGAAGAAGAAGAACAAGAAGAAGAAGAAGAAGAAGAATCATCCACTCTCATTACTAAAATGTGTTTTCTTAGAAGGATTGGCCCTGGATGTGGTCTTAGGTTGATTTCCTAAGAGTCGACATATTTCCATACCATTGATAAACTCAGCATTTTGGTCAATTTTCTTGATGCTTTATCTATGAACAGTATTTCAACGTTTAGATGCCAGACATGGAATAAATAAAACTTTAGAAGATAAAAACAGCTACAATATCTTGAGCAATTCCTGTAAGTACTTTGCTAATAACAGTAATGCTGGATTTATTGAGTGCTATGAAAATGATAAACACTTTGCATATTTCTAATTTAATTCTCACAAAAATCCTATGTTGGTAAGATTAACCCAATTTTATAGTTAAGAAACCCAAATTTACAGTAGAAAAGTAACTTGCCCAATGTCAGGATGTCTTCAAACTCAATCCTGCCTGAATCCAAACCCCAATGGCTAAAATTCATACCTGAATTTATTTTTTCCCCAAGAGGCATCACTAAAATAATAATAATAATAATTTATTAGAAGGAATGCATGATACTTGCAGAGAAAATCATATGAGTGTTAGAGCATCACGGTGGGGTCAGTGTATCATTTTGGCAATATAGCCATGTGAATTTCCTATACTTTAACTTCAATAAGATATTACTCATGAAACTACCATACAAGGAAGTTCAAAATCTCCCCTAGATACTTATGATCTGTGTGATTTGGGCAAGTTACTTAACCTCCCTAAGCTGTATGTCTTCATCTATAAAATGCGGATAGTAACAAAAGCCATATCACAGGACTGTTCAGAAAATTACATGGTATCACATAAAGTACTTAGCTCAGGGTTTGTTACTGAAAAGTGATAAATTAATGTTTGCAACTTGTATTATTACTCAAGAAAAAAATTAGTCAAGCTTCTTAGACCCATTATGTAGCAGAAATCATTGAAAAGTTAGGAGTTCAATAAAGGTCCCTTTGCCCTATTCTGCCATCACCAAACTCCTACTTTTCCTTTAAGATTTAGCCCTAAAATCATCTCTTCCCAAAGCCTCTTCTACCATCAACAACTCTCAGACCAAGCAGATGGTCCCATAATCTTAAATGTGTGTATGTGATTTTCAGTCATTTCACTTAGCATTTTGTACAGTTTTATCCTTTGTGCCCTGCCTCATTCATTAGACAGGCAGTCCCCTGAGACAGGGACTCTCTTACTCATCTCTAAGTATCCCTGCTTAGCACAGGACCCGGCCTGCATTTGTATCTCTATGGAACACAGAAATTATGAATATAGTGTCCAAAAGCACCAGATTTACTTCAAGAAAAGCCCTGGGAAGAATGAAGTGCAACAAACACTATTTTAGGATGAACTAAAACCTCCCCTATTAAGTCATATGAGAAAGACATCTTCCCAGGAAAGTGAAATTTTCTCATGTTAAATTAGTAAAAAGCATAAATCACTAAGTTTATGATAAGAAAGGTGATAACAAATAGTTAAAAAGCCTAATGATGTCATCGTGGATGGGCTTCTTGACAACTGAAAGAAATGTGTATCACATGTAATCAAATTTGGAAAAAGTCCATGTAGTTTTCTGTGCATGTTCTTCTCTCCTTTGGTTTTAGGTATAAGTCCTGTCTCTTTCACAAGCTCTTTATTTTAAAAAAATGAGGATTCTATCTTATTTCCATGGCACCTACTGCCTTTCTTACACATAAAAGGGGCATTTGGATTATTTTTATTTTAGACCATCAACCTAGTAAGTTCTTCCTCTTACCCAGTGCTTGAACGCTTTCAGTAAGACATCTCATCTCATGTGACCTGCCTCAAGATCCTCTGCAGGAAGAGGGTCAATATCGTGACCCCCCTGAGGAAGCGCTACCAGTGCCAGACCTAAGTCCTGAGTCTGCAATTCCTTCCATTGCCTTACAAGGTACTCAGCTTAAACGCAGGGTGGAGATCACCCAGGAGACACATTATTACTGTGAGCTCTGGTAGTAGAAGGCATAAAGTTGTAATTGTAGGAATCTGTGAGGCTTCTCCTTTCAGACAGACTTGAAGATGCCCTCCACTCAGTAACCATGAGCCCAACCTTGGTGCCCTCCCACTCCCCACCGTCACCACCATCTTGCCCTTTCCCCAGGCATTGACTTACTTATCCATCCCACGCTGGGAGTGCGCCGCACTCGGGGGTCATCATCCAGGGTGCGGGTTGCTAGGCAGGGCACTGAGTTCTCAAGCGGGCTGCGGGCTTTAGTGTCAGAAGCAGAAGACAGGAGGAGGAAGACACATGAGCAGCCACAGCAAGGATGAGGATGGAAGCATTAATTAAGAAGAAAAAAATACTAAAGCAAATCACACAAGCGGGTTAAAGAAGAACAATGACATATTACATTGACACACATACCCCCTCCCATGACCTTCGATGGAGCAAATCCCCACACAGCATGAAAAAGCGTAAAAAAATACATTCAATCATTATAGTTCCCCAAGTACCAACAAATGATCCGCCCGGCAGTCCAAACACATGGATTGTATCCAGAAGAAAGATTTACATAATCAACAGTACTCTGAAGATGTGAGATCAAGATGGGTAATAATTTTGCACCACATAAGCACACACAGGGGGAAGTTACAGTTTTGTAAAGCACAGGGCAGGGGCGGGGGGGTGCGGGGCAGGGAGTTATATTAGTAAGGAGCTTTCTTATGATCTACCCTACAGACCCTTCTACAGATCTTCTACAGAAATGCAGAAAGCAACATTTCATATTTTCACTTTTGAGATATTTTCCTTGATGAACATAGAACTGGTTTTCAATTTCCATTGCCGCTGTTTTTCAGCCCTTGGGAAACACGAGACTGGGAGACAGATGAATCAACACCTTAATAGAAACCAATTTAGAAATGCATGTTACTCCTCAATTTCTGGTCCCTTTAATACTTATTTTACTATAATTTTAATACTCAGCGCACTCATGCCAAATCTTAGAACAAATCAAAGACAGATTAATGATGCAAGCTAAATGCATAGTATGGTTCCTCTAGATATTTTTCATCAACTGGAGAGCACCGAAAACTTCTGCCCGAAGATAATTTCACTTGGGCTTCATGTCATCTATTTTGCTATTCTCATCAAGTAGCTCACTCCAAGGCTAGTAAGAAATAGGCAGCATAATTGTCCTTTAAGGAACAATGAGGTAGGAAATACCTAACCATCAGACTACATACAATTTGACTTGAGAGACTTTTACTATCAGAGAGAGTCATTAAATAATCAAGGCAACAAAGCATATCTGATCAAAAGCAAAGATCAGATCATCTATTCACACAAGTGTGCAAATGACAGGGCAGACAAATGGTGTTTTTAAGGCAAATGGTGACTTGGTAGGTCAAGTTTTGAATGGAATCATTTACAAATTAATGCAAGTTTATGGCCAAATTTGGGCATCCAGCACATTATAAAATCTAGAAACATTTTTGTCAATTTATCTGTCTGTGTTTAAAAGCTGTAAATAAAGCCAGGACTTGTGAGCAGGCCATCTGTGCCAGCACCTGTTTGAGGCAAATCTGATGTCTTCTCTTTGCAATCTGAATTTTTAATTGTTGCCCATAACTGAACTTCTTTGCAAGTTTTTATTGTACTAAGGAAAATGAAAAAAGGAAAATGAATCAGTTGAGATTATTCCAAAATTGCTTTTGTCAAGAAGGAGGCAATTAGAAACATATATTATCAGACTGACCAAGTTTCACCTTCTATTACCTTTGACAAATGAGTGATCTGCTTAAAGGGCCAATATTTCAGCCAATTTAGCTAAAAGAAGTGCAAGATGTGGGACTACTACAGCCATCTATCTAGGCCTCAGCAAAGGTCGACTGAAATTCCAGGTCAGTGAGAATTGACAGAGGTTAGGAATGTCAAGTAAACTCAAAAAAGCGTTCACATTCTTTAGCTTCTGAGCAGTGTGAAGCTACCCAAACGTTATCACTGATACCATGGCTGGCCCCTAACATGAGTCCAAGAGTCAGCAGCTGCTCTGAAACTCGGGTGCTGATAACTTGACTTTCCCCAACAGCTTCTCTCCCCTCTACGTCTCCCAAGATGTCAGTGTGTTATTTGTGGGGAGCTAAAGCTGGAAACTCCTTTCTGCATCTACAGCCTTTACTGACACTGAGCAGCACCATCAAGGGGACAGTGGAACGGAGCCTGGCACAGACCAGCGAAGAACCTGGCTCCAAAGACAGGCATGAAAAATGAAACTGCCGGTAGAGGCTTGGCACCTGTGTTTTAGCAAAGCTGATTGGAGCCATCTGGCTGGTTACTCGCATGAAAACTGGGAGGTTCACAGCAACCATTACTCATGTTGGCCAATTCCAACATTTTGATTTGTTGGACCCTCTATGTACTTCTGTGCAGGAAGAGATACAAACTCTGTAACCCTTTCATGTTGCTTTTCTTCCTCTTCACAAATTTACTTCAAAGATAATCTTTTGAAAAGTTGTTTCCAAAGCTGGAGCTGAACTTTCTATAATTATACCGTGATAATGATATATTATGTACACCTTTCCCAGATAATGATTTCATTGTACCTATTCTACACTGAAGCTGCAAAATAAAAAACTTAGCTCTGCGATTATCATACACATTCTCTTTTAATCACTTTTGCCTGACTCCAGGCATAAAGAAGGTAGAAACTGATTTATATTGTTGTGACTTGACGAGGAAAGATCTAAAGATCTACAGCTCCAAAGATTTCAGAGTGGTGGTTTCTAAGATCTAGACTGCAGAAAAAGGTGTTGTGAGGAGCTTTTTAATGATTCATGTTACCCTTGAGATCAGTTTGTCCAAAACCATCAATCCTAATCTGTTCAAGGAAGGGTGTGCCTACTTGAATCATGCAAACAAACAAACAAACCTCTCCAGCAAAATGTATATTTAACAATCCTATTAAGAAGGAAATAAATTTTACTCATGTTAAAGTTTTAGGACTCTTTTAGGATTGCAATGTTGTATGTTCAAGTAGTCATCCTGAAACTAGTATTACACAGTATGTTAACTGGAATTTGAATAAACAGTTTTTTAAATGTTTATTTATTTTGAGAGAGAAAGAAAGCATGAACAAATGAGAGAGTGGCAGAGAGAGAGAGAGAGAGAGAGAGAGAGAGAGAGAATCACAAGCAGGCTCCACACTATCAGCACAGAGCCCAACTCAGCGCTCGAACCATGAACCCTGAGTGCATGACCTGAACTGAAACCAAGAGTAGTATGCTTAACCAACTGAGGCACCCGGGAGCCCCTGAATAAAAACTTTTTTAAAAAAAACTATCATTGAGCATGTACTATGCATTTCACAATTATTTAGCCAGAAATTTTAACCCAAGAGTATAGGCACATTTTACCTGTAAACACATGAAATACGTTGCCTAGAAATCTCCTTTTGGAAAGCCAAAAAAAGACATCCAACTGCCATGTTTGGAGTATACTCCTGCCTAGATATAAATTGACTTCCGGATCCCTTCAACATCGCATGATTACACAAAGTAAAAGACCCAATGTGGGAAATAAATTATTGTTGAGGAAGCTCATTACCCTTTGTAGTTTAATTAGTATGTTGTTATTAAGCACACTAGGTTCCTCCATCTTTTTATGCTTGGGCAAATATTTTACACTTCTGACCTCAGGCTTTTCATATGCAAATGATATAATGATATATACATTAGAAACATCATGGAGAACAATGCCCTGTGTATAATAAATGCTCAAGTAATAGGAGATATTATTGTTGCTGCTACTACTAATATCATTGATGGAATGAGGTTTCCTTTGCTCAGCATCCTTATGTGTGTTGGAAAATACCAAAGACAGAAACTTTGGCCTAATTTAATTCAACTTTAAATGCAAAAGGTGATTTTTAAGAATCAGGTTCATAAACATTAAAAGATCTCCTTGCTGCACTCTGTTATGTGCACTGAAACTACCCTTGAGTAGATGAGGCATGCTTAATCATTCTTGGAAGACATTAATTTTATTCCCCCTTTTTCCTTTGGGAAGATAAGATAAAGAGTCCACAGTGCTCATATCTCCTCTTTGCCTTCCCTCCTTTTTCACATGTTCCTGTCCTTCCTGCTCCTTTTCTATTTGTCTTTTGTAGAGATCAGACCATGGTCCCAGATCTACACCTACTCTCCTATCTGCTCTTATAGCAAGATGATCCTGGGGAAAACAAGACTTCACAAAGGTGTTCCTATCAAGGATCTCTGCGAAGATAATTACCCAGGGGTGGCACGAACAAATAGGTTCTAAGGACATCACTTTTCCATATGGGGTAGGATATGACAAAGAGAATCATTTCACTTCTTTACTCTATCAGAGACCCAGGCTGTGTAAAGCAGACTGGCAATTAATAAAATTTAAAATTATGTTTATTTCATGGTAACATCCTGCTATACATATTTTACTGACAGCTAAGAACTATCATTGCTCAGACATATTGATCAATCTTTATTTCCTAACTGAAAATATTATAAAGCCCACAAGTGACACCTCATTATGTATTATTTGGCATCTCTGAAGTTGATAATGAAATTAACACTGTTTTAAAAATAAAACCCCAAGAATGTCTTCATTTATGTAGTGGTAGAAAAAAAATTGAGATGCACAAAAAACAACAGAATACAAAATAAGGGTGGTGAATTGAGTCTCTGTCCTTGATTTTAAATGTGAAAGGCATTAAATTTGCCCCTTTAAATATTTCTGAATAGCTGTTCCTTACAGTAATATCTCACATTATGCTTCTTAAAATAGTTTACACAAAAATATCTCATCTACTCCTGTTTGTATAAATAGAATAAAACATTACTACCTTCATTTACAGATATAAAAAAAATGAGGCTCAAGGATATTATGTGAATTGCTCAAAATCACACTGCTACTAAGATCCAGGACTAGAATGAAATCTTTAGAAAAGACAGTACCACATCTCCAAGAATAAGATTATAAAGTAAGCCTTCAGTGTCTAAAACTAAATACTCATTTGTGTTCTATCTGTTAAGCCTGACTCTCGTTGCCATAAAGAGCAGAACAGACTACCAAATACTGGGGGGAAGACGACTTGGGGAAAAATGTGTTATTGTTTATTTAAAGATCTGAACATTATAAATCTGTAAGATCGGACACCTGCTTAGGAAAGAGAAAGGAAGTAAGAATGGTGTCTGATAGATGAATTAAAAATTAGTGTTATCAAGTTACTATTATTAAGGAATATTCAGGCACTTTTCTATAAACCTCCCATGGATTGGTTTATTTAATCGAAGGCTGAGAAGAGCCTGATCATTCACTGGGTTCTGGCCAGGACATTCATCTGTGCTGTGCAAATGAATGCAGAATTAGAGTCCTGAACAAAACAGATGGATGTGTGCTGTTGGGTTTTGGAGAGAGCTGATTGTATGCAGAAAAGCACCTGGGAAGATAACTCTCATGTTAAGGCAATGGGAGCCTGAGAAACAAATTGTTGATTGACCCATCTCCGAACTGGGAAAACATGATGGCCTGCTTCAGAGTAACAGCAACTCTGTGGGAAGCTAGAAAAACACCTGCCCTTGCCCATTGATTCAGGGACCAGGTCTGAATTCGAGGGTATGGGGCGAGAGGAGCTGCAAAGTGGAACAACCCAGCCAGAAACAAGTGTGATAAACTGGAATCCAAAACTCAGACAAAAAGTTAAGAATTTCTAAAGGGTCTGAGAAAGCTCCCAAAGCTGGTGGTGGTCCCAGCCAGATCTACCGCGTGCCAGTATCTAGGCAGCTTGATCTGACATCCAAACCAAATAGCTTGAAAACACCTAATCTCAAATCAGATCCAAAGCAACAAGAGTCTAGCTAATCCCACTTAAATTTCAATGGGGCCTAGAATTACTATCAACAAAAAAAAACTGACTTCTTTTCATTGTTTGTTCTATGTTGCTAACCAAGGTCTATATTACTGTAGGTAACAGCACTAGAGAACACTTTTTAAAATAGCTAACGGTGTTGTGTACTTACTCAGAAGAAGCAGTGTGAGAGCTAGTGAGGAAGCAGCATCCTGCCTGGTGAGGAACAATGAAAAGAGGAATCCAGGGAGAAAGGAAGTGATGGTAACAAGTGGTGGCAGCAAATAGATCATAGCTCTCATATTTGACAGGAAAAAAAGAGGGGGGGGGGGCAAACTGAAGATAAAACCCAGAGGCTCAATCAGGAGCAAGCCCAGCCACTGTTTCCAATTCATCACCTACCTGCTGGAGCAGCTTTATTAAGTCTTGGATTCTCAGTATGGTTTTGGGTTTCCTTGATAGCCAGATAGCACAGAGTGAAATGAATGAGGAAGAAAGACTCTTCATAAGGAGCTATATGGTGGGAAAGGGCTTCCTCCTCTCTCGTATCCCATTTGGTATTAGCTACCAATACCAAAGGGCAGAGAAAATAAATCAGCACTACATCCATGAGTCTCTTCCCAAATAATAAACTACAGAGCAAATATCATTCCCGAAACCACTCTTACTCAGTATGAGATTTTTCCTCCTTAATTGTGCTTTTTGTAGAGTGACCTGTGTGATTACCATGCGCCAGTCAACATTTTACGTATATTATCTCATTTAATTTCCACTATCTATACTGTTTTACAAACATGGAAACTAAGTACCAAATTACCTTTCTAACCTTTCACTGTAAGTTTTTTTTTAATATTTTTTGAAAATATAAATTGGAATTGGGTTGGGAAAAAATGAAATTCATAGTCTACATTTAACTAGATAACCAAAGTCACTTTGGTAAAGAGCATGTGTACTCCCAGACAGTGGAAGGTAAGGAATCGATTTCTATGACAGTCGAGGGGTAAAAAAATGAAGAAGCCAAGGGGAAAAAACAGGGACAAATTGATGATGGCATTGCCCAAATTTCCACAAAGGTAGTGAAAGCTAAGTACTCAAAATAAGGTTCTAGTTGGTCTTTGTCCTTAAATCAGTTCTCATTCATCTTTATGACCTTAAGTAACACATATCAAAAGGATCCATTTAAGTGGAATATTCAAAATATATTTAAATAAAAAATATTTTTAAATAATATTTTTTTAAATCATATCATTCTACAAACTATGATCCTTTACAATGGTTATCAGGTAACCTTGTCATAAGCATCTTACTAAATAGTTTACATACATACCAATTAAGTATAAACTTTACTTTCACTTTCTAATAAAAAGCAAATAAAATACACCCTACTAGATTTTTAAATACTGCCAAGAAATGTTTCTAGGCTTAAATATTATTCTTTCATAGTATAAACTACAATAATACAGACTACCTAAGTATACCAAATCAAACTATTAAGTAGAACTATATGAAATTGCTGACAGTCAATTTTAGTTCACCTACAAAATGGCAATTTCATATGGTTCAAGGTAAAATGATAGTAAGAAAAAGAGTAGGCAAAAGAAAATCTAACACCAGAGGAAATGAAAACCTAACACTCACTCCATAGAAATGCCTCAATTAATTTATTGGGAAATTATAGCACTTGCCTAAAATTTACTACCTGGTAGATCTGTCCATCAGAATTCACAAATGTCTCAGACAAGTGGTAATTTCACAATAATTAACATCTTGAAAGTCAGCCTGATTCTTTCCCGATTTATTACAAATACAAATGTTTTTCATTTCTTTTAAAAAACATTAAATCACCTTGAACCCAAAGCTACATGGGAACCCTAAAAAATGAGTTGATCTTTAGCTATAGAGAGACAGTGGTGGGCTGTTAAGTGGGTATGCTGCTAAATGTTTGCGAAAACCAGCTCTCCAGGAGAAAATGTGTGTGTGTGTGTGTGTGTGTGTGTGTGTGTGTAATAAATTTTACTGATACAAAGGACAGGCAGCACAGATACAAGTAATAATAAAATATAGGATACTCTGTAGTGAATTGCATATAGTCAGTTGATTCCCATAGAATGCTTTTGTTAATTTTTACCACGTCTTTTAGCAGCAGCCAACTTATGGTTGCAACTGGCAACCAAACATAGTTGCAACATCCATGCTGAACATCCATTATCATATATGTTAACAAGTAGGATAAAAGTGAAACAATGAAGACAAATGTCAGACTTCACTCAATTCTCAATGATGTGGGTGACACCTATGCTAAACTGGATAATAATTTTTGAATGCCAACAGAATATATACTCGATTCCTTGTACTCTTCACATTTTAAGAGCTGTTATGGACTCATGTTGAAATATGTTGAAATCCTAACCCTCCCACCCAATGTGATAGTAGAAGGTGGGGTCCTTGGGAGGAACTTAGATCATGAGGGCAGAGCTTTCATGAATGGGATTAGTGCCCTTATGAAAAGAGACAGGGAAAGATGGTGCATCTCTCTCTGCCATGTGAAGATACAACTAAAAGACAACCATCCACAAGCAATGAAGAGGGCCCTCATGAAGAACCAATTGTGTGGCATCTTGATCTTGGACTTCCCAGCCTCCAGAACTGAGAAATAAATGCTTGTTGTTTAAGACACCCAGTCTGTGGTAATTTGTTAAGAGCTCAAGTTTAGCAGGCAATGGCTATAGGCACTAAACACTTAAATTTAATCTGCATTTTCTCCATCACTTTTTAAAGTCCACAGACACGTGACAAAACACAAATCAAGCCCTAATTTGAATTTCCTGACTTCTGTGGTATAAATACTACCACCATGACTTATTGCAAGCTACCAAAATGAAGCCAATGAACTAAGAGTTGGGAAGAGGTTGTGACACCACACCATTTTATGGTATTTCCACCATATATACACAATAGATGGTAATAACCTGAAGAGTGTAAATTCTAGTACCATGCAATAAAATAAGTAGGAAATGATGAATTTTGAGTATTTATTACCTTTGTTTTTAATATCATTATTTAATTATATACATACATAATTTGATATTTAATAGTAGCTGTGTTTAACAACTGGCTTGCAGAATTCCTGACTGGCTCTTGTGAATAGATAAAAGTGGCTCCATCACACCACTGGGAGATGAAAAAGAAAATCCCAATTCTAAAGGATCTCCATACATTGCAGCTATTAACTACACTATTGCTATCATAACTAAAAAGCAGTGTCTATTTTCTAGCCTATAACAGAAGAGTAAAGTGACTGAAGTTTATCTAGATTTTTAGTGTTAGAACTAGCTCCAACAACAATAGATACAAGATTCTCATTTATTAAAATAGTAGCAATAACTTTATAATTCTTTGTTTTAGAAACTTATTCTAATAATATTTTATAGTTATTAAAGATGTTAAGTAATTAAACCCTAACATACAAAGGTAACTGTATAAACTTGCAAGAAGAATAAGTTCCTTTAGGAAACCAAAAATTTGTAGGGCGCCTGGATGGCTCAGTCGGTTAAGCAACCGACTATTGATTTCAGCTCAGATCATGATCTCACAGTTCGTGAGTTTGAGGCCCACCTCAGGCTCTGAGCTGACCAGCCTCTCTCTCTCTCTCTCTCTCTCTCTCTCTCTCTCTCTCTCTCTCTCCAAAAATAAATAAATACACTTAAAAAAAAAGAAAACCAAAAATTTTCCATCTGATAATTTATAATAACATACTTTAGAGGTACATGAAAAATCATTACTATAGAATCTCTCGAAGTCAAATCTTGTCTCTGGATATTTAAAAGGAGTTAGGTAACAAAAGGCCAATAATAACATGTTTAAAAAGGCCTAATCTTATTCCATGCTTCAGGGTATAAACTGATCAGCTAAAGAGCTGGACAGAAAGAACTGACTGCCCTCCCTATTTGCTTTCTGCCCAGCATATATAACATTTCACAAGTGAAAGGTGACTGACAAAGGCAATTTCAACTTTGCTCTGAAGTACAAAGATCTACTGATAGGATGAAAGACTGAATGATGGATGATATCAACTCATTAGTTGTATTCTACATCCAAATATTTTGTCCTAAAGCACAAAATACTGGCCTCCAAGATCCATCTGTTCTTAATTTCTATTCTGCCTGCACTTCATGAAAATGAAGCTCAGCCCAGACTGGTGGAAGCCACCCTCACCCTGCCATATGCATCCTGCTTCTCTTTGCAAATACAGTGATATTTGAAAACAATGCACTTTCTTGCTTCTTTACAGTTAAGTACCAGCTTCAGGATACAAAAAAAAAAAAGTCTCCAAATCATGGAATTTTATTTCATATGAAGAAGAGAATAAGAAATAAGATTAAAGATAGACTTTTACTTTAGTTGCCATAATTTTAAAAATAGGGATTGGGGGCTCCTGGGTGGCTCAGTCAGTTAAGGGTCTGACTCTTGACTTTGGCTCAGGTCATGATCTCATGGTTTGTGAGTCTGAGCCCCATGTCAGGCTCTGTGCTGACAGTGTGGAGCCTGCTTGGGAGTCTATCTCCCTCTCTCTGCCCCTCCCCAGCCTGCTCCCTATCTCTCTCTCAAAATAAAAAATAATTATTAAAAAAATACAGGGGTTGGTTTTTTTTTGAAAAATTTTTAACGTTTATTCATTGTTGAGAGACAGTGTGAGCAGGGGAGGGGCAGAGAGAGGGAGACACAGAATCCGAAGCAGGGTCCAGGCTCTGAGTTGTCAGCACAGAGCCTGACACGGGGCTCAAACTCACGAGCTGTGAGATCATGACCTGAGCTGAGAGCTGTGAGATCATGACCTGGGCTGAAGTCAGACACTCAACTGACTGAGCCATCCAGGCACCCCTTCCGGGGTTGTTTTTAAAACAAAGTATTTGTGCCATCAGTTGTAACCAACTGGTCATCCTGTAACATTTCCAGTCATTAAACTCTTCAAAAATACAATTTAAAAAAAAGACATATAAAAAAATAAAATATTTCCAGACAGCACCAATATTCCAAAAAATGATAGAACCATCAAACTATAGTAGAAATATTTTAGATTAGATTCTTTGTCTTGTCAATGTTTTAATACAGAGAAGTTTTATTTTAATTATTTATACTGTTATGCTGTTCAAAAAATTTATGGTAGAAGTTAAATCAATGTATAAGTCACTCAATAAAATTGAACTTTTCATTTGGTTCCATTTAATGACTAGATACTCATTAAGAAACTACAATAATGGAATGGCTCAAAAATGCACCAGAGAAAGTTTGCTAATAGTAAGCTCTCTTCCAGCCAAGCCTTAGTTTTAATATTAGGTCAGAAAACTCAATTTCCAGAAATGGAGTGGCTAAATTAGAATTCAGTTTATACAATTCATTTAGTCCACCTTTTCCATGGCAACATACCTCACGCTATTCTGAAATTACAGATGAGGGCAACGAATTAGAAGGACCCTTATCTAGTCATTTCTCTTGGTACCAAAAACCCCGGAGGGTGGGATGACAGAGATCTGGTTCCACCAGCCCAATGCTTAGCAGCAACACTTTCCACCACGCTTTCATTTTCCATACTTCATGGAAATCAGCTTCTCCCTCCTCAGATTATAACCAACCATGAAATTTATTTGAAACAAAGACAATAATACAAAAGATAGATATTTTACAGAAAAATCTGCTAAATGCCAGAGTATAACTAAGATACAGTGCCTTTCCTATTTCTATATAATGGGATTAATATCCTACCTTGAATAATTATTCTCATATCTAACCATCATGATCATATAACAAAAGAGCAGACGGATTTTTTTTGTAGTCCTAGATTTCATTAATAAGTACTGAGCCTTGGATAAATGATTATTTATAGACTGGACACCATTTCCCATACCAAGCAAACCCTTTAAGATATTAGAATTCAGAGCATTTGTCATATCTTAGTCTATTGTCCCAATGCTGACAAACCCCCAAGTCTAAAGCATATTCTCTGATATACTCAAAAATCTACAAGTTTGATGACTCATCTGAAATATTCAGTTGTTTCATCATAGCATTATTACCAAACCATCTCAGTCAATCAGAATAGATATATATGAAGCAAACAAGGCATCTTGGCATTTGCAGCCTTAGTAACTGCTGAAATCTTTCCAACAGGACTGCAACTCTCCCCAACTGGATCAAAGTGTCATTAGGAAATGGCTGTGGCATATGAACTTGAGGAAGAAATACGGAGAGGAGTAAAAACAACAGAGGACACGAGATGAAGTAAAGGTTAAGAGATGGAGTGAGACAGGTAAGAGAGCGAGGCAGCTGCTTGGCCCTGCATTACCATTATCAGGGTTGGTAAACATCCTACTTGCACTGGAGACTGTCTTCCCAATGTCAGCCAGGGATCGAAGGTTGGATTTCTTGGTTTGATGCCGGTGCTTCCGGAGCAAAGTATAGGTCACCTTGTCCTTAAGGTCAGGTTTCAATAGGCCTGTCTCAATCTGATGGTCAACAATCATCTCTGATACCAAAAAAAAAAAAGGCAAAACAAAAACAAAAAGCAAAACTCAGTCACAAGATCACAAAGTTAATTTTTTACTCCAACTTTATGGATGTCATCCTCAAACTTTATATCAATATACTATTTCCCAAATTTCCAACTTCTCGCTTTGTATAAAGCGACACACAGATTCTGACATTTAGAGAATTATAAATATTCCGCTATGAATTATATGTTTGGAGAGGAAGAATCGTCTTGTCTTTTTTCAATCCCAGTTAAAAGTGAATTCACATTAATCACATTCTTCTATGAGTAACACAGTAATTTACATTTTTTCAATTAAGTAAAAAAAGGTAAGATTAGAAAATTCATGTGCTCTATTATGGCAAGTATGCCAGAAATATAAATGATATTTTTAAAAACTTGAAGAGAATATACAAAATTTAATGTAGCGACATTATTGATTTTTAGATCTATTTTCCCAAATTCTTCTGTAATGATATATTTTCCTTAAAATAGGATGAAGTAAAGGAAAACAATACTCTTCCCCATATCAGGTTATGTGAACACCAATTAATCCAATGAAAGAAAGACTAAACTACAAAACTGCCTTCATCTTTTCTAAGAAGGGAGGCTTATTCTTCTTCGGATCCAACAAAAGCCTTTCCAATATATTCCATTAATCATTTTAAAATAATAACCTGCCCAGAATTTTCTATAAAATTTTCATCTTACTACAAAAAAGTTATAATTTCTATTAGTTCTTGTTTTTAGAATGGCTTTAATTGGAAAAGATAACTGTTTCATAGAAACTGCTCCATGGGGAGCTCTGCTAAAGGTCAAGTTTTACTCTAAAAGAAGAAATCCTTTCTCACAAGTCAGCACATTAGCAGCAGGGCAGAAATGCAGCCTGGCGCATTCTTCTCTAATGTCACACAACAGGTCAACATTTCCTCTGTCCAGAACAGTGCACAGGACAAAACATGACAGAATCTATGCAAGACATGCAACGGCAGGACATTACTCCTTCACTGTATGCACATAGAGCTTTTGTCCCCTACCTAGAACCAGAAAGAACAATGGATCCCACGCCTACCTTTTCAGGTATATGAGTGCATCTAGCACACCTCAACATTTTCCTCTTGGGCAAAGTTCTCAGTATACAAAAGTGAAGAAGAGAAGAAAAGCTCTTCTCTTGCCAAAGTCTGACCAAAAAAACTGATTGGAACTGGAATGGTAACACCATCTCCTAAGCACTGCCATCTCTTTGTAAAGAGAAGTCACAGATGTTCCAGCGGCTCTGCCTGGCCATAACCGCACCACACAGAGGACCAGCTTAATATTAATAGCAAGCACTCCCAGAACTGGCCTCACAACCTATAGCTAGAAACTGATGACTTACATCGTATACAATCAACTACTTAGAAGCCAAGCAGAGGCTCACTCCTGAATTTTCCATTACATGTCTTACACGAATGCCATTTATGTCACATAACACTGGGCCACTTGGTGGGGAGCTTGGGTAAGGCAGGAAGAGTTTCTCCCGTTAGGAATGTTTTGGTTTGAGAGTGGCCTTTAGCTCTGAGTGTTTTTAACTGCACAAACCCTTCTCAGTGAAATTCTCAGAACTGATCCTATAATTATAGTTAACCTTCTGTTCCATAGTAAAATAATTAGGTGCTACTCATCTACTTTCCCTTTAAGTCTTGTTCAATGTGGAAGGTCCATTTGACAGAGAACCATAAAAATAAACAAACAGCCCCAGCATATTTGCAGCACATGTTATCAAGCTCCTACTCTAATTCCAGGGTTGTGGATTAAAGTGTTTTCTTATCTACCCTTCCTGGCAGGGCCTCCCTCTGTGCTTGCCTTCCCTTGTAATCTCAAACCTATCCATACATATGCACAGCCAGCCCTCTGTTACTAATGCCTGGAAATCACCAGTTAGAACAGGTTAAGACATCTGTGTGGCTTATGCCCTTCATTAAGTTTCCATAAAACAGCCCATATTACAAGGATCTTTTTAAGCACAAACTACAAAACCTTTCAAGGAAAGTGGGGGCAGTAACATTTCACAGCTACACTGAAATTAAGCCTTCAGTGTTCAAAATCCCACAACCACTACTAATTGGGAGAGAACGTGCCAACCGTAGATGATACCAGAGCTGAAAGGGAGCTCAGGAAACACCAAGCTCAACCTCTTCTATTTGGGAAAAGAGAGGGCAAAAGACAAAAGGATGACTTGCTTTCAGACAAAGCCTAACTAGAGGTGCAACCACCCAAGTTAGACCAGGTTTTCTGACTCAGAGTTTACATCTTTTTCCATATCACACAATGTTTTTCTTTTTTTTTTTAGTAAGCTCTAGACCCAAATCAACAATCAAGCAAACAAACAAACAAACAAAAACCCTGATATATGCATGGGCTTCTGCAAACCAAGAGAATGGTGTTCATGCAACAAAAATGGCCAAAAGTGACAAACCTTTTAAAATGAAATACAAAGCCCAAGAAATATTAAACTTCAAGACTAATGAAGGCAATTTATAAATATAACCAATATGAGATTTATTAATCTCCCAAAGTGGCAAAATGTATATGTGAATGTGAAAAGCCATAGGGAATTTCACATACTGAGGGTGACAGTAATAACTAGTACAAGCTTTCTTGAAGCCAATCACCAAACACATAAACAAAGCCCTTCAATACGTTCAAACTCTTTGACTGTTTCACCATTAGAAATCTATACTAAAAAATAAATAATTTCATGAAACTATAACAGAATGTTCACTATTCTTTCCAATAAACACTTTAAGACAACTTAAATGCCCAATAGAATATTTTGCAGCCATCAAAATGATGTTCACATGTATATTTAATCACAGGGACAGATATTCATGTTAAGTTTTTAAGTTAAAAAGGGCAGATTAAAGTGTTATAGTATGATCCCATCTGTAAAATAAATTCCATATGTGTAAACACAGATGTACAGAAAAACTGCTGTGAATGATGGTATTTTGATTTTTGTGTGTTCTATTTTTCTGGATTATTTCAGAATGAACATTTATTAGTTTCGTGATGAAAAATAAATACACTGCCATTTTGAAAATGTAAAAGGTGTTAAAAGCAAGAAACGACACAACTAACACATCTGCCAACATGCACAGCTCAGCAATGCCTTTAAATATAAAAATGAGAACTCCCAAAATAGAGCTACATTTTCCTAATCCATTTCCCATCATAATACAATACCTGAAATGGCTTATAATTTTAATTTAGGAGGGTAGGAAAATCCTCATGCAGTTGCCTTGATGTATGAATGACACTCTTTCATTGTAGGACTAATGATGATAGTAATAATCAAGCTATTAAAATAATCTGTGAAACATTGTTTTATCCTTTAATTACTTTAGAGACAAGTATTTTTCGGGGCACCTGGGTGGCTCAGTCGGTTAAGCCTCCAACTTAGGCTCAGGTCATGATCTCACGTTCATGGGTTCGAGCCCCGCGTCAGGCTCTGTGCTGACAGCTCAGGGCCTGGAGCCTGCTTCAGATTCTGTGTCTCCCTGTTTCTCTGCCCCTCCCCATCTAATGCTCTGTCTCTCTCTGTCTCAAAAATAAATAAAACATTAAAAAAAAAAGACAAGCGTTTTTCTTAGCATTCAAAGGGGTTCTCCATGAAGAAAACAAGGAGAGGTCCTGAGGAGAATCAGAACGAGGCTGAATGCTGTGTAAGTATGAGAAGTAACACCTGCTTCAACAGTCACGTGGTGATAGCTCTGCACCTGCAGAGGGAGGATGCCTCTCAGGAGCAGGCCACGGAGAAGGAGTAGCAGGTGGACCGCAAAGAAAGATAAAAAACATGCTATTGTTTGTTTGATATAATCACACCCACTATTATTTCTTTCCCTTCTCTTTTGTGGAGATAAAGACGGGGAGGAGGGGAGATGCATGTTAGAGACTGAACATGCATTACTGAACATAATTCACAACTCTGAATTATCAGCTCAATGCAGAACAAAACAGGCACTTCACGTTCTGCTAGAGAAGGATGTTTTAATAACCAAATAATGGCAATAATTCTTCAAGTTACTGTGGCATCTTCTGTCATTTAAAGGGAAATTAGGGCGCTTTTTTTTCTTCATGCTTTTTAACCCTCTGTGACGTTTTGATTCTTCGAGGATTTTTAAATATTTTTTTTTCAGCCCAGGACACTTTCAAACATGCTCTTCTCTCCACTCCTGCAAATGTGATCCTTTTCTTCCTTCCCTCCCTTCCTTCCCTCTCTCTGTCCCTCCTTTCTTTTGCTGGTAATGTGTGTTATTTGCCTCTGGATTGGTTTTCTGTATTGTCAGCTCCAGAATGAGAGTGATGGTACTTCAAAGTGACCTGGTGGTATCTAATTTTACAATTTAATGACGATTTTTAAAAGTAAAGAGAAGGGAGAGAGGACAAGATGGCGGAGAGGCAGGGAGCTCTGTAATCTGCGCACGCCCGTATGGATTGAACTGAGAAGGACTGAAGGGATAAAACTTGGATTTGCAAGTGGGGGAAAGAAGAAACAGACGCCAGAAAGAAGACAACCTCAAAG